>CM059189.1:48597690-49072690 GCA_030323885.1 Branchipolynoe longqiensis
TGTACAGGAATTTGTGTGAAGGGAATGTGAACACCCCTAACTATTTTTAAAATTTCTTGGTCACTAGTAATTTTGTGCCACTCAGAAATATGATTACTAATATTACCAGCCACAAAGTTGCTTACAGTTTGTGTGTTTTTAGAGGCTGCAGGGACTTGTAAAGTTTGTGTTTGGACCTCTACTTGGACCCGCCCCTGGGGAAAGGTCTCGACGAGTTGAACCCTCGGCCTATTGGCCGTGCGGTGTTGTCGGTCCAGCCTGGGCGAGCGCCCCGGCCCCGAAACCCTTGACCGAAGTTTGAACTCGGTCTGGTTCCTCTGGTGAACCGTCGTGGACGAAAATCCCCTCGTGACTTTTTGAAACGAGGAGCTTCCTGTTTCTTCTTGCCATCCATGTTTTTGCCACTCTTGGCTGCAGTCTCTACCTCTTTATAGAGGTATTGTAGTTGACCGCCAAACATCTTGGTGTTATCTAAGGGTTTCCCTTTAATCGGCTCTGGAGCAAGATAAAGCGTAAACTCCTTCCCCTCATTATCGGTAACCTTCTTAGAGCGAGCCACTTCCTTGCCAGCATCTGTGCAAACTGACTTGAAGACATTTTCATATCTTCGATACGACAGGTAATTACCTGCCGCCGCTAACACTGCAATGCCTTTGTCCATTGTCTTAGCCAAAGACGAGAACTTATTTTCACTCTGCATCCTATTAGCCACAGGAACAATAGCTGTTAGGGTAGCCAACACTGCCTTATGCACTGTGTGCAACACATCCTCAAACTTCTTACGGTCATCCGTCATATTGACATCCCGATCCATTTCTTTAATGATGGAGTTGGGAACACCCTTTATGCCTGTTAACTCATCTCCTAACTTGGAGATAACCTCCGCCGGTTTGAACGTGCGGAAATGACCATTCACGGTCTCGCGCATAAGCGTAGTGGTTTTAACCCGCTTAGCCTTTGGCTTCTCCACCTTCTTAGCCACTTTAGTGCCAATGTCCGCATAGACACCTTCATATATGGTGTCTGAGTCTGATTCCGTAGAAGTAGACTCAGTGGACGAATCAGAAGAAGAATATTTCCTCTTCCTCTTCTTCTTTTTGGACTTAGTCTTCCGCTTTTTGCGAAAACCAGTCTCTGCCCGCTCCTTGGTGAATTCATCACCCGAAGAAATCACCTGTTTCTTCTTCTTCCTCCGTTTAGGAGAAGGAGGAGGAGGAGCCTTAAGCTCCACCGCCGAGTCTGTGTCCAAGAAATCCTCATACGAATCCTCTTGGACACTCGGCCTACGCCGCTTCCGAGACACGGGCGATTTGGAAGTCAAGATGTGGCTTTCCAATCGTGCAAAGCGAGCCTCCCAATCTGGAGGCGCAGGCACATCAGGCACTGCGTCCTCGTCCGGGTCGGAGAGGATATGCGCCCGGGGCTGTGTCGACGGCCCTGCCGACAACACAGGTGAGGAGTCGTACTCCTCGTCCACTCCACTCGGAACACGCCCCTCGGCTGCTGCTGCACCGCGCTTACTCCGCTTCGTGGCCATCGGGAACTGTAAACAAAGATTTTTGGTCAGTCCCGGTATATATATATGTCACAATATGGTTGTTTCAAACTCATTTGGACATCTATTGGTGTTAGAGAACGTGTTTATACCGTTATAACACAGGCGTAATAAGCTAAATTTGTGCGTGGGTTGTGGGTCAAGCCCAAACCTTACGCGGGGTCGGGACCAGTGTATCGGCCCGCCCATCCCTCTGTTCCGCACACTTCTCCCACCTGTGACTACTACGTCAACAAGTTGGAGAAAATGCTACGAAACTCGGAGAAACGCCTGAAAAAGTTTTGTCTAGGGGAGTCTATAAAAGAAACCCAGGAGCATCTCCAACATTACTCTCTATTAGAGTACGAGAGAATTTCCACATGAGATAGGGCGAAACCCACATCTCTACCCATAGTCACACGGTGACCCGGGTGTTGACAGAACCGCTAATGACCGGTTTGGTTCCTTCGAGAAACCCACTCGAGTGTTCTATCCTTGGTTGTTTATAACCAAATAACTCGTCCAAATTGGACCAACGAAAGTCTAAACTTTCCATATTGATGCTCTAATGCATCATAATTAAGCTAACCACAGTTTTTATTATACTTACTGCGTATTTGCTTGTATGTAGACTAATTTTGCCGGAGCAACCCAACGACACGTTATCCAGTCGTGAGTTGTATATGCTAATTGCTGGTACCGGACGTGCTTACCTCTCCCTAGCCTGAGGCTAGCCTGAGGCTGTTTACCGAGGTAAAATATTACATATATTTTATGTATTGCATATATTATAATCAACACAAGAAGCACTAGAAGAAGATCTATCATATATTTTATGGATTATACATATATAATATATTATATTATTATACATATTTATCCGTTCGCATAGAAAATAATAATAAAACAATTAAAAACAATAAGAGATTAAAAGAAAAAGCAGTATCAAAAGGCATTACCTGATAACCCTCCCACATCCATCTTCTTGAGGTTCTTCGCCTCCAGGATGACAACAGTCAGTTTTCCCGCGGTCGGGACGTAGCGGAGCGAGAAGCAGATATCGCCGAGTTTGTTCTCCTACAAGACAAGGGGCGTGGTCAGGGTGGCGCGGGCTGAGTGATCTGCGCATGCGCACAGTTGGCGCCTGCGTGTGGAACAGGAGACCAGTCTGACAGGCCACGCAGCGTCTCTCACCAGCCGGCTGTGTGACCCGACTGAGCTGGGCCGAAACTAACAGCGACACATGCACTATTTGGTCGGGAAGCAGAAATGGACAAAATGGGTGGGGGTCGAAGATTTGCTCTACGTACAGAATATGCTTAGCTGTGCGCATCACATTAACGCCGAGCTGTCAATCACTGGCAGCATCACATTAATGCCAAGCTGTCAATCACTGGCAGCATCACATTAATGCCAAGCTGTCAATCACTGGCAGCATCACATTAATGCCAAGCTGTCAATCACTGGCAGCATCACATTAATGCCAAGCTGTCAATCACTGGCAGCATCACATTAATGCCAAGCTGTCAATCACTGGCAGCATCACATTAATGCCAAGCTGTCAATCACTGGCAGCATCACATTAATGCCAAACTGTCAATCACTGGCAGCATCACATTAATGCCAAGCTGTCAATCACTGGCAGCATCACATTAATGCCAAGCTGTCAATCACTGGCAGCATCACATTAACGCCAAGCTGTCAATCACTGGCAGGATTGACCAACAAATGTACATCTGACCCTGTTTCGGGAGAAAGGGGGGGGGGGTGATTTTCTTTTTTAGTAAATTTTGCATTAGGTTTGAAGCAATTTTTTTATTTTTCTAACTAAGCAAAGCATGCATCGCTTATTACTTTGTCTACAAGAGATCAATGCCTTTATGTTACATGGTTCAGGGTTTCGATATCATATTGCAAGGTGTTACTAGAAGTGATGACAATTCGTAGAAGCTTTTTATAATTTTGGTTAAATACCACACAGGGGGGGTGGGGGGGGGGGAATACACCTTCGAAAGCATTTTGAGTATGCGTCAAAACATTCAAAATAGTTGAGAAATAGGAGACATACTTCATTTATGTCTCCTTAGTGCCCAATTCCATTAACAGAATCAAACTGCAGATGTAATAGGTAGTTGTTTTTTTGTTGTTGCAGAAATGGAACCAAGTGGCTAATTAATCAGAAATGTGATCACTCAGGTATGTTACATATACAGAGAGCGACAGGCAGTAAGTAAACAGGTTAACAGTTGTCCATGTTTATACAAGCTTTAACACGTTCACAACGGTCTATAGAATGCCCTCCGCATGCTGTCGGAGGTTTTAGTTTTCTACGAGAGCCAGCCACGGGCTAGCAGCCCTCTGGCCGCCACTCAGCCAGACTCAGCAGCCGGGGAGAGGAGGTGGTGGATCACAACACGTCAGTCGGGAACAACAACCCTGCCTCGCCATGAGTCACAACTTAGATTTAGATCATTGGGGACGGTTTAATGGAATTCAAGGCTTTTCAAGACTAATTACCCAAAATAGGTTATATTCACGGTCATTCAGGGCCTTGAAATGGGGCAAAGGAAGTTCGAGACTTTTCAAGACTTTCCAGGACCCGTACGGACCCTGAACTCATATTGCCAACAACAAAAAATAGTTTAAAAAATAATAAATAAAACTACGTAAAATCTGTTGCCTCAGGTTATTACTGTTATATATATATATATATATATATATATATATAAATATATATATATATACAAACAGATTTGACCAAAAAATGTTTTATAAATCATCTTCTGATGTCTTAGGAGGAAATGAGTCACTGAGACAGGTGTCAAAAGAGAGCAAGCTGTAGAATAAGGGCAAGCATCGGTACATGCAACAGAATTAACATAGCTAATAACACAGGTGATGCATGTAGAAGTTAAAATGATCCTGGGCTTTATTTACGAAATGCTCAGAGCAGAAGAATAAAAAGAAAAGAAGCAAAATGTGAAGCATTCACAGACGGATCTATGCAGGTCTGATGGGTTGCTTTTTCTATTCCCCCAAAATATACTTGACAAACGCGATTAATAATAATATATTTGTAGGAGAGAAAATTCAAATGCTTTTCTTTTCTTTTTATTTAATCAAAGTATCAAGCTCACTTCGAGTTCAAACAAAAATAAAATTTTCTTAAATGAATGGCTGAGGACGGTTTTGTTTAACATACAAACACAGAACATGAGAGGACCGTATTTATAGGTAGTAGCACACGTCACGGAGAGGGGCAGGGGGGGGGGGGGCAGTCGGGGGACTCAGCGGGGGGGAAGCTGGGGGGGGGGGGGGGGTGGCTCAGCGGGGGGGCTGGGGGGAGGGGGAGGGGGTGTGGAGGGGGGACTAGCAGGGGGAGGCTGTGGGGCGCAGGGGGGGGACTCACAACAGGGGGAGGTGGGGGGCATGGAGGGGGGACTCAGCGGGGGGAGGCTGGGGGGGGGGGGACTCAGCGGGGGAGGTGGGGGGGCAGAGGGGGGACTCGCGGGAGGAGGCTGGGGGGCGAAGGGGGGACTCAGCGGAGGAGGTTGGCTGGGGGGGGGGGGAGAGGGGGGACTCAGCGGGTGGGAGGCTGGGGTGGCAGAGGGGGGGGACTCAGTGGGGGGGGAGGCTGGGGGGGGGGCAGAGGGGGGGGACTCAGCGGGGGGGAGCTGAGGGGGCCAGGAGGGGGGCCAGAGGGAGGATCCTCAGCGGGGGGGAGGCTGGGTGGGGGGGGGGGGGTCAGAGGGGGACTCAGCCGGGGAAAGTGGGGGGGTGGGTGGAAGGGGGACTCGGGGGGGAGGCTGGGGGGGGGCGGAGGCGGACTCGTCGGGGGGAAGGCTGGGGGGGGGTCGGGGTCGGAGGGGGACTCAGCGGGGGGAGGTGGGTACGTCGGAGGGGGGGACTAAGCGGGGAGGCTGGAGGGGCAGAGGGGGGGACTCGCGGGGGGAGGCGTGGGGGGGGGGAGGGGTCAGCGGGGGGAAGCTGGGGGGAATGGGGGACTCAGCAGGGGGAGGCTGGGGGGCGCAGAGGGGGACTCGTGGGAGGAGGCTGGGGGTGGGGGGGCAGAGGGGGGACTCAGCAGGGGGAGGCTAGAGGGCCGTCTCAGCGGGGGGAGGCTGAGGGGGGAGGGGGGACTCAGCGGGGGGAGGCTGGGGGGCAGACTCAGCGGGGGGAGGCGGGGGGGGGGGTACAACATCTACATGGCAGAGTGGAGTGGACACACACAGTTGACACGTGACACGAAAACATCAATACGCGATAAGGGCGGCTGGGGTTAGGGAAGTGTTGTGGGGGGGTGGGGGGGGGGGGCGTCATACCCACACCACGACGACAGCGCTACGATACCCCCAGTGGGACACGGAGGAACTAAGATATACATGTGGACAACTAAAGCCTAAGGAGGAGAGAGCCTACAGGTACAGTCGCTTGGAGGAGGGAAGAGGGGGAAAGAGAAGAAGGAGAAGGAAGAGGAGGAAGAGGAGGAAGAGGATGGATGAAGAGGATGGATGAAGAGGAAGAGGAGGAAGCGGAGGAGGAAGAAGAGGGAGGGGAGGAGGAGGAAGAGGAGGAGGAAGAGGAGGAGGAAGAGGAGGAGGAAGAGGAAGCCTGCGGGTGGGAGCGAGCAGCGGGCACAGCAGCAGCGGCGGCAGCTAAAGACGCAGGTAGCCCTACACCGGTGTCGACACACCCAGACGCACATTGAGGTACAAGGACACGGCACACTGTCCTAGTTAACACCGATCTCAGCTCTGTCTGTGTAATACGTCCTACTGGTAGCTAGCCCCAGTACCACCACCACCACCACCAACCCACCTCACCGCCACCCGCCACCCGCCACTCACCACCCACCCGCCACCCACCGCCGCCGGAGATCCAGCCTACTGGGCAAAAAAAGGCTCTCATCATTATGTGCAGACTTCTTTTTTTTTGGAACACGGCGGGGGGGCTTGTATGAATTTCACTGTGACAAAAAGCATGTATGAATTTCACTGTGACAAAAGTCAAAAGGTGACAGGAAGAGGCTCCACACTTCAGTTGTGACCTTGACCTTGGGAACAGCGTCTACATTGGCGTCACGAGGTGCATCGTTCGGGAGTCATTGGTGTTGGGGTACGGTCACGTGGGGCGGGGACGTGTGGTGTGTATATATATATATAACCATATGGGGAGGTCAAGGTCAGGAGGGGGTCATATGGAGAGGTCAGAGGTCAAGGTCAGGTGGTGGTACGGGAGAAAGGAGCAAGTGCACTCCAACCGTATATCATCAGTACCCATTGATACTCACCAAAAGAAAGAACACATTATGGCATGGAACAGAAATAGCAGCTCTGCAGATATGCGTCTCAAAATGGGCAACACAAATTTCACCGGCAAAAACCCCAATCATAAGCTTAAATCCATGAATTAAATGCATTTTGTTTCTGTCGTGTTAAGCATGTTTCTAATCAGTGGATGTCATCATTTATCTAAATCTACTAATTCTAGTGCTATATACATATATACAGGTATGAATATGATATATATATATATATGTGATGTCAATTATTTCTATATATAAATGCGCCCAGTTTATGATATGCCTATTACAATGGTTAGTGTCCTAATTACCTCAGTAACATGCGCTTCTATGTGTGCATGGAGGCGGCTCGCACCACCTTCCCTCTGTGGGTGGGTGTATTTAGCTAGGCTTACCAAGCTAATAATATAAAGCAGCTTGCTACTACAACACTGTATCTGTATATATGGTAGCAGTGCTCACAGGTCAACAGGCTTACAGTGTTGCCACTCTGCATTTGACCAAGCAAGTATAAAATCTTTTTGTTTTAAGTATCAAAATTGTCTAAGATAAAGTATTACGAAATTATATATACGGGTCAACTTACCCTCATTTGTGACCGTTTGCTACATTGTTAAGCTAACATGCGCTGCTTGTGAACACGCTTCAGGAATGATGTATGCAGTGTTGTGAGGAGTTGCGGCTGTTGAGCCCTCAGTTTTGCATAGTTCAGTGCACTGTCACTTGGCAACGGACAGCAGAGAGCTCAGCAAAAGTTCTACTCAACAGAACACACACCACTACCGCAAAGAGACTAGCAAAGCACATCTCTCAATCTCATCAAATTCCTAATTCTAAGTCTGAAGAGTTTTCAATTACCAGATTGGCAATTCTTTTCAGAAAAAAAAGTATAACAAGTATTTACACCTGAAAAAAAAGTATGAGTTTTCAATTACCACATTGGCTTTCTTTTCAGAAAAAAATAATAAAGTATAACAAGTGGGTTTTCTTTGAAAAAATGTATAATACTTTTGTAAGTATGAAGTGGCAGGACTGGGCTTACTTAACTGCACGCCGTATGAACTGTGCACAGGGTGGTGGTGACAGGCACGGTACGCACAATACTCAGGTACGCCTCATCTCACTCTAACTAGGTGAAGCAAGGCACCAACGCCTTTAGCAGCAAAATGTTTATTTCGCCAGTAAATTATCCGACAACTAATTACCTGCATTTTGTGTTAGTAACCTTTGAAATCGCATGCTTCCTTCTAAGCTGTTAACAGATACTGTTAAGCTAAAGTATGTAAGAGACTTTAGTTTACACGCGTTTCTCACTGAGGTGATTTGGTGATTATTTCGGCTGAATGGTAACTCGCTGTGTGTTTATTTAGGTTCCCAATTTGGAAGAGTGCGTGGTTTTTTGTTTTTTTCCCCTGGGGTGTTTACTTTATTGAACAAAGAGGAAGCAACATAAGATACCAACGAGCAAAATAACAATAAAAACAGCACATGAATGAATCCTTGTTTCATCACACCTGTTAAATAATAATACCCAGGCAAGGCTCACACCATAAGCTCAATCAAGATGTTAATGTGATATAAATCAGAAATATTCAACATCGGTTATCGCTTCAAAACCAGGTTTCGCCGATCGGAAGCAGGATTTTGATGTGATGGGCTGTGATGTTAGGTGTGAATCGGAAGCAGGATTTTGATGTGATGGGCTGTGATGTTAGGTATGAATCGGAAGCAGGATTTTGATGTGATGGGCTGTGATGTTAGGTGTGAATCGGAAGCAGGATTTTGATGTGATGGGCTGTGATGTTAGGTGTGAATCGGAAGCAGGATTTTGATGTGATGGGCTGTGATGTTAGGTGTGAATCGGAAGCAGGATTTGGATGTGATGGGCTGTGATGTTAGGTGTGAATGAACCGACACGTGACCAGCAAACTGACAGCACTTTGCACATATCGGAGAAAGTGTGCAGTTTTTAGTTGTTAAATAAAATCATGAGTAGTGGTGGACGACTCGCTACAACAACTGTCATTTCGAGATGCACGCCCTTACACATCCCACCTGTTTAAATCATACACGTTAGTCAGTAGATGTCTAATGGCTCACCATAGCGAAGCACTCAGGGGCCATCCAAAATTGTCAACGCGCACGACAGGGTGGAGGGGGTTGTCAGTAAAGTACGACTTTTAGCATTTAATAAAATGATCATTTTTTCGCGGTGATTTTGTTGTTTTACTATAGTAGGCTTCTGGTAAGGAACTACGTAGACAGGAACATGTGGATGGAGTGATAACATCAGGGAGCCTAAGTAGTATACTGGTTAGCACACCAGCCCCAGGATGGCAAGACGTGTGGGTTCGAATCCTGCGCTAGGCATAATGTTTCCAATTTTCATCAACTCCCTTATACTATAAGTTATAGTGCATTAGTTGATTCAGCCAGAATTTTCAATTGCGTAAAATTGGTCTTCCTCATTCCAATCCTCCTTGCTGTATCCTAGTAAGGCCAAACAAATATCTACAAAATTGGTGATGGTCCTTTTGAAATAAAAATGAGGGTCGGGCGCACGGTTTTTATTCATATTTTTTACATTGACGTACTATAAAACCAGACACGATAACCGAATAAGTTGAGCATCCCCCTCCCGTTCTGGTAGGTCGTGGGATTCGAACTCCTCGGTTCGAACCCAGGCCGAGTCAAACCGATGACTTAAAAATTGATACAAAAGTTGAATTGCTGCCAGCCCGACACATTTTTAACAGTCTAAAAAAAAAAATTCCAGGCACGAGTGCGGACGATCAGCAAATTTCTTTCTTTGACCTAATGCCGAACACCAGGCTAAGTAGTGACACATGTCAATTTTAAAGTTATTGACTTCATTCAACCACGGTTCAAACACGGGGGTTTGAATCCCATAACCTCCCACAATATCGGAGTCTGTAGTAAAATGTTCACGTGTACTACTTTGGTGGAGAAGGGGGGAGGGGGGGGTCTGAAAAGTTGTACTCTCTCTACTACCTTGAAAATGTGGACAACTTTGGACAGCCCCTTACACCGAGTGACCTATTTGACTGAGTGTACTCGATACCCGGCCCTTTGTGACAGTGCCTTAAGTCGTAGTGAGATATTTGCACTGATGTACTCATACCCGCTTTGGATTTTGTGTTTGTGGTGCAGCCCCTTACACCAAGTGACCTATTTGCACTGAGTGTACTCGATACCCGGCCCTTTGGTCAGCCCCTTACACCGAGTCACCTATTTGCACTGAGTGTACTCAATACCCGGCCCTTTGGACAGCCCCTTACACCGAGTCACCTATTTGCACTGAGTGTACTCGATACCCAGACCTTTGTACAGCCCCTTACACCGAGTGACCTATTTGCACTGAGTGTACTCAATACCCGGCCCTTTGGATAGCCCCTTACACCGAGTCACCTATTTGCACTGAGTGTACTCAATACCCGGCCCTTTGAACAGCCCCTTACACCGAGTGACCTATTTGCACTGAGTGTACTCGATACCCGGCCCTTTGGACAGCCCCTTACACCGAGTGACCTATTTGCACTGAGTGTATTCGATACCCGGCCCAAGGAGCAGGTACCTTCTTTAGCTGACATAGTTTTGTTATATGTGAAAACATTTTTAACAATATCATCGTGAAAATAGTTAGTGGAATTAGAGATTGAATGGCTTTAGATGAGACAGGCTGAGTAGGATGTTCTGGTGCCCGAGTCCTGTTACTAGACGTAATGACAACCAGCCAATACTCGCCACATAGCTTCTTTGGCTGCCGGTCCAATATCGTTTGTTGTTTGTTGTTTTACATCCTAGCAACATCTAAAGTCATATCAAGATGGGCACCGACTTGTGACAGTGCACACTCATGGCAACTTTATAGTGCTGTCCCACTGGGAGGCATGCTGCCAGCATCATAATCCGATATCCCACAGTCACATTATCCTGATACTGAGCTAACCAGTCCTTGCCCTATCCTATTAAAGCTGAGCGCCAGGCTAGGAAGCGACAAGTAACAATTTTACCAGTCATTGGTTTGACTCAGCTAGGATTCGAACTCCTGACCTTCCGCACGGGAAGCCTGCACTCTACCGATTGGGCCACCGCGTCCGGTGTCCGATATGAGACAAAAAGTGCTGAAGGCGAGGTGGCGCATTTTGGACCATGCAGTAACCCGGATGTTGTTGCACGACGCTGATTGGTTGAACCACGACACTCTTTCACTCAAACAACAAACCTGCACAGCTGAGGGGAAAAAAGTCATCTGCTCCAGTTGGTTTAGTCAACGCGCCACCTAGTGTGTGCTAGACGCAACTACAACCACACCTGATTCTCACTGACCACAGACAACCCATTGGTAGCTACGTGCGCAGCACCTTCAGCATGCCAGCACCTTACCGCCTAATCCTAGCTAGGGTCTTATTAGATCAGATTCACTCCGTTCTTGCAGTAGGGGTGAAAATCACCGATTGGAAAAAGTGGCAAAAGGCTAGCTAAATGAAATCAGCACATAAATTCTTAATTTAAGAAGCAAAATATATTCTTCATGTACATCTTCATATCTACTCATTACTTTTGAGTTGAAAAATAAAATAAAACATGTAGTTTATTGAACTTTAAAGTGAAATTGACAGCATTCTATCATCGCCATCTTGTCTTTTTGCATTCTCTCCCATTTTACCAAATCTGTGCCGATATAAGTAGCCATTTGATACTGGAAACCTTCCTGTTCCATACCAAAGGAATGTTCGCCTGTATTTAGACTGCGTTGTCATTCAGCCCTACTGCAAGTACGGGGTGAATCTTTTATCTAGGGTATTATCGGCTATGACGTCACACCTAGTGCTCGCTACGCTAAACCATCTCTTCCCTGCTGCTAAGTCTTGTGTTCAGCGTGCATCAACTAAACACGACGCACAACACAGTAACCGACGCCTACTACTGCTACACCGGCGACACACGACTACGGCAATCCCATCTTGTTAATAGTCTCCATGGCTACTCCCGCCATTCACAAGCCGGGCAGTTGGAAGCGGCAGCTTCCACTGCCTAACTGCTCAGTACCACCAAAGAACGTTTAAATAGAGACGGCCAACTCCTATCCCTGACCAGGTAACACTTGCGACTGTCACTCACCAAGCGCCAGTTGTTGAACAAGGCCTTCACTCAGTGATGGCGATGCTAAGAAAACTAAATCTGAGCAGCACCAGAACATGACAGAACCAAAAGCTGATAGAGAAATATATTTGAAATTGACCAGTGTAATTATTTACCAAGTTTTTTAACATGTTTTTTTTTTTCTTAACTGTAAATGTGAAATACAAATACCACATGAAACTATGCCTATGGCTCAGGAAATGGTGGCACTACTAACATCATAATGGTTATGCTGCATCAGATTGTGATTAAAAAATAACAGATCCCTGACCATACCAGAACCCCAATTTATTATGTTCCAAAAATACAGAGGCCAAATATTCTGAGAAAAGAAAAACCATAACAGTGATGCATTCAAACTTCTATGTTGACAATCTGCATTTGTTTACATTCTTTGGGAGTATTTGGTGTGTATTATAAAGTGTTTGTAGCTGAGTTCGGTTTAGGGTTTAATGTTTAATGTTTAGGGTTTAATGTTCTATTTAAATATATAAATATGTCAATGTTTTGGAAGTAATGGATAATCCCACGGACTGCCACAGAAAACATCTTGTCATATATATGAGCAATGTTTTTACTTGTTCAACAATGACCGCGAAAGGCACCACCAGTCGGTGTTACCGATTTTCATGGGAGTTGACCATCTCATACATTGACGGCCTCTGGCACCATCTATTTACCAATGGGACTACATAAATAGACATGACACGCGATGTATCTATGGTATATTATTAACAGCAGTCAAATGAATATAGAATACACTCCTCAATACTAATGTTTATATCTCGCATATTTATAAGTTATTTTTACATTCACAAACACAACTTAAAATACCACTTCATAATTATATTAGCTGCTTATGCTTATATACAGGACCGAGGTAGGGATTAAAAATCAAAATACAATCATTGGCTACGCAGCAGGAGAATGGGTAATAATGCTTCGTTCGACGACTATCCGAACACTATTACTGAGAGAAAGGAGGTTTGTTTCTTAAAATACAAAACCTATAGTTACGACATTTTGTAATAAAAGGAAGGTGATACTTAGGATGCACTAGTGGGGCGGGTGGAGGGGAGAGGGGGGGGGGGGAACTGGCAAAGAAGTACATGTAGGTGGGTACACGAGTGCAGCTTGGTGATAGCTTACCTTTTCATTGTCAGCCTCGGGACTAGTCAGATCGCGCCATTCCTCCACAACACGGCCAAGGTCAATAGAGTTGAGTGGTACCTGCACCTGGCCGATCTGGTCGTGCTTCGAGAAGCGGTCAAAGTCGTAGATCAGGAATGTTAGAGTCTTTGATCCTATTTCGGCATATTGTACGTTCTGTGGGATAAGCAGATGGAGAGCGAGAGGTGAGATTTAAGTGACCTGGTTCTCCGGCAGTGCCGCCCTCTATGGCCGACATCGATTAATCACCTCGGATCATTCCAAACATTTGCACATGCGCAGATCCTACAAACTCGCGTACGATAAATGAATGTGCTCGGGGCAGAAAAAAAATGGCGGATGGAGACACAAGCAATATAGGAAAATGTGTAAAAAGGGCCGACAAAATTATCGTAATTAATAAATTAGTGGTGTGACTAAAAACACGTGATCACAATTTGTTTGGTTGCCAACATTTATTGTAACGGTGTCGATAAAGCATTTAATTTATTACAGTATTTATTGTGGACTGCCAAAATTGATATAATTTTAGATTTGTTGGTGCATTAATATGATAAGTTTATTCAAAATGCTGTTATTGGATTTAAAGGGAATAAACATATAATTTCAGAATTGTGAATGTTCATTAATAATTGAATTTGTATGGATCGTTCTCAACAACTGCGTACCACTTGTCTGACATTGAAACCAAAACTGAAAACATTCCAAATAATAGCAGAAAACATTCCAAGTAATATAACAATCCATATTCATATGAAGCTCTATATACTGTGCATATGTCAGAGTTGAAAAGAAAATTCACTTTTATTTTTAAAAGTGACAGTGGCGCCAATAGCCCCGGAGCAAATCGTATACGTATAGGTGTACAAAGGAATAAATAAATAAATAAATATTGAAGAAAAGGCAGCACCGCCAATCTATATATATATATATAAATCAAGGTTCTCTCGGAAGGTAAGGAAAATATAGGAAGACTCTTATGGGTTGTGAAGTTTTATATCCTCTTTGACATAGGAAAATTTGCCATATCGAAATCAAAATTGTTTTTCAGAGCCAAGTGATTCAGTGAGTGGCGGCCCGCAGGTACCAAGAACCCCCGGTGGTGGCGCCACCGTAGCCTTATTGGCCCACAGCATATGGGCAAGCAGCCTCTCAGGGCGCCCACTGGTTAATATAAGGAATAATACAATAGCATCAGATAATAAAATAATAACATAATACCTCCTGCTGAAGATGTATACCCGTATACCTTATACTAACTATATATATGTCTATATATGTATATGTATATGTATATATATATATAGACATACATATACACACACAGACATAATGCAATAGGACTAAACCCACAAGGACGCCACTATAAACAAGTACTACTTACCTTGAAGGTGAACGATTCGTTAAATACCGGGGCTAAGGTTTTCCTGTGAACTTTGGTTTCAAATTTCTTCTTCTTTTCTGGCATCAGGTAGACCTTGACATAAGGGTCGGACGTGCCGGACATGTCCATACCAGGTAGGTCAGCAGCCTGGATGACTCCCACCGTCAGCTGCAACAAGGCCACGTGACCCACACCAAAGGAAGCACCCACCATTGTAAGATCGATTGGTTGGTTGGTTGTTGGAGTTTTACATCCTGGCAACATCTAAGGTCATATCAGGACGGGTACAGTGCACACTCATGGTGATTTTATAGAGCTTCCCCACTTGGAAATCAGGCCGCTAGCACCATGACCTGATATCCCACTCAGTCACATTATCCTGACACTGAGTTAACCAGTCCTTGCACTGTCCTAATAATGCCGAGCGCCAGGCTAGGAAGTGACAAGTATCAAGTTTAAAGTAATTGGTTTGAATCGACTGGGAACCGAACTCCTGACCTTCCGCCCGTGCTCTACCGATTCGGCCACCGCGCCCCGTAATTGTATGAAGCGGCACCTCACATTCTACCCCAAGAACAACGCACTCGTACTGATATGACCTTAGATGTCAGTGTTGCCAACCTTGAGGTAGGCCTACTGAGAATTGTCTACGTTTTGCACTCGCTAGCTTGATAGGGGTCCAGGGGCATGCATGCGCCCCAGAAATAATGTTTTTAAATAGCTATTTGAGGGAATTACCAGGGGATTGTAGGCTGACATTTTAGCATATGTATAACGTGATATTTGTACACAAGTACACAAATTCGTACAAAAGTACACAAATTCATGGGATTTTGTCCCAAAGTACAGAAATTCATTGGATTTTGTACCAAAGTTCAGAAATTTGTGGGATTTTGTACCAAAGTAGAGAAATTTGTGGGATTTTGTACCAAAGTAGAGAAATTTGTGGGATTTTGTACCAAAGTACAGACATTTGTGGGATTTTGTACCAAAGTACAGACATTTGTGGGATTTTGTACCAAAGTAGAGAAATTTGTGGGATTTTGTACCAAAGTAAAGAAATCTGTGGGATGTTGGGGTTGAGCAGGAACTTCAATTTCCAGGACTCTAATGGGAATTGGCATCTTGAGATGTTGCTAGATTATATAATAATAATAATAAAATATGTATTTCCACAAGATCAATGTACACAGATGTAGACATTTATATCAGTAATCAGTTTTTTCACATGAAAAAGGAGAAAGCAGAAGTACAATACTTATGAGGTGCATTCCCCATTTACTAATATCACGTATACATTACTAATACCATCGAAATATTAAATACAAAAATAAAAGTAAAATGCATATCAACATAAGTCTCCATACTGTAAATTATGGTCAATTGTGTCAAATGTTTTTTTACGGTCAATAAATACACCAACAGTACATTTTTTGTTGTCCAGAGGTGAGGTAATTTCTTCTGTCAGTTCTAATAATGCCAATGATGTAGACATTTTAGATCTGAAACCATATTAACTGCTACACAAAGTATCATGTTTTTCAATGAATGCATCCAGTCTACTATTGAACAGTTTTTCAAAAGATACAATTATACTGTGGCAAAAGTGATATCGGTCTATAATTAGTGAAAACACTGTCATCATCTTTTTTAAATATAGGGATTACTTTAGCGACTTTCATTTGATTTTGAAAAACTCCACTCTTAACGGAGCTGTTACATATGGGTAAATGGTTTGACAATGTAATGTATTACTTGTTTAATGATGCTCATATCTATGTTATCATATCCCATTGACTTTTTTTTCTTACAATTATTGAACACTTTAATTTCTCCTCTACACCTGCTAAAAACATTGATTCAGTACATCTGTATTTTTGTTATGTGCTTTAATATTTTTGGTTAAATTGGAGCCTACATTGTCAAAGAAGTCATTGAAACCATTTGCTATGGCCTTTCTATTAATAATAGTTTCTCCATTTGACCTAAACTTAATTAGGTAAGGAGAATGTTGTTGCCTTTTTCTTATAATATTTTTTATTTTCTAAGTTCCTTTAATGTTATTTCTTTCTTTCTTGAGCCAATAGCTTATTATAATCGCTTTTGTCACTATCTCTTACCATTTATGTCAGTTTATTTTTATATGTTTTGTACTTGTTTTCCACACTCTTTGTTCTACATCGTAGATACTTTCTGTACAAGTTGTTCTTTTGCTTGCATACATTACGAAAGTTTACACCAAACACTTACTTACTTCTGTGGCACCGCCCCCCCCCCACCCCCCCCTAGTAGCTCGCCCCTCCTAATGGCCGGTACACACCTACCGTTTACGATTCGCGCACTAAAACTCCCGATCCGCTTAAAACTGAAAACGAGCCGATTCATTTTTCGAATCGTGAATCGCAATCGTAAGGCTAGCGCACACCTACCGTTTTAGCCCTAAAAAGTCGCGAATCGCAATCGGTAGGTCTGCTAGGGGAGTGCACACCTCACGACTTTTGGGCAGTTTTAGATCGTATACGCTAGGTGGGTGCGGAAAAACGATCGTAAACGGTAGGTGTGTACCGGCCATTACGCTTACCATACTAGTCTAACATAGCTACCTACCCTATGCTTCTTTTTTTTCTCTAATCTCGTTCTTTATCCGTCATTTATACTGATGCTTTGCTCATTTTCTTTCAATTGTCTATCTATATTGCCATAGCTTTGTTTAGTGTGTACAGGCAATTGCCATTGCGACTGGAAGACGAGTGCATCAGCACTAACAACATGTTATTCAGAGCAATAAAAAACACTTGAACACAAAATTTAAAAAAAACACTTGAAGAAAAGAAAAGCTGAGTAGCGCCGGTTGTGTGTGATACGCACCTCACCCTTTTGGAAGTCATAGTCGA
This sequence comes from Branchipolynoe longqiensis, assembly GCA_030323885.1. Lineage (NCBI taxonomy): Eukaryota > Metazoa > Annelida > Polychaeta > Phyllodocida > Polynoidae > Branchipolynoe > Branchipolynoe longqiensis. Next base: position 48,615,141 of record CM059189.1, read on the forward strand.
GAGAGAACTGGAGTTTTCCGAGCTTCACCTCGGACTTGGTGCTCTCGGCATCTTCGTTATCCTCCATATTCACCTCAAGTTCATCTAGGTCAGGCTGCACCTACAAGATAGTCCAGTGTTACGTTTACAGTGTCTCGGGTCTGGCCTAACCGTGCCATATCGGATGGCAGTAGCCAGGTCTAGTCTACTGAGAGAAAGACAAAAGAGATGCATCGATTGTGACCAAAAAGAGAACACAAAAACTAGGCTGTGAGTGAGAAGATAAAGGTTTCTAAGACTAGGTCGATCGTTTATTGCCGCCTGCTTTGTGTTCTATTCGGAGCTGGCTGTGAAGTGAAGCTGGTTTAGAAGAAAGAGCTAGCATGCTGTACATCTAACCACATCCTGTTTGTTACCCACGGTTGGTTACCTTACCGTCTATTTACTGGGCAGAACTTGTTACCACGGGTTGGTTACCTTACCCATCTATTTACTGGGCAGAACTTGTTACCACGGGTTAGTTAACTTACCCATCTATTTACTGGGCAGTACTTGTTACCACAGGTTAATTACCTTACCCGTCTATTTACTGGGCAGAACGTTTTACCATGGGTTAGTTAACTTAACCGTCTATTTACTGTACAGAACTTGTTACCCAGGGTTAGTTACCTTAGCTGTCTATTTACTTGGCAGAATGTGTTACCACGGGTTAGTTAACTTACCCATCTATTTATTGGCAGAATGTGTTAGAATGGGTTAGTTACACTACCCGCCTATTTACTTGACAGAACTTGGAAAGCCAGCAGGTGCTGACTCCATACTACTACATGTACACGAATATATGCCAGATAGTGCTGAGTAACAGCATTTCTTAAAGTCCAACTTGTCGATACATGATGAGGGTAGTTGCCATCACCACTGAGAAACCCTAACCACATGGAGCAGAGCAGACAGACACTGTAGAACCAGTAGGTGGCAGCACCACCCCACACTACTCCCACAACTTACTGGTGGTATCAGCAAGTACACGCAGACCTCCCGGTAAGGGTCGACACCTTAGCACCGGAAACCCGCCTTACATACCCTGTGGCGCGAGTACAACTCTTATCTTCCCTAATTATCGCCCACAAAATAAAGACACCAGTAATTTTACACCAGAAGAAAGAAGAAGAAAAAGAGTAAAACAGTTGGTGTAAGAATAGGTCACCCCCTGTAATTTCATATTGAGAACTAGCCAACACTACGATAAAGATGGTGCAAGAATAGGCCACCCCCTTGTAATTTCATATTGAGAACTAGCTAACACTACGATAAAGATGGTGTAAGAATAGGCCACCCCCTGTAATTTCATATTGAGAACTAGCCAACACTACGATAAAGATGGTGTAAGAATAGGCCACCAGCTGTAATTTCACATTGAGAACTAGCCGACACTACGATAAAGAAAATGCCAATAGAATGTTGATTGGTCACTTAAGCTATAAGATGGCTGTCTTATTGTGCTGCGTGTTATTATGTAATAGCTGCATATGCAACGTCCTTTTGAATTATCTGAAAATGCCTTTTTTTTCAATATTGCCTGATAGAATTCCGCAAGTTTGTACATAGTACAAACAGATGTGCAGGCCTAATTCTACTTGGTGTGGGATTTATTCACTTAATGTCAATCCTATCAACTGATCTCCCCCAGTCATTTTTTTCGGTTGTGATGGATTTATTTACCCTGCTCATAAGGGATAAGTGTGTTAACACTTGTTTTCACCGCTGGGCAGCACTAGTCATATCGATCAATGTACGGTGAGTTGGTCGCACAACGTAACTGCATAATCTAGAATCAGTCACCAAGAACAGTTCTATCGGCATATATATATATAAATCAACTCAATCCATAATCCACAATCCAGTACAACTCCATTACACCTGCATTATGAAGAAAAGCTGAACAAAAAAAAGACAAAGCAAACCTTCTCCCTGAGCCGCTGGTCCTGCTCTGGAGGAAGAGAGAGGTTAGGGCGAGGGGACCAGCGACTGGGCACATACCTGCACCTGCTCAAAGCCCTCGTAGGACTCAACCCGCTGACAACACACACAAACATAGTACAGCATCTCCATTTATGACGTCACAGTTATCTGGCCAATCACATTGCTGCCCGGCGCACGCTGCATTTAGCACAAAATGGTCAAATTTGTTCTGTTCCTACTTCACTGCTTTCTTGGTGTCTTTTGTTAATTATTATTATTAGTAGTAGTATTTGTTTACATTTCATATGCAATGATGTACATCGTTATAAATGATTTGCATACGCACTTACTTTATTGTTATATATAATATATATATATTATATATGAAGAGTCCCGGTGCAAGACCACATAAACGCCAATCCATACATTTAATTAAAATAACTGATTTTTACCTGGAGGAAATTTGTATTCTCACTAATTGCACTTTTCTTGTGATGAAATGGTTATGGAGCAATGAACAAACAAATAGGAATGTGAACAAAATTAACGTTTTTGAAGGTTTGACTCTAATGTTTATCTCAATTTTGTTATTCGCATTTACAGTGTTTTACCTTCGAATTCTTCATATATAGTTCCAATTTAGATGTGAATAAATGAGGTTATAAATATAATTGGAATACGTGGAGTATTTATGTGAATAAGGCACGTGATGTTACAAGCAGTGTTACAATGAGGAAGCTGCTGTACAATAAGTAATTAAGTTAGTATGGAGGAGTAGCTCAATGCCTTACTCCAGATGCCAGTTACTTACAATAACCAGTGTGCATAACGCTCAACGCACTCTACACCGGCAGAACCTCAGCTGCAACGAACTCACCCTCACACAAGACAAGACTACGGGGGGTCACCCAACCTTTTCAACCGCTTCACGGTCTTACAAAACACACTCATGGGGGCAAGGTGCAACTACTTATGTTTCTTAAAGTTCTATAATCCGATCATTTTCAGTTTCTGCCATATATATATATATATATATATATATATATATAATTTATATATATATATATATAGCAGGTATATGCCATACTTTCTATATATATACCTTCCATATTATATATATGTATCTATAGTATGGCAGGTATATATATAGAAAGCATGGCAGATATATAAAACATGTATCGCTGCATGGAAATAGAAGGTAAGTCAATTTAATCAATGATGTATAATATGTTGGCCTGTGCAACAAAGTTATCGTTGTATGTTTTCACTTCAAGTCTCTCCAAATTTAGCAATATTTAATCAAAGTTACTGCAAGCTAAAGTAAAGTAGATTATAACGATCTACCTGATATAGATGTGCACAAAATTATTATATAATATGTTATATTTATTATATATATTATACTTATCAGAGATATCATATATACTATATATATTATATATTTGATATATTACATATATTATAGACATTATACATATATTCTATAGTGGTAACCTCTACACTAGTGAACTTGATATATAACCAGCACAGATATTTGATACGCAGGAACAAATCAAGGAGAGTGCTCGTGCTTTGATTTAGACAACTTTGTGATTTCATCGGATTATGCAACTTTAAAAATAAGTATTTAAAAAATAAGTATTTAAAAAATAAGTATTTAAAAAATAAGGATTTAAAAAATAAGTATTTAAAAAATAAGTATTTAAAAAATAACTATTTAAAAAATAAGTATTTAAAAAATAAGTATTTAAAAAGAAAAACTGTAATGCTGCTGCCTACTACTTTCTTTGTGAGCCGGGGAGGGTGGGTATGGAAATTTGGTTGGTTGTTGGAGCTTTACATCCTAGCAACATCTAAGGTCATATCAGGACTGGGGTCTGGAAATGAACCACTCTTTGTAAGACCGTGAACACGTTGAAAACCTTGAATGACCACTGACGAGGCACAGGCACAGGCACAGGCACAGCTGTGCCCCGCTGTGCCCCGACAACCCGTGTGATGAGGGGACTCCAGAGTAGCGCCTGCGGGAGGCAGGTAGGGTATACCTTCTCCTTGTAGGAAGCCCCCAGGAGTTGCACGCTTTTTAGATCCACCGCTCCCTTCAGTCCTTTCTTGCCATCCTTCTTCTTTCGCCGCTTACAGCATTTCTTGCAAATGCAGATACAGCAGCACAGTAATAGCAAAACTGCCACTATACCGATAGCGATGATTGCCCACATGGGCACTGCAAAGGAAGGAAAAGCAGAGAAGGATCAAGGATAGCAGCTTGTGGTTGGTTGGTTGCCAATGTCAGTAGTTGGTTGCCAATGTCAGTAGTTGGTTGTCAGTCAACAACAAGCAGAACCTGGGTGGACAATAAGGCTGTCTTCTGGTGAAAACAAGACTATTCATGGACATTAAGACTGTCTAATTGTGAAACAAGACCATTCAGAATTATCCATGATACTTTGATAGGCAGTTTAAATCTTCAATAAAAATAAACAAATTTAAAGACGAGGTCGTGCAGTCAGACCGAGCAGGGTCAGTAAGTAGAACGGAGAGGTGGCTGTGACAGCGTGGTTGATGAAGATCTGTAGGTACTTAGCAATACATATAGGGTTAACAGTTGGGGATCTGGAGGTACTTAACAGGACATATATGGTTAACAGTTGGAGATCTGTAGGCATTAACAGTACATATAGGGTTAACACTAACAGTTGGTGATATGTATGCACTTAACAGTATTATAGGGTTAACAGTTGGAAAACTGTAGGCACTTAGCAGTACATATAGGGTTAACAGTTGGAGATCTGTATGCACTTAACAGTATTATAGGGTTAACAGTTGGAAATCTGTAGGCACTTAACAGTACATATAGGGTTAACAGTTGGAGATCTGTATGCGCTTAACAATATGCATAGGGTTAACAGTTGGAGATATGTAGGCGCTAACAGTACGTATAGGGTTAACAGTATAGAGGAAAGATGACAAAATGCAGGGCTTGGATGGGTTTCTCTTTTGTTACTCGTTGTTAGATACTTCCAATAAGGAGTCTTTCGCAATTATCAACATTCTGTCATTCGCACAAAATGTATGCAGAGCTGGGGGAGGATGGTCTGTTTGCTGTTTTAGATCCTAGCAACATCTAAGGTCATATCAGGAAGGGTACCGACTTGTGACAGTGTGCACTCATGGCGACTTCATAGTGCTGCCCCACTGGCTGCATGTACCATGACCCGATATCCCACACAATCACATTATCCTGATACTGTGCTAACCAGTCCTTGTCCTATCCTGTTAATGTTGAGCACAGGGCTAGGTAGCGACAAGTATCAATTTTATAAGTCATTGGTTTTCAGCTGGGATTCGAACTGCCGACCTTCCATACAGGTAGGCTGGGCTCTACCAATTCGGCCACCGCGTCCGGGCAAGGGGGCGGATGGAGACCAGGGTACTACTAATTAAAGTTCTTCTATAATAATAAAAGGTTCATACAGACATATTTGAGCAAATTTGTGTATAGCCCCTTTTTCAATCCAGAAAATAATCAATATGTTAAAGTTGCATAGTCCGATGGTTTTGAGTTTTGAGTTTTTCTGAGATAAATATATGAGATTGATCATTCTAATCTACTTTACTTTAGATTGAAGTAATTTTTATTTTAAATTGCTAACTTTTGAGATATTTCAAGTGAAAACATATCAAATTAATGTTGGCCCGCACGCCAAAACTCTGACATCATAAGCTTCTGCAGTAACTGGTTCAATTAATTTGACTCAGTATGCCCAAGTTCTATACAGAAGCAAATGCTTAATAAGTGCATTATTCATGTTCGCCAGCTAGCATGGGTAATTTGGTTCACGAGGCAACGGGTCTGGATCTGTTTACATTGTTTACCGAGGTAAGCGTTCAATCGCTTTGCCAGGGCGATCGGACAGGCAACTACTTGTCAGGACTGAATAATTCCTACTGCTGCCCACTCAGAGCGTGGATCAGATATGCTAGACGCTTCTTTCCTTATTAAGACACACCAGCCTTCATACTTTCCTCTGGAGAACCGCTCGCAGCTCCAACGCTCCTAAGAGTGCTTAAAATCTCCGCAATGGCAGCACTAGGTCAGGACAACGGTTACACCCTTCATAGTCTTAGAAGAGGGACTCCCCAAGCCTGCCAGACAGTAGGCCTAGATATTGAATATATTATGCAAGCTGGCACATAGTGCATTAACACAGTAAAGGCTTACCTGAACACATCAGTTATTACATCAGCTCCCACAGCGCTCGGTTCTTTGCTGGTTTGAGCGCTGTTTTCTCTACCCTTATACTGTTATTCTTGCCTAATGATTACTATAACTTGACTCTATGATACTAAGATGATATGCTGAACTGATCTACGAATGTGGGAGGGTGTACAATTAGTACTCTATCAGATAAATGGTGATAATTGCAATAGACTCTAATTGGGAGGGTGTACAATTAGTACTCTATGCAGATGAACTGTGATAATTATGACCAACTCCAAACGTTGTTTTCCACCTAATAAGAGCTATAGCGCATGTATTATAAGGCAATATGTCATTCACCTTACTGTAAATTAAAAGGCTTCACGGCACCCTAATAGTGGAGCGTCGAGAGGTCATTAGAAACTATGTGGTTTGTACTGTGGAGTTATAGCCATGCTGTGTTGATAGATTATATTCTATGGATGTGTTGCTCAAACGTTTACTGGAAGTCATAATTTAATATTTCAATTAATTAAATAGAGTCAATGCTTAGATTCCTTTGAGGCTTTTTTTTTATCAAGGATTAATTAAACACGCTTGAACATTGTTTGTACTTGATGAATGTATCGCTGGGAAAATGTATATATATATTTATATCTATTTATATATATACATTTAAATAAGTAGGACGATTTTTAAAACGGAAGTCTTTTGATAAAAAGATTCAAAGTAAACACAAAATTTGGTTAATATTCCAAAGTTTGAAGAGAGAAATATGCCATGCACTGAGAACTTTGATAATAACAACAATGAAGAGATACTGTGTGTGGCATTATTAAAACATATGATTGACATAAATTGAAAGGGGCAGGAAAAATACATATATATATGTATATCTATGTGCATATATAATTATAAAGAAGCTTGGTTTATTAGCTAGTTGGTGGCGGAACAGAAAATGAGTGTCATGCGCAGAAAGGTGGTATGATGATGCACATGTAGGCAGCAGTTACGGGGGTATGATGATGCACATGTAGGCAGCAGTTATGGGGGTATGATGATGCACATGTAGGCAGCAGTTATGGTGGTATGATGATGCACATCTAGGCAGCAGTTATGGTGGTATGATGATGCACATGTAGGCAGCAGTTACGGGGGTATGATGTTTGTTTGTTGTTGTTTTACGTCCTAGCAACATCTAAGGTCATATCAGGATGGGTACCGACTTGTGACAGTGCGCACTCATGGCGACTTTATAGTGCTGTCCCACTGGGAAACCAGGCCGCCGGCACCATGACCTGGTATCCCACTCAGTCACATTATCCTGACACTGAGCACACCAGTTCTTGCCCTATCCTAATAATGCCGAGCGCCTGGCTAGGAAGCGACAAGTATCAATTCTAAAGTCATTGGTTTGACTTGACCGTGACTCAAACCCACGACCCCACGATCTACCAGCACGGGAGACGGACGCTCTAACTCATTCGGCCATCCCGTCTGGTCACGGGGGTATGATGATGCACATGTAGGCAGCAGTTACGGCAGTATGATGCACATGTAGGCAGCAGTTACAGCGGTATGATGATGCACATGTAGGCAGCAGTTACGGCGGAATGATGATGCACATGTAGGCAGCAGTTATGGTGGTATGATGATGCACATGTAGGAAGCAGTTATGGTGGTATGATGATGCACATGTAGGCAGCAGTTACAGGGGTATGATGATGCACATGTGGGCAGCAGTTACGGTGGTATGATGATGCACATGTAGGCAGCAGTTATCGGGGTATGATGATGCACATGTAGGCAGCAGTTACGGCGGTATGATGATGCACATGTAGGCATCAGTTAAGGGGGTATGATGATGCACATGTAGGCAGCAGTTACGGGGGTATGATGATGCACATGTAGGCAGAAGTTACGGCGGGCGGATCGGTATGATGATGCACATGTAGGCAGCAGTTACGGTGGTATGATGATGCACATGTAGGCAGCAGTTACAGGGGTATGATGATGCACATGTAGGCAGCAGTTATGGTGGTATGATGATGCACATGTAGGCAGCAGTTATGGCAGTATGATGATACACATGTAGGCAGCAGTTACGGCAGTATGATGATGCACATGTAGGCAGCAGTTATGGCGGGTGGGTCGGTATGGTGGTGCTTGGTACACGAGTGTAGGCGGCAGGAGGCATAGTTACTTCAGTATGTGTCACCTCAACACAAGCTTATCTAGCCACTCGTGTTGGGGAACAGACCTTGTGCACTCTTGCAAGTCACAATTCTTTCTGCACTACCTGTGGGTTTGAATTTGGAATGTTTATATATATATATATATATATATATATATAACTGTGAAAAGCCTTGAAATAAATAGCCTTGAATTCCATATCTTCACATGTGTTTGGACCCTGATATATCTATATCTATATTATTTCAAGGCTTTTCACAGCTGTTTTTGATAGGAATTCAAGACTATTTTCATTTGGATTTCAGGGGAGGAAATAATGGTGAATGGCGATTTCAGACTAATTTAGATCAGTAGGGACAGTTTAATGGAATTCATGACTTTTCAAGAATAATTCCCCAAAATATGTCAAATTCAAGGCTTTTCAAGGCCTTGAAATGGGGCAAATGAAGTTGAAGACTGTTCAAGACTTTGCAGGCCCCGTACAGACCCTGATGTGTATATGTATATAATATTTATACCACACTTATTGTACACATACTCTATTATACAGGAAATGAGGACACCCCCGCCCCGTCACCCCGCTGCACCAAATCACCACACATAAGTGGTGAGTTAGCTATACGCACTACCTTTGTTGAACCAGTCATTGGCAAGAGCACACAAGAGCACACAAGATCCGGTCTGTATCTGGTTGGTAATAAGGCTCTACATAGAGGGTATATGGTAAACGGTACCTATGGGTACATGGTGAGTGTAGACCAAGAGACCAATTGTGATGGTTATCTTCTACTCTCCATATTATACTGCCCGACTCAAAGAAAACACAGCATCCCGATGGCTAGATAAAAGATTCACCCCATACTTGAAGTTAGCGGTGAAAAACAACCCATTAAAAAAAGTGGCGAAAGGCTGGGTTAAATTAAATCGGCACATCAATTCTTAATTTATGAAGCGAAATATTTTTCTTCATATATATCTTCATATATACCCGCTACTTTTTACTAGTTTAATGGACTTTAAAAGTGAAATCGACAGCATTCTGTGGTCATCATCTTGTTTTTTTGCATTCTCTCCCAATTTCACTAACTCTGTGCCGATATAGATAGCCATTCGATACTGGAACCAAGAATTCCACTTCCTGTTCCATCCTAAAGCAATGTTCACCCGTATTTAGACGACGTTAGCATTCACCCTTAACCTCAAGTACGCGGTGATTGTTTTATCTACCCATGTCCACTGGCGAGCACCCTACGCACCTCCAGCTGCCTATGGGGGGGGGGGGGGGGGGTTGCGCATGTCAAACCGGATGTCGTTTTTCAAACACGTCACGTGATCGGTAAGACACTGGGAGCTATCGCTAGGTTAATAACCTACAGGTGGCGCCACCAGGCTGTTTGTGCATCATTAACGCGCTGCCATTTAATTACTCGCCGAGCTTTGGGTGACAATCGTTCAAAGAAGTCATAATACATTCATGAGAGAAATCAATTGGGTCATGCGGTGTACTTATTGTTTATAACCAACAACAAAAAATGCATGGTAAATACATTCAAGAGAAACATTAGAAATGGGGAAAAAACTGCAATGGGAAGGAAAATATGATAACTATTGAGAGAGAACATGGTTAATATCAGTTTACCATACGGCTTATGTTCCATCATCTCCGCCCGTGTCAGACCAGGGCCGTGTTCAGTGTACGCCTCCGAGTTTATTCGGAGATGGCTCCTCGATGTCTTTTTTGCAATTTGCGTTCAACATGTGCCTCGGAGTTGACTCTGAGACATCATGCTTTTCGAGTAGGTGAAAACACCTCAAAAATAGCTGTGTGTGTCAGCCAATCAGAGCTGTTCTTTCAATTGCAAATGGCGGCAGGAAGTGCATGCTATGGGAGCCGCCATTTTCGAGGCACCCAAATGCTAAAACACCATTCACAGTAGTGAGACATTTGGAAAAAGCCTCTGAGGTGCCTCCGAGGCGTGCAGTTGAATGCGGCCCTGGCAGCATACGCAGCCACCTCATGACGTCACGAGCTGGGACCGGCCTGACAGGGGCTGGTGGTTGTGACAGACACACACCCGGAATGACGACTGTATTATACAACTTACCGCCCAGTAAAGCTGTGGGTAATTCAGACAAACAGACTTAGGTTCACACAGGGTACGGGCATGTATCTATATATAGACACAGGGTACAGGCATGTATCTATATATAGACACATGGTATGGGCATGTATCTATATATAGACACAGGGTATGGGCATGTATCTATATATAGACACAGAGTACGGGCATGTATCTGTCTATAGACACAGGGTATGGGCATGTATCTATATATATAGACACAGGGTATGGGCATGTATCTATATATAGACACAGGGTACGGGCATGTATCTATATATAGACACAGGGTACGGGCATGTATCTATATATAGACACAGGGTACGGGCATGTATCTATATATAGACACAGGGTACGGGCATATATTATAGACGACTTCATAATTCCAACCGTGCATGTGCTAAAATCGGGGTCCAAAGCAAAACAAAGTTGCGTGTTCATTTTGTTTTACCGATACACTCAGCACAAAACTACTGTATTTCTAGTATTTTCAATAAAATGGAACAATTTTGCATTAACATGGACCCCCTCAGGCAACATAATAATGTAATAATGCAATGAATATATGTAATACATAATTATCCATAAGTAAGCCCTTTGAGCTAACAAACATGCAATTGCACACAAAATTGTCAGTCACTTTACTAACTTAGGCTGCTGTTCACATTAACACGAGCGCTCACAGTTTCAGTTGAGAGCACAAGTTTTCTCGTAAAGCTGTAATCTATATTTTAACCTAGAGAAATGCAATAATAGTTCAAATTCCATGATTTCAGCTTCAAGTCATGAACAATCATATATATTAGTTTAATTCCATAGTTTTCAAAAACTGTGGGAAATTGACTCTGGCTATAGACAGCGTTGACGCATCCCACAATGCACCGGGTGGCTGGAATTACGAACTCATCTATTGTTGGTGATTGCCACACAAAAGTGGCTGTTTTTTAGTTACAGACATGTACAGGGCAGTGCAGCCCTATCAGGCGGCACCTAGCCACAACAACAATGTATATGTACACATATGGATATGTGTATATACAAACATACACTACATATACATACAGAGCAATCCTCCTAGATAGGCCTTTCATAAATAAATGACAGCTACATTCCATATTTTCCGACTTTTTAAATATTTCTTTTAATGAGGTTGAACAAGAAGGAACACATTATGACAGTTGATTTGACGATAAATCAACTAGTACCAGGACACTACGAGACTATGATATAGCAACAATAACACAATTAATTTCGTTGACTGGGTATGAGCACATTGATAATTAAAAAAAAAAAAAAGAAGTAAATTAAACAAATAAATCTCAATTCCTCTTTATTTATTTTTTTAAAAAAAAGGTACTTTGGTGTAGATGAATCTGACTTCATTCACACACGGTTCCCACAGTTCTCAGAATACATTTTAAAACTTTTTTATTTCTTTTTTTTATGAAGTGAACAGGTTCCCAGCAGGTTCCACGACGAAGCAGTGACACTTCGCTGGTGCGTTGGCTGTGTGGTGTTTGTTGCAAACTGACTACGAGCAGACAGTGTACAAGTGGGGTGGACGGCATGCTGCCACCCCAACCATCCATGTGTATATATGTATATATATACACATACACACACATATATATATGTGCGGGCATCAATCATCACCAACACCACGCAAATAGTGACACGTTAAGAATATACACCACAATACATCAACACCTACAGACCAGCCGCAGCCTGCACTAGGCCTGGTCCAAGTCAATAGCCGTCAGTATAACAAACACGAACAGCATTCCTACTTCTAAATCCAAAACAATCAAGTCACATAGCCCGCAATCTGGGGAGAATTATGAAACAAAAATTGTAATCGCCCAAACTAAGATAGATTATTCTTTTAACAATAAATAAATTTGAGAATGGCATGTGGCTTACTCTTAATGTTCATGTCATACTAATAGTGTCCATTGCCTGAATCTTTATCACCAGAGTGAGTAGGGATAAACTTGATTATTTATCAAGGAAATACTCTCTGCGCCTTGAGTCATTCGCGACACGTTTTTTCTTCCAAGGTCGCGCCTCATAGCAGGATTAATGAAGATAATCTGCACTGACTTAAATTGACGCAAGTAAACTGGTGTAAGTAAGTTGGTATAAGTAAGTTTGACGCAAGTGAGGTAGGGCAAGTTGGCACAAGGCTGAAGTAGCAAGCCGCCCTGCCACAGACTAGATCTAGTACTTGTCACTAAATGCTAAGGCCTCAGTCACACTACGGCTTGCGACCACTTGTGGCCACTTTGTGACCACTTTGCAAACAAAATCCGGCGACCTCCTGGCGACCAAAGCAACAATAGTCAAATAAATGGTCAGCGATTGGTTTGACGACTGATCAGTGACTGCTCACAAGTGCTGAAAATGGTCTGCGACCTCCTTGTGGCCGTTTAGGTTGCAAGGAGGTTCTTGGTTGCATCTGCAAATTGTGACCAAAAATGGTCGCCTAGAGGTTGCAGACCACTTTGCGATCGCCCCTTTTTTTAATGGTCGCAAAGTGGTCGCAAGCGATCACAAGCGTAGTGTGACTGGGGTATAAGATGTACACCTGTCGGTCCACCGAGGCAGGGCCGGACCGACGCACCAGACAGGGCATCTAACACGTCCACATGTCAACACCAACAGATTGCATTCCACAGCTTATTCTTAGTGAAAACAACAGTATCACCATGTGACATGGTGCTAGAATATACTCACTGACTTATGTGTGTGTGTGGGGAGGGGGCTAGTGTGACTGCACACAAATACACTCAACCTGTGATTGCTTTTCTCGAAAGCTTTTGTATTCTTTTTGTTCAATTTTCAAGTTGTTTTTTTCCCTTCCTTTCTTTATATTTTTACTTGTTTTTAAAAGGCGTATCAAAGAATACTTGCCATAACATTTGCGAGGCCTTGCCGGGAGACGCTGACTTTGAAATTCGTTTCGATTTGAGGCTAATCTGTGTTTTGTATGTTGACTACCGAACTACGACATGCACATACACTTCAGACCCTGATCACTGGCTCTTTACACTTTGTGTTCGCACAGGTGTGTTGTAGGGGCGGCTTGGGTTAGTCTTAACTAAGCACACACAAAACTTACCTCCGGAACTTGCTGTATTATTATAAATATTACGTATTTATTTAGTTGCGTACATTATAATTATACAGGTCTATATAATACAATAGCAAATGTGAATACATCAATAGACCTATGACTTACTTCTAGATGTATATGTATATATATATATGTATATATATGTATATATGTATATATATACTCGACCTATCAGTGACTACTCCCGCAAACTACACGTGCATTTGCTCTGTGGGAAAACATTATTTTGTGGAACAATCTTCAAACTACCTAATATACATCTTCCTGCAAAAGAAGCTTACGTTAGTTGTTTAGATTATTTAAATATTGCTCCTTGATTATGAATGGGAGAATTATCAGAGAGATTGTAAAATGTACTTGTATTTTTTCGGTTCATCCTAAGCTGAGATTCCATATACTCGGTATGCTGTATGTGAATGTGAATGCGACTAAAAATAGAAAAGCTTGTAAATGCACAGTGGTGCTTCCATATGTGCGAATGCGAATGCGGCAAGTGGATCGCTCCAGGTATCGATCGGTGTGAATGCAAATGCTGCTTCATTTGTCATAGAAAACAACAGGAACTTTGACTTTCCTTCACAAATTTGGAGCAAGAAAGGGCGAAAATGAGATGCCATGTGCGCATTCGCATGCCGCATGCCGCATAGCGCGTATATGGAATCTTAGCTTTAGAGCACTATTTCACTCCTAAACAAATCAAGATCTCACAAAGCTCTCACGAGTTTTACTTTGATACAAAGAGTGCCCGATTAGGGAGGCTTGGTTTCAATGGGCATGCAAGTCTGTACCTACTTTCAATTAGGCGAGAAGGTGATTTCACTACAGTTCTTATTCAACAATTATTTGTATTTAGTCAGGATCCGTACTTTGTCGTGCGAAAACCCTCATGTGCATTTAGTGTATCATCCACATTACCCAACATTACTTGTTGCACGACCAGGAACCAGCACAGGGCACGCGTAAAGCCCCAGTCACACTATGGCTTGCAACCGCTTGTGACCACTTTGCGACCACTTTGGACAAAAGAATCTACCTCCTTGCGACCAAAGAAATGGTCGCCGACTTCCGGGCAACCATTTTGGTCGCAAGGTTTTGAGTGCAGTCGCTGCGACCTCCGTGCGACCAAAATGATTGCAAGAAGGTCGGTGAGCACTGAGGACCACTTTGTGACCACTTTACGACCACCCCTTGTTTGTGGTAGCAAGCAGTAGTGTGACTGGGGTATAAAGCCGTGCTACAGGCACAGGCACAGGCACAGCTCTCAGGTCGGTGCTACACAGGCCTACACTGGGCCACCATGGGCTGTCTCCAGCAGTCACCCCTGCAGTCGGCCGTCAGAAATGCGACGGAGATATTGTGCTCAGCTCGCTGCACAGCAACCTACTTAGCTGCACAACGTGACTAACTTGTACCCGAGCCTCCCCCAGCATCTATTGTTCTATCACATCACATACTGTTCTTAGTAGATGGCCGAGTGTGACTAACTTGTACCCGAGCCTCCCCCAGCATCTGCTGTTCTATTACATCACAGACTGTTGTTAGTAGATGGCTGAGATTGACTGACTTATACCCGAGCCTCCCCCAGCGTCTGTTGTTCTATCACATCACAGACTGTTCTTAGTAGATGGCTGAGATTGACTAACTGGTACCTGAGCCTCCCCCAGCATCTGTTGTTCTATCACATCACAGACTGTTCTTAGTAGATGGCTGAGATTGACTAACTGGTACCTGAGCCTCCCCCAGCATCTGTTGTTCTATCACATCACAGACTGTTCTTAGTAGATGGCTGAGATTGACTAACTGGTACCTGAGCCTCCCCCAGCATCTGTTGTTCTATCACATCACAGACTGTTCTTAGTAGATGGCTGAGATTGACTAACTGGTACCTGAGCCTCCCCCAGCATCTGTTGTTCTATCACATCACAGACTGTTCTTAGTAGATGGCTGAGATTGACTAACTGGTACCTGAGCCTCCCCCAGCATCTGTTGTTCTATCACATCACAGACTGTTCTTAGTAGATGGCCGAGATTGACTAACTGGTACCTGAGCCTCCCCCAGCATCTGTTGTTCTATCACATCACAGAGTGTTCTTAGTAGATGGCTGAGATTTGACTAACTGGTACCCGAGCACCCCCAGATCTATTGTTCTATCACATCACAGACTGTTCTTAGT
This sequence comes from Branchipolynoe longqiensis, assembly GCA_030323885.1. Classification (NCBI taxonomy): domain Eukaryota; kingdom Metazoa; phylum Annelida; class Polychaeta; order Phyllodocida; family Polynoidae; genus Branchipolynoe; species Branchipolynoe longqiensis. The sequence goes on from CM059189.1 coordinate 48,630,900, forward strand.
AGATGGCGTGTGTGACTAACTGGTACCTGTGCGTCCCCACGTCTGTGTTCTATCAAATCACAGACTTGTTAGTAGATGGCTGAGATTTGACTAACTTGTTCCGAGCCTCCCCAGGTCTGTTGTTCTATCAATCACAGACTTTCTTGTAATGGCGGGTGTGACTAACTTGTACCCGAGCCTCCCCCAGCGTCTGTTGTTCTATCACATCACAGACTGTTCTTAGTAGATGGCCGAGTGTGACTAACTTGTACCTGAGCCTCCCCCAGCGTCTATTGTTCTATCACATCACAGACTGTTCTTAGTAGATGGCCGAGTGTGACTAACTTGTACCCGAGCCTCCCCCAGTGTCTGTTGTTCTATCACATCACAGACTGTTCTTAGTAGATGGCTGAGGTTGACTAACTGGTACCCGAGCCACCCCCAGCGTCTGTTGTTCTATCACATCACAGACTGTTCTTAGTAGATGGCCGAGTGTGACTAACTTGTACCCGAGTCTCCCCCAGTGTCTGTTGTTCTATCACATCACAGACTGTTCTCAGTAGATGGCCGAGTGTGACTAACTTATACCCGAGCCTCCCCCAGCGTCTGTTGTTCTATCACATCACAGACTGTTCTCAGTAGATGGCCGAGTGTGACTAACGTGTACCCGAGCCTCCCCCAGCGTCTATTGTTCTATCACTTCACAGACTGTTCTTAGTAGATGGCTGAGATTGACTAACTGGTACCTGAGCCTCCCCCAGCGTCTGCTGTTCTATCACATCACAGACTGTTCTTAGTAGATGGCCGAGTGTGACTAACTTGTACCCGAGCCTCCCCCAGCGTCTGCTGTTCTATCACATCACAGACTGTTCTTAGTAGATGGCCGAGTGTGACTAACTTGTACCTGAGCCTCCCCCAGCGTCTATTGTTCTATCACATCACAGACTGTTCTTAGTAAATGGCCGAGTGTGACTAACTGGTACCCGAGCCTCCCCCAGCGTCTGTTGTTCTATCACATCACAGACTGTTCTTAGTAGATGGCCGAGTGTGACTAACTTATACCCGAGCCTCCCCAAGCGTCTGTTGTTCTATCACATCACAGACTGTTCTTAGTAGATGGCCGAGTGTGACTAACTTGTACCTGAGCCTCCCCCAGCGTCTATTGTTCTATCACATCACAGACTGTTCTTAGTAGATGGCCGAGTGTGACTAACTGGTACCTGAGCCTCCCCCAGCGTCTGTTGTTCTATCACATCACAGACTGTTCTTAGTAGATGGCCGAGTGTGACTAACTTGTACCTGAGCTCCCCCAAGCGTCTATTGTTCTATCACATCACAGACTGTTCTTAGTAGATGGCCGAGTGTGACTAACTTGTACCCGAGCCTCCCCATGTCTGTTGTTCTATCACATCACAGACTGTTCTTAGTAGATGGCTGAGTTTGACTAACTTGTACCCGAGCCTCCCCAGCGTCTGTTGTTCTATCACATCACAGACTGTTCTTAGTAATGCCGAGTGTGACTAACTGTACCGAGCTCCCCCAGTGTCTGTATTTTCTATCACATCACAGACTGTTCTCAGTAGATGGCCGAGTGTGACTAACTTATACCCGAGCCTCCCCCAGCGTCTGTTGTTCTATCACATCACAGACTGTTCTCAGTAGATGGCCGAGTGTGACTAACTTGTACCCGAGCCTCCCCCAGCGTCTATTGTTCTATCACATCACAGACTGTTCTTAGTAGATGGCTGAGATTGACTAACTGGTACCCGAGCCTCCCCCAGCATCTGTTGTTCTATCACATCACAGACTGTTCTTAGTAGATGGCTGAGATTGACTAACTGGTACCCAAGCCTCCCCCAGCATCTGCTGTTCTATCACATCACAGACTGTTGTTACTAGATGGCTGAGATTGACTAACTGGTACCCAAGCCTCCCCCAGCATCTGCTGTTCTATCACATCACAGACTGTTCTTAGTAGATGGCCGAGTGTGACTAACTTGTACCCGAGCCTCCCCCAGCATCTATTGTTCTATCACATCACAGACTGTCTGTTGTTAGTAGATGGCTGAGATTGACTAACTGGTACCTGAGCCTTCCCTAGAGACGCTGTTCTGTTAAATCACGATGCTGAAATGCATTTCGTGAGTTTGAGGCGATGCACATTATTGAAAAGCACTGAAATAATGTCTTACATCACAAGTCGGCACCCGTCCTGACATGACCTCACATGATGCCAGGGTGTAAAACTCAAACAACCAACCAATCCAATTTACAGGAGGGTTGGAGTTTTACTTCCTGGCAATATCTGAGGTCATATCAAGATGGGTACCGACTTGTGACAGTGTACACTCATGGTGACTTCATAGTGCTGCCCCACTGGGAGACCAGGTCAGTGGCACCATGAACCAATATCCCACCCAGTCACAGAACATGACCTGATATCCCACACAGTCACATTATCCTGATACTGGGCAAACCAGTCCTTGCCCTATCATATTAATGCCAGACTAGGTAGCGACAAGTATCAATTTTTATAAGTCATTGGTTTGACTCGACCGGAAACCCAAGTCCCGATCTCCCGCACTCGGGGTCCGCACTCTACCGATTCGGCCACCGCGTCTGGTAAACTAGTCCTTGTCATATCCTATTAATGACAAGTGCCAGGCTAGGTAGTGACAAGTATCAATTTTATAAGTCATTAGTTTGACTCAGCTGGGATTCGAACTCCCGACCTTCCAAACGGGAAGGCTGCACTCTACCGATTAGGTTACCGCATCCGGTGACTTCTAACTTAATCACCAGTACAGCATACATATAAGGCCATGTACCCATAGACTGTTCCCTTGTGGCATGTTCCCTTGGCCCGTGTTCACTTGTGACCTTTTTATGCGCCACACAGACAATGAACCTGTGTTTTGCTTAGTGGCCGTTCCCATAGGTTGGACCCAGGGACCATATGGTCTTGTGCAGGGAACACAAAGAATGAACAGGTTCATTGTCTGTGTGGTGCGTCACAAGGTCATAAGTGAAAACGGAACAAGGGAACACGCCACAAGGGAACAGTCTATGGATACATGGTGTAATGTGTACTAACATTGGACAACCTGTTGTGTGGTTGACTTCTGACTAAAAAGTACCCGCCATGCAGACTGGGCTAGGACCTGACACTAGATAGGAGTAGAATGAGGAGATCAGTCGGCGATATCTACCGACTTGTTGTACAGGTAGCATGCGGGCAGCCTGTGTATGGTGATTTTGTGATAGCGCAGTCGCAGTCGGAGTGGCTGACACTCTGTGGATCCTAAAGCTGTGTTTACACGGGCGTGTAAAACGATTTAAGACAAATCGATTTATATGAATCGTTGTAGTGGCGCGTTTACACTGAACGAGTTTGAAGGCGGAAATCGATATCTGCGCATGAGCAAGTCCATACTAACCAGCAGCCTTAGTGGTGACCCTGTAGCCGGCGAGCACTGCTATTTGTTTAGTTTACACTCGTCGATTCGGCAATATGAATAACGATGCCGATGTAGCTGCTACGTTAATATCGCTTGGAATTTAGGGTTAATTTAATTAAATTTCATTATTTGAGTATGTAATTCTGTTATATATGATCGCATTCAATAGATTTCGGCCTAATCGGTCCCTAACACTGCCGGGCACCAGTGTATAGTTACACCTGAGCCTGTATCCGGCGAGCACCGCTATTTTACACTATCGCCGCCCGGGAACCAGCTGTATCGCTTAATCTATACTACCTCGCAGGGTGGTTTACATATACCGATTTATATGAATCGATTCAGCCCTAAAACGCCTCAGCGTCGCGTTTAGACGGCAAATGTAAATCGATCTAGACAAGTGGTTTTATATGAGGCGTTTTAACTCGCCCGTGTAAACACAGCTTAACTCGTGACAAGCACTCACAATAACACACGTCATGTTACAGTGTTAGCTGGCCATGTCTGGGCCGGCACACATGCCGTGAACCAGCACCCAGCAGCACGGCCTCACCAGTCAGCTGAGGCCGCTCACACCAACTAGTTGGTCGGCTTTGTGAATATTACGTCCTGGCAACATCGAAGGTTTTATCAGGACGGATACCGACTTGTGACAGTGCGGACTGATGGCGACTTTATAGTGCTGTCCCTCTGTGAGACCAGGCCACCAGCACAATGGCCTGATATCCCAATCAGTCACATTATCTTGACATTGATCCAACCTGTCCTTACCATATCCTAATAATGCCGAGCGCCTGGATAGGAAGTGACAAGTATCAATTTTTAAGTCATTGGTTTGAGCTATTTAATTGGAGCTATTTAATTGGAGCTATTTAATTGGAGTTTTCGCCACATTGTGTTGCATAGGTGTACACCAATGTTGCTAGATGGCCCGCCACTGACAAGCATACAGCATTGGAAAGCTTCAAAGTAATTAGTCACCCCCTTTTATTTACTGATGCGCCTAGCCGTAAGCAGGTGGCGTGTCCTACAACTGGGTCAACCGTACAGCCGGTGTCGCAGTTTGAGCGCCGTGCCAGTTTGAGCGCCCTGCCAGTGGTTGTATACTTTTTTTTGTCAAATAGATTTAAAAGCTTTCATTGGATCGATTAAAAATATCTTAATGCGCAATTGAAGAGGAAGATCTGAAGTATGTAATGTACCCTAAGAGCAATTTACTCTGAAAGTATTAAAAACAGATAATAGGGAAAGTTGGGATATTCTGAGTGTCAGTGCCAGTGTTAGCCTTATCAGATCATGGCCTCAAAAACTATTTTCGCAAAATAAATTCAAGAACTTCCAATTGGCTGATAAAAAAAAAAGCTGAATGTGAAATTGTAGAGAAAGTTCTGAACTATTTAATAGAAACAAGAGAAATTTGCTTTCAAAGCACCAAACATCACAAATTACTGTGATAGTTAGGGTGGTTTTAATGTTGTCTCTATCCACGCATGCGCAGAAGCAACAGAAGGGCGCTCAAACTGGCAGGGCGCTCAAACTGCGACACCGGTCCGAAACCTCGCCAGTTGACGCGAGACGACGCGTGGTTGCACGGGAGACTTGGGTAATTAAAGCTGCAGTCCGGTGTAGCATCAAATTGTTAAAACTAAAACAGCCTCGAGCTCGGCATTAATAGGCAAGGACAGCTTAGCAAAATATGAGGATAATGTTGGTTGTTGGAGTTTTACGTCCTGGCAACATCTAAGGTCATATCATAACGGGTCAGGATAATGTGATTGTGTCGGATATCGCTTCATGATGCCGATGGCCTAGTTTCTCAGTGAGGTAGCACTATAACATCGCCATGAGTGTGCAGTCACAAGTCGGTACCCATCCTGATATGACCTTAGATGTTGCTAGGATGCACACCAATAAACAAACTGTGTGTGGTGTGTGGTATATATGTGGTGTGTGTGGGGTGTCTGAGTGTGCTAACTTGACCACACCCTAGCTCTGTTGTTACCGTGTGTGGTGTGTGATGTGTGTATGGTATGTATGTGGTGTGTGTGTGGTAAAGATGTGTGTGGTGTGTATGTATGTGCTAACTTGACCACACCTAGATACAAGATTCACCCCATACTGCTGCAGTAGGGGTGCAAACCAACCCTATGTAAAAGCTGTCGAAAAAACGGGTCAATGAATTGAGAACCTAATTTCACAATCTAAGAAGCAACATTTATTCTTTACATATGTCTTATTGATAGCCCGCTACCTTTGAGTTGAAAAATATAATATAATATCTAGTTTAATAAGATTTAAAAGTGAAATCGACGGCGTTCTGCGGCCGCCATCTTGTCTTTTTGCATTCTCTCCCATTTCACCAACTCTGTGCCTATATGGATAGCCATTTGATACTGGAGCCACAGTTTCTACTTCATGTTCCATACTAAACCTATTTTCGCCCGTATTTACACCACGTTGTCCTTCACCCATGTACTACAAGTACCGGGTGAATCATTCATCTAGACCACACCCTGTTCTTTGTTGTTACCGTGTGTGGTGTGTGTGGTGTGTGTGTGTGGTGTGTCTGTATGTGCTAACTTGACCACACCCTGCCTCTGTTGTTACCGTGTGTGGTGTGTGATGTGTGTGTGTGGTGTGTGTGGTAAAGATGTGTGTGGTGTGTGTGGTGTAGATGTGTGTGTGGTGTGTCTGTATGTGCTAATTTGACCATGCCCTGTCCTCTGTTCTGGTCATGTGTGGTGTGTGTGGTGTGTGTGGTATATATGTGTGTGGTGTGTTATATAGATGTGTGTGGTGTGTCTGTATGTGCAAACTTGACCACACCCTGCCCTCTGTTCTAGCCATGTGTGGTGTGTGTGGTATATATGTGTGTGGTGTGTGTGGTATATATGTGTGTGGTGTGTGTGATATAGATGTGTGTGGTGTGTCTGTATGTGCTAACTTGACCACGCCCTGTCCTCCGTTCTGGCCATGTGTGGTGTGTGTGGTATAGATGTGTGTGTGGTGTGTCTGTATGTACTAACTTGACCACACCCTGTCCTCTGATCTGGCCATGTGTGTGTGGTATAGATGTGTGTGGTATGTGTCGTATAGATGTGTGTGTGGTGTGTGGTATAGATGTGTGTGTGGTGTGTGGTATAGATTTGTGTGTGGTATATATGTGTGTGATATAGATGTGTCTGTGGTATAGATATGTGTGTGGTGTGTGTGAGTGTGCTAACTTGACCACACTGCCCCCTGCTGTGACCATGTGTGGTGTGTGTGGTGTGTGCAGTGTGTGTGAGGGTGCTAACTTGACCACACTGCCCTCTGATGTGACCATGTGTGGTGTGTGTGGTGTGTGCGGTGTGTGTGAGTGTACTAACTTGACCACACTGCCCTCTGCTGTGACCATGTGTGGTGTGTGTGGTGTGTGTGGTGTGGGCGGTGTGTGTGAGTGTACTAACTTGACCACACTGCCCTCTGCTGTGCCATGTGTGGTGTGTGTGGTGTGTGTGAGTGTACTAACTTGACCACACTGCCCTCTGCTGTGACCATGTGTGGTGTGTGTGGTGTGTGGTGTGTGTGAGTGTACTAACTTGACCACACTGCCCTCTGCTGTGACCATGTGTGGTGTGTGTGGTGTGTGCGGTGTGTGTGAGTGTACTAACTTGACCACACTGCCCTCTGCTGTGCCATGTGTGGTGTGTGTGGTGTGTGCGGTGTGTGTGAGTGTACTAACTTGAACACACTGCCCTCTGCTGTGACCATGTGTGGTGTGTGTGGTGTGTGTGGTGTGTGCGGTGTGTGTGAGTGTACTAACTTGACCACACTGCCCTGCTCCGATCATGCTGTCCATAGTGCAGTGTGACAAACAAGTCCCGGTGTCGCAGTTTCAGCGCCCGCTCAGTTTCAACGGCCCGTATAGACTCAAACTCAAGGCATTGTCAATGGTCGTGAGCAATCTTCATACAGAAAATACAGCAAAAGTGATATATCTCTAAAATCACACCACCTAGAAACAAATCGCTTTGTACACACATAGAAAACATCTTTACCAAAAAGACTGTATTAAGTTTATAAGGTTAGGGTTCTTGATTTGTTTTAATTTTGAATAAAACTAATGTTTTGCACTGCGCGTACCGTCAAACTCAAGGCATTGTCAATGGTGGTGAGCAATCTTCATACAGAAGACCCAGGAAAAGTGAAATATCTCTAAAACCACACCACCTAGAAACAAATCGCTTTGTACACTTGTAGAAAACATCTTTACCAAAAACATTAGATTAAATTTATAAGGTTAGTGACGATGATGTTAGATTTTGACGCATGCGCATGAAACTGACTGGGCGTTGAAACTGACCGGGTGCTGAAACTGCGACACCGGCGCCTGGTCCGAGCTGAGTGCGCCCCCTGACGACTATTGCCGAACTGTTGGTTGGTTGGTCCTAGCAACATCTAAGGTCATATCAGGACGGGTACCCACTTGTGAGAATGTGCACTCAGGGCGACTTTATAGTGATGACCCGATATCCCACTCAGTCACATTATCCTGACACTGAGCTTGCCCTGTCCTAATAATGCCAAGCGTCAGGGTAGGAAGCGACAAGTATCAATTTTATAAGTCACTGGTTTGACTCGACCGGGAACCGAACTCCCGATCTCCCGCAAGCGAGGCCCGTGCTGTACCGATTCGGCTAGCGCGCCCGGTCCTGTCGACGTGTTCGTGTTGTGTTGTGGCCAGCGCTTGTTTCGCACGACTACCAGTGTACCAGTGTACCAGTGTACCAGTGCACCAGTGTACCAGTGTACCAGTGCACCAGGGTAACATTGCACCAGTGTACCATTGCACCATTGCACCAGTGTAACATTGCACCAGTGCAACAGTGTACCAGTGCACCCGTGCACCAGTGTACCAGTGCACCAGTGTACCAGTGCACCAGTGTACCAGTGTACCGGTGTACCAGTGCACCGATGTACCGGTGTACCAGTGCACCGTGTACTAGTGCACCAGTGCACCGATGTACTGGTGTACCAGTGTACCAGTGCACCAGTGTACCGTGCACCAGTGTACCAGTGTTAGTTCTGTTATCGGCCACGCCCAGTGTGAGCCGGTTCAGCACTAACAGACGCCGCGTGGGTGTCGGACAGGTGCAACCCGTTGTCAGAGTTTCATTTCCCACCAGTTTAAATTCCCAAATGTCGCTTCTGCGCATGCGTGGATTCGAGTGACGAATGCAAACTGCAGAGTGTCAGAGTTTCATTTCCCACCAGTTGAAGTTCCCAAATGTCGCTTCTATCTCGCGAGATACCGCATGGAACACATATAGAAAACTATTCAACAAACAGATTATATTAAATTTATAGGGTTACAGTTCTGGATTTCTATTAATTTTGAATAAAATTGACGTCTTGCACTGTCCGTATCGACAAACTCAATGCATTGTCAATGGCTGTAAGCAATCTTCCTACAGAAAATGTTAAATATCTCTAAAACTACACAACCTAGAAACAAACCGCTTGGAACACATATAGAAAACATATTAAACAAAGAGATTATATTAAATTCATAAGGTTAGGGTTCTGCATTTCTATTAAATGTGAATAAAACCGACGTTTTGCACTGCGCGTATCGGCAAACGCAGTGGCAGTGTGCCGTCGTTCTGCAGCCAAGCTACACACGCACACGCGATGTTTATAAATATTGAAAGGCATCTATAGCTTGGGTTGGGATTTGAAACTGGTTCATTTTTTACGCATGCGCAGATGACGCTGTTGGATTCTGATGCATGCGCAGAAGCGATATTTGGGAATTTCAACTGGTGGGAAATGAAACTCTGACACCGTCTCTTCTGTCCACATGTGGATTCCCGGTTTTGGTTTATTGGAGTTTTATATTCTAGCAACGTGTTAAGGTTATATCAGGACGGGTACAGACTTGTCACCATGAAATATCGGTTTTGTTTTGTATGCTTGTTGTGGTTTTACATTCTAGCAACATTTAAGGTCATATAAGGATGGGTACCGACTTGTGACAATGCACACTCACAGCAATGCTACCTCACTGGTGAAGCAGGCTGCCGGTGTCGCAGTTTGAGCGCCCTGTCAGTTTGAGAGCCCTTCTGTTGCTTCTGCACATGCGTGGATAGGGACAACATTAAAACCACCCTAACTATCACAGTAATTTGTGATGCTTTGAAAGCAAATTTCTCTTGTTTCTATTAAATAGTTGAGATCTTTCTCTACAATTTCACATTCAGCTTTTTTTTTATCAGCCAATTGGAAGTTCTTGAATTTATTTTGCGAAAATAGTTTTTGAGGCCATGATCTGGTAAGGCTAACACTGGCACTGACACTCAGAATATCCCAATTTTCACTATTATCTGTTTTTAATACTTTCAGAGTAAATTGCTCTTAGGTTACATTAAATACTTCAGATCTTCCTCTTCAATTGCGCATTAAGATATTTTTAATCGATCCAATGAAAGCTTTTAAATCTATTTGACAAAAAAAGTATACAACCACTGGCATGGCGCTCAAACTGGCAGGGCGCTCAAACTGCGACACCGGCACCACGACCTGATATCCCACACAGTCCCATTATCCCACACAGTCCCATTATCCCACACAGTCCCATTATCCCGATACTGTGCTAACCAGTCCTTGCCCTAGCCTATTAATGCCAACTGCCAGGCTAGGTAGCGACAAGTATACATTGTTACATATCATTAGTTTGACTCGACTGGGATTCAAACTCCCAACCTTTTGCATGGGAGGCCTATGCTCTACCGAGTTAGCACCCTGTCCGGTGAACATACAGCACGCATAACGGTTTTATAGTACTGCCCTGTTCCTTCGGCACCATGGCACAAAATCCAAATCGCTTACATTATCCTGGCACTGAGCCAACCAGTATCGGTCATAGCCTAGTAACGATACGTACACAACAAGGGGTAGCAGTACCAAGTATTAAGTTTTCGTTTAACTTGACAGGGTGTGTATACCACGATCTTCTGCCTGGGAGTAAGCGCTCTACCGACTCAGCCATCCCGTCTGGCTTCCGGAGTGTTGGTATCAGAAAAGGTTGCAACGTAGATATTAATTATTATTATGCCATCAGAAGTCTGACTTCCGTTAGATATTGCAAAATGATCAGAAAGTTGATATCAGATCTCAGCTCGTACACCAGTCTATGGTTCTTGAATTAAATATCACTGATACACAGATACTAAACTAGTTTTAATATTAAAGGCTAGATTGTTCATATCAAACATTTAGTAATATTATTACATTTGGTTGGTTGGTTGTCGAAGTTTTATGTCCTGGCAACATCTAAGGTCATATAAGGACGGATACCAACTTGTTACAGTGTGCACTCATGGCAACTTAATAGTGCTGCCCCACTAGGAAATCAGGCCACTGGCACCATGACCCGCTATCCCACTCAGTCATATTATCCTGACACTGAGCTAATCAATCAATGTGATTTAGGCATTGCGTCTCGGAAGTGGTACTTGAGTATTTGACCCGGTCCTACCCTGAACACGGCCCGAGGTGAGTGTTTTATGTAGGACTCTGCAGCTTTAAATATCACCGACTGTCGACCAAACAGGTAAAGCGCCAGATTAGGCCATGGGCCCGTATGCATGGAGCGATGTTAGTGCTCTAAACCTGGGGGTAGCGGGGATATCCGGGGTAGCGGTGAAAAGTCGCTATGCATGTGACCAGGGTATGCAAACCCCGGGGGGTAAAAGTTGGGTAAGCTACCCCCACTCCGTAGCAGGTATAACTTTATAAGGGCCGAGGTAGGGACCGACTCAGGCCAAATCTATCGAATGCGATCATATTTAACAGAATTACATACCCAATAAGTGAAATTTTATCAATTTAACCCTAAATTCGAACCGTTATTAAGGCTACCGCCGCATTGGCGGCGATATTAATAGTATCGAATCGACGAAGGTAAAGTAAACAAATCGCCGCCACCACATGGACATCGATATCCATACTGTCCATCGCCGCCGCCGCCGCCGCCGCCGAATCGGCGGCAATGTATTAGGCCCCAATCTATTGAATGAGATCATATTTAACAGAATTACATACTCAAATCGTGAAATTTCATGAAATTAACCCTAAATTCGAAGCAATATTAATGTTGCAGCTACATCGGTGGCGTTATTCATATTGTCGAATCGACGAATGCAAACAGGCACAGAGGGATTTCCCAAATCTATAAATAACTACAAGTAGCTACCTCCTCGCCGCTTTGGCTCCATGCATACCCCGTGACCCATTTCTTACCCCCAGCGATAGCTACCCCGAACTCGGTCCTTACCACCAGGGGCCAAATGTATGAGGGCGGGTTAGGGCTCGTAACCCACGCGTCGTGCGGATTTCCCGGGTTAGCGGCCAAAGTGTCAATGTATGAGGGCGGGTTAGGCAAACACCTCGGGAGTTAAGGTCGAGTTCACTAACCCCAAGTTGAGCCTGGGTTAAAGTGCAGGTTAGGGACCGATTCGGGCCAAATCTATTCAATGCGACCATATTTAACAGAATTACATACTCAAATCGTGAAACTTCATTAAATTAACCCTAAATTCGAAGCGTTATTAAGGCTACCGCCGCATTGGCGGCGATATTAGTATTTATATTTTCGAATCGACGAATGTAAAGCAAACAAATCGCCGCCGCCGCCGCATAGACGTCGCTTTCCATACTGGCGGCGGCGGCGGTTTGTTTACTGTACGTTCATCGATTCGAAAATATAACTATTAATATCGCCGCCAATGCGGCATTAGCCTTAATAACGCTTTGAATTTAGGGTTAATTTAGTGAAATTTCACGATTTGAGTATGTAATTCTGTTAAATATGGTCGCATTTAATATATTTGGGCCTAATATATGGCTACAAACGCAGAGGGATTTCCCAAATCTATAAATAACTGAAACGTTAGCTAACCCGCACGCGCTTTGGACTCATACATCCCCCGTGACACATATATTAACGCCGACAATAGATACCCCGCCGGCCGCCCTTAACTACGCAGCCGATAAATTGTGGCTCATACATTTGGCCCCAGGGGTGATAAATAATTCTTCATGCATATGGGCCCTGTAGAATAAATACGGCCACTTAACTATCCACATATATACTCACTGAACACGTGTAGAAATAACAGTTTGAACGGGTCCTCGGTGGTGCTGGTGGGGTTACTCGTGGCCAGGGTGGTGGCCTGGGCGAGGTTCACTTCACTCAAAGTTAGGTTGGTTCCCCGGGCTGTGCTGGGGGAAGTCCCGGCAGTCACTGTCACGGAGCCGGCCTCGGGCACCCCGGGGACCAGGCTGTTCGGGTTGTGTGCTGCCATGGTAACTGGTAGAGGGTATCCTTTAATTCCTTAGATGGCCAATGCCACTTTCTACTTAGAACTCGTCTGTTTGTTTGTTGTTGTTTTACGTCCTGACAACATCTAAGATCATTTCATATCAGGACGGGTACCGATTTGTGACAGTCTGCACTCATGGCAACTTTATAGTGCTGCCCCACTGTCACTGGGATACCAGGCTGCCGACACCATGACCCTATATGATGTATATCCCACACAGTCAAATAATCCTGATACTGTTCTAACTACTAAACTAGGCCTTGCTCTATCCTATTAATGCCAAGCGTCAGGCTAGGAAGCGACAAGTATCAATTTTATAAGTCATTAGTTTGACTCGGCCAGGAATTAAAACTCTCGACCTTCCGCACGGGAGGCCTGAGCCTGGTTCTACCGATTCGGCCACCGCGTCCAGGTCTTAGTACTTAGCTTATACTGAGTACATACTACTTAGTGTTTATACTTATACTTAGTACATAGTACTTATCACCAGTCCTCAGACGGCGCTGGTCCGTAACCATGATATAATTGCAGCTGAGTTCATTAATTAGGCAACTTCCAGGAGGCCGTGTGTTGGTGCTGCGTTATTAGTATTCCTGCATGGCTGGGTGCATGGGAACCAACAGACTGAGGGGGTGCACCGGGCATGTGTGTGTGCGTGTGCGTGTGTGTGTGTGCGTGTGTGTGAGTGTGGGTCCATAATGTGAGTACACAGTCCCTCTGTACATACACACGACAACGGGGCGTGTACCACAGTCTGCAGAGACACAGCTGCAAATGTGGGTCAGTTCCAGGAGATCAGTGTCGTCACGTCTGTAGTTTGTCCGTATTCGTGAATCTCTGTGGCATCTTCAGGACAGCGTGTGTCCGTGTGTCCGTGTGTCCGTGTGTCCGTGTAACACACACAGACAAGTGTCAGCTGACCACCCCCACCTGACAGTGGGGTAAAAATGCTCAAACTGCCACCAAACAAACAGCTGCTGACGTCGCCTGTTGCTTGTTTGTGTTGCTTTTTGTTATCTACACTGGTCCCGTCCAACACCCGCCCACAGCCCCTTTCTGCAGCACCCCGGCACTACGCCGCTGCGTGTCATGTTCACGCCGTGTAAGGTTCGGACAGTGTAGGTTTTGTAGTCTTATATTCCCCCACATTTAGGTCAATACCCTCCAATTGTGGAACGGTGTCGAGAGCTATTTGTGGCACAGTATGTGCGTGGCACATATATACATATATATATATATATATATAAATATACATATATATATATAGTGCTTATTTATATAAATAGTACTTATTTTGTTTGTTGGGGTTTAACTGCTACTGCTAGGGTCATTTCAGAACGGGTATCAAGTATATACATATACATATATATATATACTTATATCTCCTGGCCAACATTATATGTACAGTTACTGTATTTTTGTATATATACATATGTTTGTATATATAAATATATATATATATATTATTTATTTTTTATATATATATATATATATATATATATATATATATAGTAACAACACCATTAATGCTCTTGCTTTTTGTCTGGCTATTTGGTGTATACAGAGTTTCAATAATGGGGGTGGGGGGGGGGGGGGGAGGTTGTTGCTACACTTCTCTGTCTCTGTCTGTCTGAGTCTGCTCTGGCTATTTGTGTATACAGAGTTTAACTAGTGGGGGGGGGGGAGGGGGGGGGAGGTTGTTTGTTATACTCTCTCTGTCTCTGTCTGTCTGTGTGTCTGGCTGTTTGGTTGTATCCAGAGTTTCAACTAGTGGGGGGGGGGGGGGGGGGGGTGTTGCTATACTCTTCTCTGTCTCTGTATGTTGTGTGTCTCTGGCTTTTTGGTGTGTTACAGAGTTTCAATAGTGGTGGGGGGGGGGGAGGTTGTTTCTATACTCTCTCTGTCTCTGTCTGTCTGTGTTTCTCTGGCTTTGTTTGGTGTATACAGGCAGGTTAAACTAGTTGGGGGGTGGGGGGGGGGGGGAAGTTGTTGCTATATGTCTCTGTCTCTGTCTGTATGTGTGTCTCTGGCTTTTGGTGTATACGAGTTTTCAATTAGTGGGGGGTGGGGGGAGAGGTTGTTGCTATACTCTCTCTGTCTCTCTGTCTCTCTCTGTCTCTGTCTGTCTGTGTGTATCTGGCTGTTTGGTGTATACAGAGTTTCAACTAGTGGGGGTGGGGGGGGGGGAGGAGAGGTTGTTGCTATACTCTCTCTGTCTCTCTGTGTCTCTCTGTCTCTGTCTGTGTGTGTGTATCTGGCTATTTGGTGTATACAGAGTTTCAACTAGTGGGGGGGGGGGGGGGGGGGGTTGCTATACTCTCTCTATCTCTCTCTATCTCTGTCTCTGTCTGTCTGTGTGTGTGTCTGTCTCTGTCTCTGATGTTATCTCGGTTTAAATAGGGGACTATTATACTCATTGCTATTATATAACATATATACATCTTAGTGAGTACGTGAACCTGGGCACTAACATAATGACATGTAATGATGTGTATTCATATATCCCCAGGAAGTCTCCCCTGGTGCTTTTATGTTGAACACAGCGTCCGGGGCCAACATTCTTAAAGCTGCATGGTCCGATGAAAACATACAATTTTCAAAACCAAACTATTGACCTAGATTTGATTCTACACATCTAACTTAAATACTGACACGCTTATTAAGCATTTGTTGCCACGTAAAAGGAATACCGAGTTAATTTAATAGAACCTGTTACTGCAGAAGCCTATGCTGTCAGATATTTTGCGTGCTTAACAACATTAATTTGGCTTGTTTGCACTTTAAATATCTGAAAGCCATTTCAAATGAAAGTTACTTCAATCTAAGCTAAGGTAGAAAGTAACGATGAACCTAATATATTTATTTATCTGAGAAAATGACAAAAACTGCAAACAATCAGCCTGTGCAGCTTTAAGGCAGGTTGTGTCCGCAGGAATCCATGGTTAAATTGCTCTCCCTTATCTCTGACCATGCAATTCGGGTATGGCTGATCTCAGGTTCTGGTTCTTGTTTTACGTCCTAGAAACATCTAAGGTCATATCAGAACGGCTACCGACTTGTGACAGTGTGCACCTATGCCAACTTTTAAATTGCTGCCCCACTGGGAGACCAGGGCACCAGCACCCACTCAGTTACATTATCCTGACATTGAGCCAACCAGTCCCTGCCCTATCCTAATAATGCCGAGCGCCTAGCTAGGAAGCGACAAGTATCAATTTTTAAGTCATTGGTTTGACACGACCATGGTTCGAACTTGTGAACTCGAATCCCATTACCTATCAAAGCGGGGGCAGATGCTCAACTAATTCAGCCATCCCATCTGGTATGATCTCAGTGCTCAACTCACTCAGCCATCCCATCTGGTCTGATCTCAGCGCTCAACTCATTCAGCCATCCCATCTGTTCTGATCTCAGCGCTCAACTCATTCAGCCATCCCATCTGGTATGGTCTCAGGTGTAGCCTTTAATACTGTTTAATCGATTTTTTTTCTATCAGTATCAGTTGTTGCCTTTAAGTTTAACAATAACACTGTTTAATGCACTTCATCAGTAACGTCGTAGCCTTTGAAACTAATAAATCGAATTTACCAGTTGTAGCCTTTAACACAGTTTAATCGAATTTATCGTCACACTAATATAAAAGATTCTACTGTGCATATGTATTTAAGTATGTATATGTATGTATATATATGTATATATATGTATATATATGTATATATATGTATATATATGTATATATATGTATATATATATGTGTCAATATATGTATATATGTATATATATATATGTATATGTTTATGTATATATAGTATATTTGTTGCTGGTAATAGGGTAATGCAAGGTACACACCTACCATTTTTCCGCACCCACCTACCGTATACGATCTAAAACTGCCCAAAAGTCGTGAGGTGTGCACTCCCCTAGCACACCTACCGATTGCGATTCACGACTAAAAACTAATTTTTAGGGCTTAAACGGTAGGTGTGTACCCAGCATACGATTGCGATTCGCGATTCTAAAAATGAATCGGCCCGTTTTCAGTTTTAAGGGGGTCGGGTCGAGTCGCGAGTTTTAGTGCGCGAATCCTATACGGTAGGTGTGTACTTGGCATTAGACTTAGAGTGGTCAGTCTTGGGTTCTGTGCGAATTAGCCTCAAACCCTGAGGTAGACCCGAGCGACTAAAGCTGCACCCATCGACCCAGGGGGCCTCGGGCCGTGTAACGCAGCCACATAGACTAGCTGGTACCCGTCGAGACATGCTTTATATTCAGTACAAGCGAATGGTGGAAGTCCGAAAGTTTAAAGCTGCATAGTCCAATGAAAATATCGACTTTGCGAAATGGAAACACTGATCTAGGTTTGAGCCTACATATCTAACTTAAATAGTGGTGTACTTAAATACTGGCGCACCTACATATCTAACTTAAATACTGGCGCACTTAAATAGTGGCGCACCTACATATCTAACTTAAATACTGGCACACTTAAATACTGGCGCACCTACATATCTAACTTAAATACTGGCGCACTTAAATACTGGCGCACATACATATCTAACTTAAATAGTGGCGCACTTAAATACTGGCACACTTAAATACTGGCACACCTACATATCTAACTTAAATACTCGCAGACTTAAATACTGGCACACCTACATATCTAACTTAAATTCTGGCGCACTTAAATACTGGCACACCTAGATATCTAACTTAAATACTGGCACACTTAAATACTGGCGCACCTACATATCTAACTTAAATACTGGCGCACTTAAATACTGGGGCACCTACATATCTAACTTAAATACTGGTGCACTTAAATACTGGCGCACCTACATATCTAACTTAGATACTGGCAGACTTAAATACTGGCACACCTACATATCTAACTTAAATTCTGGCGCACTTAAATACTGGCACACCTAGATATCTAACTTAAATACTGGCAGACTTAAATACTGGCGCACCTACATATCTAACTTAAATACTGGCACACTTGAATACTGGCACACCTACATATCTAACTTAAATATTGGCTCACTTTATGTGTTGTGTGTGTGTGTGGGAGGTGCGGTGTTTGTGGAGTGGATGTGTGTATGTGTGTGTGTGTGTGGGCGGTGCGGTGTGTGTGTGGAGTGGGTGTGTATGAGGTTGTGTGTGTGTTTTGGCGGTGCGGTGTGTGTGTGTGGAGTGGGTGTGTATGGGGTTGTGTGTGTGGGGGGGAGGTGCGGTGTGTGCGTGTGGAGTGGGTGTGTATGGGGTTGTGTGTGTGTGTGTGGGGGGGGGGGGGGGGGCGGTGCGGTGGGGTGTGTTGTGGAGGGGGTGTGTATGGGGTTTGTGTGAGTTGTGGCCGGGGCGTGTGTCGTGTGTGGCGTGGGTGTAGTATGGGGAGTTGTGTGTTGTGTGGGCGGTGCGGTGTTGTTCATGGCAGAGGGTGTGTATGGGGCTTGTGATGTGGGTGGGCGGGGTGTGGTATTGTGTGTGGCGTGGTGATGTGTGGCGGTTTGGGGTTTTGGGGTTTGTGTGTATGGGGGTGTGTGTGTGTGTGGGCGGTGCGGTTTGGGCTGTGTGTGTGGGAGTGGGTGTGTGTTATGGGGTTGTGGTGTGTGTGGGCGGTGCGGTGTGTGTGTGGAGTGGGTGTGTATGGGGTTGTGTGTGTGTGGAAGGTGCGGTGTGTTGTGTGGAGTGGGTGTGTATGGGGTTGTGTGTGTGTGGGCGGTGCGGTGTGTGTGTGGAGTGGGTTGTTGTATGGGGATGTGAGTGTGTGTGAAGGCATAGTGCGGATGTGTGGTGTGGAGTGGGTGTGCATGGGGTTGTGTGTGTGTGTGTGGGCGGTGCGGTGTGTGTGTGTGGAGTGGGTGTGTATGGGGTTGTGTGTGTGTGGGTGGGTGGTGCGGTGTGTGTGTGGAGTGGGTGTGTGTATGGGGTTGTGTGTGTGTGTGGGCAGTCCGGTGTGTGTATGGAGTGGGGTTGTGTGGGGGATGCGTTGTGTGTGTGTGGAGTGTGTGTGTGTGGGCGGTGCGGTGTGTGTGTGGAGTGGGTGTGTGTATGGGGTTGTGTGTGTGTGTGGGCGGTGCGGTGTGTGTGTGGAGTGGGTGTGTATGTGGTTGTGAGTGTGTTTGGGCGGTGATTGTGGCGTTTGTCGGGTGTGGGTGCTGTTAATGGGTTGTGTGTGATGTGTGTGGGCGTGCTGTGTGTGTGGGGCATCTCGCAGTGCGAGGTTGTGTGGGGGATGCGGTGTGTGTGTGTGTGTTGGGGATGTGCATAGGTGTGTGTGTGTGGGCGGTGGAGTGGGGGTTGTTTGTGGGCGGTGAATGGGGGGGCGGTGTGTGGGGGGCTCTGTGTGTGTGTGTGGGGGGGGGGGGGGTAGTATGTGTGGAGGCTTTGTATGTGTGGGGTGTGTAGAGTTGGGGTGGATTAAGGGATATGGAGGTAAGTGGGAGGTGTGGGAGGTGTAGGTGGAGCTGGGGGTGTAGGTGTGGGGTGTAGGTGTGGGATGTAGGTGTGGGTGTTGGGGTGTGGGGGTGTATGTGGGAGGTGTAGGTGGCGCTGGGGGTGTAGGTGTATTTGTGGGGGGGGGGTATGTGGGAGCTGTAGGTGGTGCTGGAGGTGTAGGTGTGTGTGGGGGTGTAGGTGTAGGTGTGAGGTGTATGTGTGGGGATGTGGGGGTGTGGGGGGTGTAGCGTGTAGTGTACTCATAATCATATGGAAGTTATTCAACCTGCTCCATTATGGCAGCCTTGACTTTATGTGTGTAGGTGAGGGGTGTGTGGGTGTGTGTGGGTGTGTGTGGGTGTGTGTGGGTGTCGGTGTCGGTGTGTGTAGGTGTGTGTGGGTGTGAGTGGGTGTGTGTAGGGATGTGTGAGTGTGTGTGGGGTGTTTGTGGGGTGTAGTGGGTGTGGGTGTGTGGGGGGGTGGGGGTGTAGCATGTAGGGTACTTACATGGAAGTTTTTCAAGCTGCCCCATTATGGCAGCCTTGACTTTATGTGTGTAGGTGAGGGTGTTGGGTGTGTGGGTGTGTGGGTTTTTTTTTGGGTGTGGGTGTGTGGTGTGTGGGTGTTGTGAGTGTGGGTGTGTGGGTGTGTTGGGGGTGTAGCATGTAGGGTACTTACATGGAAGTTTTTCAAGCTGCCCCATTATGGCAGCCTTGACTTTATCGGCCGCCGTCTTTGACGTTCCTTCCGGCGCGCCGGTCCCCAGGTCGCCGGCCCCGCCTCGGTCACGCTGTCCAACACGCCAGGTGGCGCCTCGGTCGCTTCGTCCACCGTGCGCCGAAGCCGTAGGAGGGCGTCCATGCCACCGATAATAGGCATCTTGCTGCAAGGCTGTTTGGGAGAGAGCGACCGATGAATCAGTGACGCAGAAAACACGAGATAAAAGATTCACCCATCGCCGAATAGAGGTGAACAACAACCCATTATGCAAAATGGGGAGAGGCTCTGAAAATTAATTTAAGAATCAAAATATATTCTTCACATGCATGTTCATATATACCCATTACTTTTGATTTTAGAAATTTTATGAAGCTTAATGGATTTTAAAAGTCAAATCGACAGCATTCTGGAGTTGCCATCTTGTCTTTTTGCATTTTCTTCCATTTCACCAACTCTGTGCCAATATAAGTAGCCATTGGATATAGGAACCAGGATTTCCACTTCCTGTTCCATACTAAAGCAGTTTTCACTCGTATTTAGACTATGTTGTCATTCACCCGTATGCTGGGTGAGGGTGAATATTTTATCCAAGTAATCACATGGTACATGGACTTGTAATGGCTGAAGCAGCGTATAAAATGCTGAGCACAAATACAAGTCTACGATTGCAGAAACGTTGAGTACTGGCTCTTCTTAGGAAGCCGGCTTGAAGTAAGTTATGATCACAGATAAATGAAGGCCCTGTCATCATCTTGCATATTGTACATGTACACCCAGCACCGTCAGTAGTCAAGGGCTGCTAACCCTAGCAACACGTTACATCAGAATGTTGATTAGTTCAGCCATTCATACACCCAACCACATCAGTAGTCAAGGGACTGCTAACCCTAGCAACACGTTACAGCAGAATGTTGATTAGTTAGCCATTCATACAGCCTGCTCCGTCAGTAAGTAGTCAAGGGCTGCTAACCCTAGGCAACACGTTACATCAGAATGTTGATTAGTTCAGCCATATACACCCAACACCATCGGTAGTCAGGGCTGTAACCCTAGCAACTCGTTACAGCAGAATGTTGATTAGTTAGCCATCATACACCCAACACCATCAGAGTCAAGGGGGTGCAAACCAGCAAAGACGTTACAGCAGAATGTTGATGAGGTCAGCCATCATACACCCAACACGTCAGTAGTAAGGCTGAAACCCTAGCAATGTTACCGCAGAACAGAATGTTGATTAGTTCAGCCATCATACACCCAACACCAATCAGTAGCAAGGGGTGCTAAACCCCTAGCAAGATGTTACAGCAAGAAGAATGTTGATTAGTTCAGCCATCTTACTGTTAGCATCTTGCATATTGTACATGTACACCCAGCACCGTCAGTAGTCAAGGGCTGCTAACCCTAGCAACACGTTACATCAGAATGTTGATTAGTTCAGCCATCATACACCCAACACCATCAGTAGTCAAGGGCTGCTAACCCTAGCAACATGTTACAGCAGAATGTTGATTAGTTCAGCCAGCTACTGTTAGCATGTTGCATATTGTACATGTACACCCAACACCATCAGTAGTCAAGGGTCGTTAACCCTAGCAACACGTTACAGCAGAATGTTGATTAGTTCAGCCATCATACACCCAACACCATCAGTAGTCAAGGGCTGCTAACCCTAGCAACACGTTACAGCAGAATGTTGATTAGTTCAGCCATCATACACCCAACACCATCAGTAGTCAAGGGGTGCTAACCCTAGCAAGACATTACAGCAGAATGTTGATTAGTTCAGCCATCATACACCCAACACCGTCAGTAGTCAAGGGCTGCTAACCCTAGCAATGCATTACAGCAGAATGTTGATTAGTTCAGCCATCATACACCCAACACCATCAGTAGTCAAGGGGTGCTAACCCTAGCAAGATGTTACAGCAGAATGTTGATTAGTTCAGCCATCTACTGTTAGCATGTTACATATTGTACATGTACACCCAACACCATCAGTAGTCAAGGGTTGTTAACCCTAGCAACACGTTACAGCAGAATGTTGATTAGTTCAGCCATCATACACCCAACACCATCAGTAGTCAAGGGCTGCTAACCCTAGCAACACGTTACAGCAGAATGTTGATTAGTTCAGCCATCTACTGTTAGCATGTTGCATATTGTACATGTACACCCAACACCATCAGTAGTCAAGGGTCGTTAACCCTAGCAACACGTTACAGCAGAATGTTGATTAGTTCAGCCATCATACACCCAACACCATCGGTAGTCAAGGGCTGCTAACCCTAGCAATGCATTACAGCAGAATGTTGATTAGTTCAGCCATTTCCGCTTCATACTGGTGTAGATCTTGTTCACATTGCAAACTGTTGAAAAAGCGCAAACAACCTCTCACTTCCTATCCCAGCCCACGCACCCTGCCGTTCTCGTCACAGAATAGAACAATACAGATTCCAGTTTTTTTCTTGTGTTTAAAAAGAAATATTCGTAATTTGAATAGAGTGCAGTGATTTTTGTTGTGGTTGTTTGTTTGTTGTTGTTTTACGTCCTAGCAACATCTACCGTCCTGATATGACCTTAGATGTTGCTAGGACGTAAAACAACAACAAACAAACATCTAAGGTCATATCAGGACGGGTACCGACTTGTGACAGTGCGCACTCATGGCGACTTTATAGTGCTGTCCCACTGGGAAACTGTTGTGGTTGAGACAGGTGCTGGGACCATGTCGGTAGTTAAAATTTGCATAGTCTGATAGTTTTGAGTTCTCGTTTGGTGTTGCTTTACGTCCTAGCAACATCTAAGGTCATATCAGGACGAGTACAGAGTTGTGACAGTGTGTACTAATGGCGACTTTATAGACTTCCCACTGGGAAACCAGGCCGCCGGCACCATGATCTGGTATCCCACTCAGTCACATTATCCTGACACTGAGCCAACCAGTCCTTGTCCTATCCTAATAATGCCGAGCACCTGGCTAGGCAGTGACAAGTATCAATTTTTAAGTCATTGGTTTGACTCGACTACAGTTCGAACCCACGAGTTTGAATTCCCAGATCTACCAAAGTGGGAGAGGGACGCTCAACTCATTCGGCCATCATGTGTGTTCCGTGGGTGGGGTGGGGGTGGGGTGGGGGTGGGGGGGGGACCATGTAGATAGTTAAAGTTGATAGTTTTCAGTTTTTGTATAAAAAGAAATAATAGATGAATACATTAGGTTTAATATTATAATCTATACTTCAGTTTGAAGTAACATTTATTTTAAGTGGTTTACTTTTATGATATTTGAAGTGCAATCATGCAAAATTAATTTAGGAAAGCACGCCAAAACTCTGGACACTATAGGCTTCTGTACTAACAGGTTCTATTAAATTGCTCAGTATTTCCTTCGATGTGGTGACAAATGCTTAATAAATGCAGCAGTCTCTAAGTTAGATATGTAGAATCCAATCTCTTTCAGCTGTTCACATTTCCATTTATTTACGCAAGTGTTTATTAATGAATGTAACATTATTGACTGAGACAAGACAAGTGGACTGTGCATGTCAGCTTTAACTGCATTATCCCACAATCTGCGCCTTTCAATTTGACAATCCGACCTGTGTGGTACTTAAAGTTGCATAGTCCGATGGAATGGAATTTCCGCAATTTTCTGAAATCAATATATTAGAATGATCATTATAATTGACTTACATTAGATTGAAATAACTTTTAGTTTAAGTGGCTAATTTGGAGATATTTGAAGTAACAACATGCCGCCAAATTAACTTTGGTAAGCATGCCAAAACTCTGACGTCATAGGTTTATGCAATAACACGTTCTATTAAATCAATGCATCTTTCTGTGTGGCAACAAATGCTTAATAAGTGCATCAATATCTAAGTTAGAGATTTAGAAACAAATCTTGGTGAGTGTTTGCGTTTTGGAAATTTGATGCTTCATTGGACTTTACTTGAAAGTAACAAGATGCCGCATGAGCAAATTAATTAAGTCATTAGGCAACTCGTCTGGTTTCCGCAGAAGAAGCTGCACGTGTCTGTTGACTGGCCCTCACCTCAGTAACAAACTGCAGCAGCATAGCCCGAAAAGTAAAGCTTGTTTTACTTAAGGACGCCTCTAGAGCACATTGATTTTTGTACCATTGGCTATTGGACCTAAAATATATGGCCATTCTGACATATTTCTTTGGAGGAAACCCGCTGCCGCCACCTAAACTACTCATTCCGATAAGCAGCAAGGGGCATTTTATATGCACTTTCCCACAGACAGGACAGCAAATACCACAGCCTTTGGTGAACCAGTTGTGGACCACTGGTTTGCATAGTCTGATGAAAACATCAAATTTGTTAGAAAAGAAAACACTTAGATTCTGGTGGTCTCATTAACCATTAGCTGCTGTTTGGTGTTTGTGTGCGACACCACTATGCACGTGTACAAATATACGGTCTTTCTGTCGTGATAGCCGAGCTTGGAATCATATCAATATCTCGGGTGATGGAGTTGGGGACCATTGTGATGTAATAGTGATGCAATGTGTGCCCCCTCACTGTGTGACATGGAAATAACTATGTGTAAATGTTATGACGCACGGTGACCGGGATTGCGGTATGATGTCCAGATATTAAGATATGGTTACTAATTACAGGAATGTTCCCTCCATGCACCAGGAAGAGTGCAGATGGAGCGCGACATGTATTATTGTTTAATGTAACCGTATGGCGACTGCTTGTTACCATGGGACTGCTGGGTAAGCACACCCAGCCATTCTGCATACATTAAGGACACTACCTGCCCTGGGGTTGAGTGACAGGTGCCCCCTCTTGGGTGACACCCCTCCCAGGCTGCAGAGGTGCCTGATTGGCTGGCTGTGTGAGCCCAGTCACCCTTGGACTCCTTGTACTTGCTGGACAGACACACACTCACTCTAGTGATACCAAAGGAAGCAGTTCACCTCTGAGCTGTGCGTACCACCCATAGGACTTAGGTTCAATGGGCTGTAGGCACTGATTTTGACTGAACAAGCAGAATGTAAAAATATACGGATTTTCGGTCGGAATTATATATTGGCAGAGAGCATTATTATCCTCGGGCGACGGAGTGGGGTCCAAGGTTATGTAATAGAAAAGCAGTGGGTGCCCCACTCACTGTGTGACATATAACGCTATGTGAAATATATGTTAATACATAGTGCCCGAGATTATGATGAGATTTTCTTATATAAGAGACAGTTAATGTTTGGTGAAATGTTCCTTCTATGCCCCAGTAAGGGTGCATGTGGAGGAGAAGGACATTTTTAATATATATATTTATTGTAACTGTCTGTAACTACCTGTTACCACAAGGCCGATGGGCAAGCACACCAGCCTCACTGCATACATTATGGACACCACCTACATCTGGGTTGAGTGACAGCTGCCCATATGGGGGGGGCGTCGCCTCCCAGGCTGTGGAGGGTGCCTGATTGGCTGGCTGTGGGAGGCCCAGTCACCTGCACCCATTCGCCCCACTTGACCACACTAGCCTCATTTTGATATTGATTATTCTAGAGACTCTGATCTATATGCTACTACAGGCACTACTGAAACTACTCTACTCCTGACTCTTGAGTGAGACACACTCTTCTCTTGGGCAGGAACCCAGACACTCTGTCTGATGCTCGACCTTTCATATACAAACTGAGCTGTGTGAGACAACCATGGGACTCCGGTTCAATGGGCTGTAGGCACTGATTCATAGACATACTAAACAGGTAATGAGACTCTGTGTGGACAGAAGGTAAGGGGTCGGGGTGATAGGTCACTAGTAGGTGAACAGGAGTTGATGCCAATAAAGCACAACTTCTTCACTCTCAATCTTGTGTGACTTGTCTTCACTTTCTTCCTTATGAGTTGGTTGGAGAGGGGCATCAGGTGTGAACTGATGGACCATCATCAGAACACACCTGGGGAGAGTTTGGTGGTATCTCTGGGGCTCTGACGGCCGGGGCATCCAGTAATATTACAAGAAGCTATGTGGGTATGTGTAGCAGGTTGTAAGTGAGTCAGGGTGGCAGGTCACTAGTAGGTGAACAAGAGTTGTAGCAATAAAGCTCAACCTTATCACTGTCAATCTTGCGTGACTTGTCTTCCTTTCTTTCTTATGAGTTGTGTTTTGGTATTTAGTGGGGGGGAGACTGGTAGACAGTTGCCAGGATCCTCCTGGTAGTAGTGAGTATAAGTAACTGGAGACGGCCAAACAACCAGATATTCTTCACACAGAAGCAGGTAACCAAAGATATTGGTGGTCTCAATAACAATTAGCTGCTGTTTGGTGTTTGTGTGTTACACCACTATGCATGGAAGCAGGCAAACAAAGATACTGGTGGTCTGATCAACCAGTAGCTGTTGTTTGGTGTTTGTGTGTTACACCACTATGCACGGAAGCAGGCAAACAAAGCTCATGTGCAGCATTCCGATGTGTACACCAACATTAATTTGGCATGTTTTCATTTAATTATTTCTGACGTTAACCTTTTAAAATAAAAGGCACTAAACGAAACTAAAGTAAAGAACATTATCGTGATGAACCCAATGTTCTGCCATCTCACAGACCGGACGCCGTGGCCGAATCGGTAGTGCGCAGGCTTCCCGTGCAGAAGGCCGGTAGTTTAAATCCCAGCTGAGTCAAACCACTGACTTATCAAACTGATACTCGTCGCTACCTAGCCAGGCGTTCGGCATTAATAGGATAGGACAACGACTGGTTTACACAGTAGCAGGATAATGTGACTGTGTGGGATATCAGGTCATGGTGCTAGTGGTCTGGTCTCCCAGTGGGGCAGCACTATAAAGTCGGAATGAGTGCCCACTGTCACAAGTCGGTACTCGTCCTGATATTGCCCAAGGTGTTCCTAGGACGTAAAAGAACAACAAACAAACAAGCCATCTCACTGTGTTCAGGCACTGCGTCCCCAAACGGTTGTCTGTCTGTGCGTCTGCCACAGTCCACTCCGCCTGCCGTCCAGCAACAGAGTCACGTGGTTCTGGGGCGTCCACCAAGGTAGTCACGTGGTTGTAGAGCGCTGCGTGTGTCGGTGCAGCGCGTCAGGCCTGGCTTCTGATCATCACCGGGAAGCCTTCAGCGGTCACCGACACGCTCCATTCTGATCACCAGGGAGCGCTTTCTTTGTCTTCGGTAATTAATTGTTAACAAGGAGTCTGCGGAGCGTGCCACTGCATGGCCACGCCGCCATCCCCTTTGGGGGCCGAGACGCAGCTAATATACGACAAGCCTCCAAGTACTAACTACTATTCACATCACTTCACTCACCAAGTACTAACTACTATTCACATCACTTCACTCACCAAGTACTAACTACTATTCACATCACTTCACTCACCAAGTACTAACTACTATTCACATCACTTCACTCACCAAGTACTAACTACTATTCACATCACTTCACTCACCAAGTACTAACTACTATTCACATCACTTCACTCACCAAGTACTAACTACTATTCACATCACTTCACTCACCAAGTACTGAACTACTATTCACATCACTTCACTCACCAAGTACTAACTACTATTCACATCACTTCACTCACCAAGTACTAACTACTATTCACATCACTTCACTCACCAAGTACTAACTACTATTCACATCACTTCACTCACCAAGTACTAACCTCTATTCACATCACATGTCACTCACCAAGTACTAACTACTATTCACATCACTTCACTCACCAAGTACTAACTACTATTCACATCACTTCACTCGACCAAGTACTAACCTCTATTCACATCACTTCACTCACCAGTATCTAACTACTATTCACATCACTTCACTCACCAAGTACTAACTACTATTCACATCACTTCACTCACCAAGTACTAACTACTATTCACATCACTTCGCTCACCAAGTACTAACTACTATTCACATCACTTCACTCACCATACTAACTACTAGTCACATCACTTCACTCACCAAGTACTAACTCTATTCACATCACTTCACTCACCAAGTACTAACTACTATTCACATCACTTCACTCACCAAGTACTAACTACTATTCACATCACTTCACTCACCAAGTACTAACCTCTATTCACATCACTTCACTCACCAAGTTCTAACTACTATTCACATCACTTCACTCACCAAGTACTAACTACTATTCACATCACTTCACTCACCAAGTACTAACTACTATTCACATCACTTCACTCACCAAGTACTAACTACTATTCACATCACTTCACTCACCAAGTACTAACTACTATTCACATCATTTCACTCACCAAGTACTAACTACTATTCACATCACTTCACATCACCAAGTACTAACTACTATTCACATCACTTCACTCACCAAGTACTAACTACTATTCACATCACTTCACTCACCAAGTCTAACTACTATTCACATCACTTCACTCACCAAGTACTAACTACTATTCACATCACTTCACTCACCAAGTACTAACTACTATTCACATCACTTCACTCACCAAGTACTAACTACTATTCACATCACTTCACTCACCAAGTACTAACTACTATTCACATCACTTCACTCACCAAGTACTAACTACTATTCACATCACTTTCACTCACCAAGTACTAACTACTATTCACATCACTTCACTCACCAAGTACTAACTACTATTCACATCACTTCACTCACCAAGTACTAACTACTATTCACATCACTTCACTCACCAAGTACTAACTACTATTCACATCATTTCACTCACCAAGTACTAACTACTATTCACATCACTTCACTCACCAAGTACTAACTACTATTCACATCACTTCACTCACCAAGTACTAACTACTATTCACATCACTTCACTCACCAAGTACTAACTACTATTCACATCACTTCACTCACCAAGTACTAACTACTATTCACATCACTTCACTCACCAAGTACTAACTACTATTCACATCACTTCACTCACCAAGTACTAACTACTATTCACATCACTTCACTCACCAAGTACTAACTACTATTCACATCACTTCACTCACCAAGTACTAACTACTATTCACATCACTTCACTCACCAAGTACTAACTACTATTCACATCACTTCACTCACCAAGTACTAACTACTATTCACATCACTTCACTCACCAAGTACTAACTACTATTCACATCACTTCACTCACCAAGTACTAACTACTATTCACATCACTTCACTCACCAAGTACTAACTACTATTCACATCACTTCACTCACCAAGTACTAACTACTATTCACATCACTTCACTCACCAAGTACTAACTACTATTCACATCACTTCACTCACCAAGTACTAACTACTATTCACATCATTTCACTCACCAAGTACTAACTACTATTCACATCACTTCACTCACCAAGTACTAACTACTATTCACATCACTTCACTCACCAAGTACTAACTACTATTCACATCATTTCACTCACCAAGTACTAACTACTATTCACATCACTTCACTCACCAAGTACTAACTACTATTCACTTCACTGACCAGACGGGATGTAGCCGAATCAGTCGAGCATCCTTCTTTTTTATGTTGATGAATTTATTTGCCCCGCTCATAATGGTTAAGTGTTTTAACACTTGTTTTCACTGCTCGCAAGCACTAATCCAATTTGATTTAAATCTTTAGAATTTTGTTTTAGTAATAATTTAGGTTTTCTTGTGTGTTGTTTATGGCTTGTAACTGTTTGTAGATTGCAAACAGTCCAACATCCAGCTTTTACTATACTTTGTGTTAAAACATCACCTGTTTTAGTAGTTACATTATACTACTTTTATAGCATAGTAGTATTTTGTTAGATCGTCGGATTCGAACCAATGGATTCGAACACTGGTTGAGTCAAAGCAATGACTTGAAAAATTATACTCGTTGCTTCCTAGCCAGGCAGTCAGCATTATTAGGATAGGGCAAGGACTGGTTGGCACTGTGTCAGGATAATGTGACTGAGTGAGATATTATGTCATGGTGCTGGCAGCCTCGACTCCCAGTTGGGCAGCACTATACAGTTGCCATGAGTGCGCACTGTCACAAGTCGGTACCCATCCTTATAAGGTCGTAGATGTTAGTAAGATGTAAAACTCCAACAAACAAACTGTTGCATGGTCCATATTATTGCGACAACAATTACCGCCAAATTCCGGCCCACAACTAAGTAGAAGTTGGTCAACTTTTAATGACAACAATTTATAGCAACAGCAACAGGATACAGGTATGCTTTAGGTTCGTCTAGAATTATTGTAAAGGTCATATTTAAGGTCATATCAGGATGGGTACCGACTTGTAACAGTGCACACTCATGGCGACTTTATAATGCTGCCCCACTGGTAGATCAGGCCGCTAGCACCATGACCGGATATATCACACTTCACAGTCAAATTATCCTGACACTGAGCCCACCAGGCCTTGCCCTATCCTAATAACTCTGAGTGCCCGGCTAGGAAACGACAAGTACCAATTTTGTAAGTCATTGCTATGACTCGACCAAGAATCGAACTCCCGATCTCCCGCAGGCGAGGCCTGCGCTCTATCGATTCGGCCACCGTGCCCGGTCGACTTTTCTAAAAGCGGAGGAGCATTATTCGGACAAAGGAAATTAGCGCCACAGCACAACTCAGTTACTCAGCACACCTCAGTTACTCCACACACCTCAGTTAGTCAGCACACCTCAGTTAGGCAGCACACCTCAGTTACTCAGCACACCTCAGTTAGTCAGCACACCTCAGTTAGTCAGCACACCTCAGTTAGGCAGCACACCTCAGTTACTCAGCACACCTCAGTTACTCAGCACACCTCAGTTAGGCAGCACACCTCAGTTAGTCAGCACACCTCCGTTAGTCAGCACACCTCAGTTACTCAG
The DNA here is from genome assembly GCA_030323885.1 of Branchipolynoe longqiensis. Taxonomy (NCBI): domain Eukaryota; kingdom Metazoa; phylum Annelida; class Polychaeta; order Phyllodocida; family Polynoidae; genus Branchipolynoe; species Branchipolynoe longqiensis. The sequence continues at coordinate 48,661,736 of CM059189.1, forward strand.
CACACCTCAATTACTCAGCACACCTCAGTCACTCAGCACACCTCAGTTACTCAACACACCTCTGTTAGTCAGCACACCTCAGTTACTCAGCACACCTCAGTTACTCAACACACCTCTGTTAGTCAGCAAACCTCAGTTACTCAGCACACCTCAGTTACTCAGCACACCTCAGTTAGTCAGCACACCTCAGTTACTCAGCACACCTCAGTTACTCAGCACACCTCAGTTAGGCAGCACACCTCAGTTACTCAGCACACCTCAGTTACTCAGCACACCTCAGTTAGTCAGCACACCTCCGTTAGCCAGCACATCTCAGTTACTCAGCACACCTCAGTTAGTCAGCACACCTCAGTTACTCAACACACCTCAGTTACTTAGCACACCTCAGTTACTCAACACACCTCAGTTACTCAGCACACCTCAGTTACTCAACACACCTCAGTTAGTCAGCACACCACAGTTAGTCAGCACACCTCAGTTACTCAACACACCTCAGTTACTCAGCACACCTCAGTTACTCAACACACCTCAGTTAGTCAGCACACCTCCATTAGTCAGCACACCTCAGTTACTCAACACACCTCAGTTACTCAACACCCCATAGTTAGTCAGCACACCTCAGTTACTCAGCACACCTCAGTTACTCAGCACATGACAGTTACTCAGCAGACCTCAGTTACTCAGCACACCTCAGTTAGTCAACACACCTCAGTTACTCAGCACACCTCAGTTACTCACCTCCCCCATCACCAACACCCACAGCACACCTCAGTTACTCAACACACCTCAGTTACTCAGCACACCACAGTTACTCACCTCCCCCATCACTGACACCCACGACACAGCACACCCCGACCAAAACCAATACCCACGACCCGCTCAAACCGTGCCAAGCACTTCACATAAAACAGACAACTTGCACTTCAGACAATGAACGGATTTAAACTTTAAAAGTATAAAAGTAGAGCCTGTTTTATTTACCGATGCCTCTAGAGCACATTGCTTTTTATCATCGGCTATTGGACGTCAAACATATGGTCATTCTGACATATTTCTGGGGAGCAAACCTGCTGCCACCACATAGGCTACTCTTTCCTATAAGTAGCAAGGGGTCTTTTATATGCACTTTCCCACAGACAGGACAGCACATACCACATCCTTTGATGAAGCAGTTGTATACCAATGATTGGAACGGAAAATAGCCCAAACTGCAAATGTGACCCATACCAGAGAGCGTGTATATAAACAGATGAGAGGGACAACTCCCATACTAGAGCATGTAACATCTGCAGACTGTGGCGCTCCAAGTGGTGGTTGTTGAACAGTATATGACACAGCTGTCAAACTCAAGGCATTGTCAATGGCCGTGAGCAATCTTCATACAGAAAAAGTGAAATATCTCTAAAACTACACCACCTAGAAACAAACTGATTGGAATACACATAGAAACATGTTTACCAACAAGATTATATTAAATTGATATGGTTAGGGTTCTGGATTTCTATTAATTTGGAATAAAACTGACGTTTTTCACTACGCGTATGGCAAACTCAAGGCATTGTCAATGGTCGTGTGCAATCTTCCTACAGAAAAAGTTAAATATCTCTAAAACTACACCCAATAGAAACAAACTGATTGGAATACACATAGAAAACATGTTTACCAACAAGATTATATTGAATTTATAAGGTTAGGGTTCTGGATTTCTATTAATTTTGAATAAAAACAAATGTTTTGCACTGAGCGTACCGGCAAACTCAAGGCTTGTTCAACACTAACCGCCAGGAACACCACTGTAGCCTGTGTTACCTTTTTTCGCGGGAGTTGTCCCTCTCATCTGTTTATATACACGCTCTCTGCCCATACCTTTACAGGTGGACACTCTACCGCCTGAGCTACGTGCCGCTCCTGATTTAAACTTAAGTACAGAAATCAGTCTTTACTTTACAACAACTGGGCGTTTACTGATTCTGGTGAAGTGCTAAAGTAAACCTCACAGTTTTCTTTTTGTCGCTTCCCCCTCAACCCCCCCCCCCCCTCAACCCCCCCCCCCTCACCCCCCCCCCCCCCTCAGCCCCCCCTCAGCCCCCGTCAGCCCTCCCCCTCAGCGCCCCTCAGTCCCCCTCAGTCCCACCTCAGTCCTACCCCTCAGCCCCCCCTCAGCCCCCGCCCCCCCCTCAGCCCCCCCCCCCCCCTCAGCCCCTCACCTCGCCTTCCTAATCCTCATCTAAAAGAACCGGATGCGGTGACCGAATCGGTACAGCGCAGCCCTCCCGTGTGGGAGATCGGGAGTTCGCTTCCTGGTCGAGTCAAATCAATGACTTACAAAATTGATACCTGTCGCTTCCTAGCCAGGCACTCGACATTATGACTATAAGGCAAGGACTGGTTGGCTCAGTGTCAGAATAATGTGACTGAGTGGGATATCGGGTCATGGTGCTGGTGGCCTGATCTCCCAGTGGGTCAGCACTATAAAGTCACCATGAGTGCGCACTGTCACAAGTCGGTACCCGTCCTGATATGACAGTAGATGTTGCCAGAACGCAAAACTCCAAGAACCAACCATATGTATGTATATATATGTATATATATATGTATGAATATATAATATGGTTTCTCTTTATAGTTAGCCCATATAGAACCCCAATCAGGGGACCCATAAGGCTGTGTATCCATAAACTGTTCCCTCGTGGCATGTTCCCTTGTTCCATGTTCGCTTGTCCCTTTTGATGTGCCACACTGACAATGAACCTGTTCATTCTCTATGTTCCCAGTCAGTACGTCACATGTGCCGTGCACAAGGCTATCCGGTCCCTACGTCCAACATATTGGGAATGGGCACTAAGCACGTCACATGGTCACAAGGGCACAAGGGCACAAGCGAACACAGAACAAGGCAATATGCCACAAGGGAACAGTCTATGGATACACAGCCTAATTGAGCACCTTGGTCCTGTCTTTGTGTACAGTATGTAACATGCTATATTGCCCTATGATTGATTGATTGGTGGTTGCTTTACGCCGTGTTGGCAGCATAGGCCATATTCACGGCGAGAAATGTTTGTTTTTTGTTCAAACCATCGCTTTTACATGTAAAAGCAGACAATCAATTATGTGCCAATAGACACTAATTAAATTAGAAAGCTCACAATCATATATCTGTGGTCAAGGGAAACAAATTCCCATAGAAAAAGAAAAGTTTCATTAATAATTAATAGAATCCATTTAGTAAACTATATAAGTCCAGTCCAGCTGCCCTCAAAAAGGCTAAAATGTTTTCCTGTTTTACCTTAGTAAAAAGGTCATGCATACTGCCTGCAGTGTAGAACCGTTGGCGCAGGGCCAAAAAATCAACGCAACTTAGTAAACCTATTGACTTATGTGACGTGCTATATTGACTTATTAACGTGCTATATTGACTTATGTGACGTTCTATATTGACTTATTAATGTGCTATATTGACTCATGTGATGTGCTATATTGACTTATTAAAGTGCTATATTGACTTATGTGACGTGCTATATTGACTTATGTAACATGCTATATTGACTTATGGGACGTGCTATATTGACTTATTAACGTGCTATATTGACTTATGTGATGTGCTATATTGACTTATGGGGCTGTCACACTATGGCATATGGCGTAAGCGTATGCCAGCGTAACGGTTTGCGTCACATACGCCATCATATGCCGTCATACACTACACATACGTTATGTATGTGCTATGCATATGCTACACAAACGCCGTATACGCCCGGCTTACCCCGTCATACGCTGTCATACGCGCGTCTGTCCGAAAATTGTTGTGCATGCTCAAAATTGTCAGCGTATGGCGGCGTACTCATAGGTTAGGGGTATGCCAGCATAGGTTAGGTGTATGCTGAAACAGCGCCTTCGGCGTATCTATAGTGTATATAGCGTACGCCTAGCCTACGTGTAACATATTTGAGTGTACTCCTAGCATAATTCTAGCGTATTCACAGCGTATACAAATCAAATGTGCAGCGTATGCCTGGCCTATGGTCTCCGTATATAAAGGCGCCGCAAGGCTTCTTCTGTCAGTCCGACTCTGCTGCTCAGATACCATACGCTTTTCATACACCACAGATACGCCGTCATACATTACTCATCTGCTACTCATACGCTCATACGCTAGGCATAGGTCGCTCATACATTACGTATACGCTCAACCTGCCATACGTATACGCTCAAACCACATCAAAGTACGCTGCGCATACGTCGGGTTACGCTTCTCATACGCCGTCATATGCTAGAGGTAGTTTACACATAGGTTACGCATAAGTTAGGCATACGCTCCAAAAGACACGTCAGGAGAGACTCTAGTCATTGCTATAGGAGAGACTCTAGTCATTGCTCGGTATGTGCTGTCCTGTCTGTGGGAAGTGAATATAAAAGATCCCTTGCTGCTTATCAGAAAGAGTAGCCTGTATGGCAGCAGCGGGTTTCCTCCAAAGAAATATGTCAGAATGACCATATGTTTGATGTCCAATAGCCGATGATAAAAATCAATGTGCTCTAGAGGCGTCGTTAAATCAAACAAGCTTTACTAGTCATTGCAGTACGTGCATGTCAACTCACGCCGACCTGAATCAACACGACTATTCACAAAGGTCGGACGGAGCCCTCCGCCAAACAGTCATCCTCAGTTGGTTGGTTATTGGAGTTTTATATCCTGGCAACATCTATGGTCATATCAGGATGGGTATGGACTTGTGACAGTGTGCACTCATGGCGACTTTATAGTGCTGCCCCACTGAAAGACCAGGCCGCCAGCACTGTGACCTGATATCCCACCCAGTCACATTATCCTGACACCGAGCCAACCAGTCCTTGCCTTGTGCTATTAATGCCGAGCGCCAAGCTAGGAAGCGACAAGCATCGATTTTGTAAGTCATTGGATGGACTCGAACGGGAACCGAACTCCCGATATTTCGGACGGGGAGCCTGCACTCTACCGATTCGGCCATCACGCCCGGTGAGTCATCCTCAGAGCGCAAGACAGCAGAACTGGTTCATATCTTAGTCTGTGTAAGAGTGCATACTTCATTATCTATAAATATAGCACGACAGGTGATAAGAGAACATTTCAAGGGAACCCCTATTGAATGACATGTGTGTAAATACTTGTATATATATATATATTATATTGTATTCTATTGGAATGACATTAGTGTGAATATACGTATATAAGGACGTCTATTGGAATGACATGTTTGGTTAATGTGCATAGGGAACCTTGTCACAATGACGTGTTTGAATAATGTGTATATAGGGAATGCTGTTGGAATGACACGTGTGTGAGTAATGTGTATAGGGAACCCTGTCACAATGACGTGTTTGAATACTGTGTATATAGGGAATGCTGTTGGAATGACATGTGTGTGAGTAATGTGCATAGGGAACCCTGTCACAATAATGTGTTTGAATAATGTGTATATAGGGAATGCTGTTGGAATGACACATGTGTGAGTAATGTGCATAGGGAACCCTGTCAGAATTACGCATTTGAATAATGTGTATATAGGGAATGCTGTTGGAATGACATGTGTGTGAGTAATGTGTATAGGGAACCCTGTCAGAAGTATGCGTTTTAATAATGTGTTTATAGGGAATGCTGTTGCAATGAGGCATGTGTGAGTAATGTGCATAGGGAACCCTGTCACAATAACGTGTTTGAAGAATGTGTATATAGGGAATGCTGTTGGAATGACATGTGTGTGAGTAATGTGCATAGGGAACCCTGTCACAATAACGTGTTTGAATAATGTGTATATAGGGAATGCTGTTGGAATGACACATGTGTGAGTAATGTGTATAGGGAACCCTCTCAGAATTACGTGTTTGAATAATGTGTATATAGGGAATGCTGTTGGAATGACATGTGTGTGAGTAATGTGTATAGGGAACCCTGTCAGAATTACGCGTTTGAATAATGTGTATATCGGGAATGCTGTTGGAATGACACATGTGTGAGTAATGTGTATAGGGAACCCTGTCAGAATTACGCGTTTGAATAATGTGTATATAGGGAATGCTGTTGGAATGACACATGTGTGAGTAATGTGCATAGGGAACCCTGTCAGAATTATGCGTTTGAATAATGTGTATATAGGGAATGCTGTTGGAATGACACATGTGTGAGTAATGTGTATAGGGAACCCTGTCACAATAACGTGTTTGAATAATGTGTATATAGGGAATGCTGTTGGAATGACACGTGTGTGATTAATGTGCATACGGAACCCTGTCACAATAACGTGTTTTAATAATGTCTATATAGGGAATGCTGTTGGAATGACACGTGTGTGAGTAATGTGCATAGGGAACCCTGTCACAATAACGTGTTTGAATAATGTGTATATAGTGAATGCTGTTGGAATGACATGTGTGTGAGTAATGTGTATAGGGAACCCTGTCAGAATTACGCATTTGAATAATGTGTATATAGGGAATGCTGTTGGAATGACACATGTGTGAGTAATGTGTATAGGGAACCCTGTCGGAATGACGTGCCACTTCAGGCTTACTTTAGGCTCACTTTAGGCTCACTACAGGCTCACTACAAGCTCACATTAGGCTTACTCTAGGCTCACTTTAGGCTAACTTCAGGCTCACTTTAGGCTCACTTCAGGCTCACTACACGCTCACTACAGGCTCACTACAGGCTCACTACAGGCTCACTACAGGCTCACTAGTCTCATTACAGGCTCACTACAGGCTCACTACAGTCTCACTACAGGCTCACTACAGGCTCACTACAGTCTCACTACAGGCTCACTTCAGGCTCACTACAGTCTCACTACAGGCTCGCTACAGGCTCGCTACAGTCTCACTACAGGCTCACTACAGGCTCGCTACAGGCTCGCTACAGTCTCACTACAGGCTCACTACAGTCTCACTACAGGCTCACTACAGTCTCACTTCAGGCTCACTACAGGCTCGCTACAGGCTCGCTACAGTCTCACTTCAGGCTCACTACAGTCTCACTACAGGCTCACTACAGGCTCACTACAGGCTCACTACAGTCTCACTTCAGGCTCTCTACAGGCTCACTACAGGCTGACTTCAGGCTCACCTTAGGCTGACTTCAGGCTCACTACAGGCTCACTACAGGCTCACTTCAGCCTCACTAGAGTCTCACTACAGGCTCGCTACAGTCTCACTACAGGCTCGCTACAGGCTCGCTACAGTCTCACTACAGGCTCACTACAGGCTCGCTACAGTCTTACTACAGGCTCACTACAGTCTCACTACAGTCTCACTACAGGCTCACTACAGGCTCACTACAGGCTCGCTAGTCTCACTATAGGCTCACTACAGGCTCACTACAGGCTCGCTAGTCTCACTACAGGCTCACTACAGTCTCACTACAGGCTCACTACAGGCTCACTTTAAGGCTTACCTTAGGCTCACTACAGGATCACATTAGGCTTACCTTAGGCTCACTACAGGCTCACATTAGGCTTACCTTAGGCTCACTCCAGGCTCAGTACAGGCTCACATCAGGCTCACTTCAAGCTCCCTGCAGTAAGTGTAAGACGAGTGTCTAAACACCCAGATTAATTAACGTCCGTCCGCCTGCACCTCACTGCTCGGTCTGTACGTGTGCGCATGTGCCGACATCCGCGTAGACAGGCGGGGTGGGGGTGGGGTGGGGGTGGGGTGGGGGGGGGACCCAACCTCCAGGACCTGGCGCCACCTAGTGGAGAACTCCACACACCACATATGTAAATACCGCCTCCTACTGACCTAGTGGCTATCTCCACCAGAACGCGCTGATCAGCTCTGTTCATGAAGTACCAGAAGGACAGGGAGTATAGTGGGTGTGTGTGTCGGGGGGAGGGCTATGTATGAGTGTGTGTGTGTGTTGGGGTGTAGCCATATGTGGATTGTGGTTGTACACACGTAGATGGGATGTGTGTGTTTGTCTGTTAGAGTTTTACATCCTGGCAACATCTAAGGTCATATTAGGGCGGATACTAACTTGTCACAGTGCACACTCATTGCGAATTTATAGTGCTGCCCCACTGGGAGATCAGGCTGTTGGCACCATGACCTGATATCCCACTCAGTCACATTATCCTGACACTGACCTAACCAGTCCTTGCTGTATCCTAATAATGCCGAGTGTTAGGCTAGGAAGTGACATGTATAAATGTTGTAAGTCATTGGTTTGACTCGACCGGATATTGAACTCCCGATCTCCTGCACGGGAGGCATGCGCTCTACCGATTCGGCCATCACGTCCGGTAGGTGTGATGTGTGTGGGCGTGTGAATGTAGTAGCGTGTGTGTGTGGGTGGGAGTGAATGTAGTAGTGTATGTGTGTGTGGGCGTGTGAATGTAGTAGTGTATGTGTGTGTGGGCGTGAGAATGTAGTAGTGTGTGTGTGTGGGTGTGTGAATGTAGTAGTGTGTGTGTGTGGGTGTGTGAATGTAGTAGCGTGTGTGTGTGGGTGGGAGTGAATGTAGTAGTGTATGTGTGTGTGGGCATGAGAATGTAGTAGTGTGTGTGTGGGTGTGTGAATGTAGTAGCGTATGTGTGTGGGCATGTGAATGTAGTAGTGTGTGTGTGTGGGTGTGTGAATGTAGTAGCGTGTGTGTGTGGGTGGGAGTGAATGTAGTAGTGTATGTGTGTGTGGGCGTGTGAATGTAGTAGCGAATGTGTGTGTGGGCGTGAGAATGTAGTAGTGTGTGTGTGGACGTGAGAATGTAGTAGTGTGTGTGTGGGTGTGTGAATGTAGTAGTGTATGTATGTGTGGGTGTGCGAATGTAGTAGTGTATGTGTGTGTGGACGTGTGAATGTAGTAGTGTGTGTGTGTGTGTGGGCATGTGAATGTAGTAGTGTATGCGTGTGTGGGCGTGAGAATGTAGTAGCATATGTGTGTGTGGACGTGTGAATGTAGTAGTGTATGTGTGTGTGTGTGTGAATGTAGTAGTGTATGTGTGTGTGGGTGTGTGAATGTAGTAGTGTATGTGTGTGTGGGTGTGTGAATGTAGTAGCGTATGTGTGTGTGGGCGTGTGAATGTAGTAGTGTGCGTGTGTGTGGGTGTGTGAATGTAGTAGTGTATGTGTGTGTTGGCGTGAGAATGTAGTCGCGTATGAGTGTGTGGGCGTGTGAATGTAGTAGCGTATGTGTGTGTGGGCCTGAGAACGTAGTAGTGTGTGTGTGTGTGGACGTGAGAATGTAGTAGTGTGTCTGTGTGTGTGAATGTAGTAGCGTATGTGTGTGTGGGCGTGTGAATATAGTAGTGTGTGTGTGTGTGGGCGTGAGAATGTAGTAGTGTGTGTGTGTGTGGACGTGAGAATGTAGTAGTGTGTGTGTGTGTGTGAATGTAGTAGCGTATGTGTGTGGGCGTGTGAATGTAGTAGCTTATGTGTGTGTGGGCATGTGAATGTAGTAGTGATGTGTGTGGGCGTGTGAATGTAGTAGTGTGTGTGTGTGGGTGGGTGAATGTAGTAGTGTATGTGTGTGTGGGCGTGAGAATGTAGTAGTGTGTGTGGGTGTGTGAATGTAGTAGCGTATGTGGTGTGTGGACGTGTGAATGTAGTAGCGTATGTGTGTGTGGATGTGTGAATGTAGTAGTGTGTGTGTGTGGGCATGTGAATGTAGTAGTGTATGTGTGTGTGGGCGTGAGAATGTAGTAGCGTATGTGTGTGTGGACGTGGGAATGTAGTAGTGTATGTGTGTATGTGTGTGTGAATGTAGTAGCGTATGTGTGTGTGGGCGTGTGAATGTAGTAGCGTATGTGTGTGTGGGCGTGTGAATGTAGTAGTGTATGTGTGTGCGGGCGTGTGAATGTAGTAGTGTATGTGTGTGTGAATGTAGGAGTGTATGTGTATGTGGGTGTGTGAATGTAGTAGTGCATGTGTGTGGGTGTGTGAATGTAGTAGCGTATGTGTGTGGGCGTGTGAATGTAGTAGTGTGCATGTGTGTGGGTGTGTGAATGTAGTAGTGTATGTGTGTGTGGGCGTGAGAATGTAGTAGCGTATGTTTGTGTGGGCATGTGAATGTAGTAGTGTATGTGTGTGTGGGCGTGTGAATGTAGTAGCATATGTGTGTGTGGGCATGTGAATGTAGTAGTGTATGTGTGTGTGGGCATGTGAATGTAGTAGCATATGTGTGTGTGGGCATGTGAATGTAGTAGTGTATGTGTGTGTGGGCATGTGAATGTAGTAGTGTATGTGTGTGTGGGTGTGTGAATGTAGTGGTGTATGTGTGTGTGGGCGTGTGAATGTAGTAGTGTATGTGTGTGTGGGCATGTGAATGTAGTTGTGTATGTGTGTGGGCATGTGAATGTAGTAGAATATGTGTGTGTGGGCATGTTAATGTAGTAGTGTATGTGTGTGTGGGCATGTGAATGTAGTAGTGTATGTGTGTGTGGGTGTGTGAATGTAGTAGTGTATGTGTGTGTGGGCGTGTGAATGTAGTAGCGTATGTGTGTGTGGGCATGTGAATGTAGTAGTCTATGTGTGTGTGGGTGTGTGAATGTAGTAGTGGACGTGTGTGTGGGCATGTGAATGTAGTAGTGTATGTGTGTGTGGGCGTGTGAATATAGTAGTGTATGTGTGTGGGCATGTGAATGTAGTAGTGTGTGTGGGCGTGTGAATCTCGTAGTGTATGTGTGTATGAATGTAGTAGTGTGTATGTGTGTGGGTGTGTGAATGTAGTAGTGTGTGTGTGTGGGTGTGTGAATGTAGTAGCGCATGTGTGTGTGGGCATTTGAATGTAGTAGCGTATGTGTGTGCGCATGTGAATGTAGTAGTGTGTGTGTGTGTGGACAGGTGAATGTAGTAGCGTATGTGTGTGTGGGCATGTGAATGTAGTAGCATATGTGTGTGTGGGCATTTGAATGTAGTAGCGTATGTGTGTGTGGGCGTGTGAAAGTAGTAGTGTATGTGTGTGTGGGTGTGTGAATGTAGTAGCGTATGTGTGTGTGCGGGTGTGAATGTAGTAGCATATGTGTGTGTGGGTGTGTGAATGTAGTAGTGTGTGTGTGTGTGGGCGTGTGAATATAGTAGTGTAGGTGTGTGTGGGCATGTGAATGTAGTAGCATATGTGTGTGTGGGGGTGTGAATGTAGTAGTGTATGTGTGTGTGGGTGTGTGAAAGTAGGAGTAGCGTATGTGTGTGTGGGCATGTGAATGTAGTAGCGTATGTTTGTGTGGGCAGGTGAATGTAGTAGTGTATGTGTGTGGGCATGTGAATGTAGTAGTGTATGTGTGTGTGGGCGTGTGAATGTAGTAGTGTATGTGTGTGTGGGCGTGTGAATGTAGTAGTGTATGTGTGTGTGGGCATGTGAATGTAGTAGTTTGTGTGTGTGTGGGCGTGTGAATGTAGTAGTGTGTGTGTGTGGGCGTGTGAATGTAGTAGTGTGTGTGTGTGGGCATGTGAATGTAGTAGTGTGTGTGTGGGCATGTGAATGTAGTAGTGTGTGTGTGTGGGCGTGTGAATGTAGTAGTGTATGTGTGAGTGGGCGTGTGAATGTAGTAGTGTATGTGTGTGTGGGCCTGTGAAAGTAGAAGCGTATGTTTGTGTGTGGACATGTGAATGTAGTAAGGTATGTGTGTGTGGGCGTGTGAATGTAGTAGTGTGTGTGTGTGTGGGCATGTGAATGTAGTAGTGTGTGTGTGTGGGCATTTGAATGTAGTAGCGTATGTGTGTGTGGGCATGTGAATGTAGTAGTGTATGTGTGTGTGGGCATGTGAATGTAGTAGTGTGTGTGTGTGGGCGTGTGAATGTAGTAGTGTGTGTGTGTGGGCGTCTGAATGTAGTAGTATATGTTTGTGTGTGGACATGTGAATGTAGCAAGGTATGTGTGTGTGGGCGTGTGAATGTAGTAGCGTATGTGTGTGTGAGCATGTGAATGTAGTAGTGTATGTGTGTGGATGTGTGAATGTAGTAGTGTATGTGTGTGTGAATGTGTGAATGTAGTAGTGTATGTGTGTGTGCGTGTGTGAATGTAGTAGAGTATATGTGTGTGGGCGTGTGAATGTAGTAGTGTATGTGTGTGTGGACGTGTGAATGTAGTAGTGTGTGTGTGTGTGGGCATGTGAATGTAGTAGTGTATGCGTGTGTGGGCGTGAGAATGTAGTAGCGTATGTGTGTGTGGACGTGTGAATGTAGTAGTGTATGTGTGTGTGTGTGAATGTAGTAGCGTATGTGTGTGTGGGTGTGTGAATGTAGTAGTGTATGTGTGTGTGGGTGTGTGAATGTAGTAGCGTATGTGTGTGTGGGCGTGTGAATGTAGTAGTGTGCGTGTGTGTGGGTGTGTGAATTTAGTAGTGTATGTGTGTGTTGGCGTGAGAATGTAGTCGCGTATGTGTGTGTGGGCGTGTGAATGTAGTAGCGTATGTGTGTGTGGGCGTGAGAATGTAGTAGTGTGTGTGTGTGTGGATGTGAGAATGTAGTAGTGTGTCTGTGTGTGTGAATATAGTAGTGTGTGTGTGTGTGGGCGTGAGAATGTAGTAGTGTGTGTGTGTGGACGTGAGAATGTAGTAGTGTGTGTGTGTGTGTGAATGTAGTAGCGTATGTGTGTGGGCGTGTGAATGTAGTAGCTTATGTGTGTGTGGGCCTGTGAATGTAGTAGTGATGTGTGTGGGCGTGTGAATGTAGTAGTGTGTGTGTGTGGGTGGGTGAATGTAGTAGTGCATGTGTGTGTGGGCGTGAGAATGTAGTAGTGTGTGTGGGTGTGTGAATGTAGTAGCGTATGTGGTGTGTGGGCGTGTGAATGTAGTAGCGTATGTGTGTGTGGATGTGTGAATGTAGTAGTGTGTGTGTGTGGGCATGTGAATGTAGTAGTGTATGTGTGTGTGGGCGTGAGAATGTAGTAGCGTATGTGTGTGTGGACGTGGGAATGTAGTAGTGTATGTGCGTATGTGTGTGTGAATGTAGTAGCGTATGTGTGTGTGGGCGTGTGAATGTAGTAGCGTATGTGTGTGTGGGCATGTGAATGTAGTAGTGTATGTGTGTGTGGGCGTGTGAATGTAGTAGCGTATGTGTGTGTGAATGTAGTAGCGTATGTGTGTGTGGGTGTGTGAATGTAGTAGTGCATGTGTGTGGGTCTGTGAATGTAGTAGCGTATGTGTGTGGGCATGTGAATGTAGTAGTGTGCATGTGTGTGGGTGTGTGAATGTAGTAGTGTATGTGTGTGTGGGCGTGAGAATGTAGTAGCGTATGTTTGTGTGGGCATGTGAATGTAGTAGTGTATGTGTGTGTGGGCGTGTGAATGTAGTAGCATATGTGTGTGTGGGCATGTGAATGTAGTAGTGTATGTGTGTGTGGGCATGTGAATGTAGTAGTGTATGTGTGTGTGGGCATGTGAATGTAGTAGTGTATGTGTGTGTGGGTGTGTGAATGTAGTAGTGTATGTGTATGTGGGCGTGTGAATGTAGTAGCGTATGTGTGTGTGGGCATGTGAATGTAGTAGTGTATGTGTGTGTGGGCATGTGAATGTAGTAGTGTATGTGTGTGTGGGTGTGTGAATGTAGTAGTGTATGTGTGTGTGGGCATGTGAATGTAGTAGTGTATGTGTATGTGGGTGTGTGAATGTAGTAGTGTATGTGTGTGTGGGTGGGTGAATGTAGTAGTGTATGTGTGTGTGGGTGTGTGAATGTAGTAGTGTATGTGTGTGTGGGCGTGTGAATGTAGTAGCGTATGTGTGTGTGGGCATGTGATAGTAGTAGTGTATGTGTGTGTGTGGGCATGTGAATGTAGTAGTGTGATGTGTGTGTGGGTGTGTGAATGTAGTAGTGTATGTGTATGTGGGGCGTGTGAATGTAGTAGCGTATGTGTGTGTGGGCATGTGAATGTAGTAGTCTATGTGTGTGTGGGTGTGTGAATGTAGTAGTGGACGTGTGTGTGGGCATGTGAATGTAGTAGTGTATGTGTGTGTGGGCGTGTGAATATAGTAGTGTATGTGTGTGGGCATGTGAATGTAGTAGTGTGTGTGTGTGGGCGTGTGAATGTCGTAGTGTATGTGTGTGTGAATGTGTGAATGTAGTAGTGTATATGTGTGTGGGCGTGTGAATGTAGTAGTGTATGCGTGTGTGGGCGTGAGAATGTAGAAGCGTATGTGTGTGTGGACGTGTGAATGTAGTAGTGTATGTGTGTGTGGGCATGTGAATGTAGTAGTGTATGTGTGTGTGGGTGTGTGAATGTAGTAGTGTGTGTGTGTGGGCGTGTGAATGTAGTAGTGTATGTGTGATGTGGGCATGTGTGAATGTAGTAGTGTATGTGTGTGTGGGCATTGTGAATGTAGTAGCGTATGTGTGTGGGCATGTGAATGTAGTAGTGTGTGTGTGTGTGTGGGCAGTGTGAATGTAGTAGCGTATGTGTGTGTGGGCATGTGAATGTAGTTAGCATATGTTGTGTGTGTGGGCATTTGTGAATGTAGTCGCGTATGTGTGTGTGGGCATGTGAATGTAGTAGTGTATGTGTGTGGATGTGTGAATGTAGTAGTGTATGTGTGTGTGGATGTGTGAATGTAGTAGTGTATGTGTGTGTGCGTGTGTGAATGTAGTAGTGTATATGTGTGTGGGCGTGTGAATGTAGTAGTGTATGTGTGTATGGGTTTGTGAATGTAGTAGCGTATGTGTGTGTGGGCATGTGAATGTAGTAGTGTATGTGTGTGTGGGCATGTGAATGTAGTAGTGTGTGTGTGGGCATGTGAATATAGTAGCATATGTGTGTGTGGGCCTGTGAATGTGGTAGTGTATGTGTGTGTGGGCGTGTGAATGTAGTAGTGTATGTGTGTGTGGGCGTGTGAATGTAGTAGTGTATGTGTGTATGGGCATGTGAATGTAGTAGTGTATGTGTGTGTGGGCGTGTGAATGTAGTAGTGTATGTGTGTATGGGTGTGTGAATGTAGTAGCATATGTGTGTGTGGGCATGTGAATGTAGTAGTGTATGTGTGAGTGGGCGTGTGAATGTAGTAGTGTATGTGTGTGTGGGCGTGTGAATGTAGTAGTGTATGTGTGTGTGGGCATGTGAATATAGTAGCGTATGTGTGTTTGGGCCTGTGAATGTAGTAGTGTATGTGTGTGTGGGCATGTGAATGTAGTAGTGTATGTGTGTGTGGGCATGTGAATGTAGTAGTGTATGTGTGTGTGGGCATGTGAATGTAGTAGCATATGTGTGTGTGGGCGTGTGAATGTAGTAGTGTATGTGTGTGTGGGCGTGTGAATGTAGTAGTGTATGTGTGTGTGGGTGTGTGAATGTAGTAGTGTGTGTGTGGGCATGTGAATATAGTAGTGTATATGTGTGTGGGCGTGTGAAAGTAGTAGCATATGTGTGTGTGGGTGTGTGAATGTAGTAGCGTATGTGTGTGTGTGGGGGGGGGGTGAAGTGTTCCTAAAGCTGCAAAAACATATACAACTTGTTTGTTGAGATTTTTCGTCCTAGCAACATATATGGCCGTATCAGGACGGCCCTTAAAAAAACATATGTGAAATGCTAGCAGCTACACTGGTGGATATAACTAAACTAGACCTATAACCTATTTTGTACCGACCTCATAGACATATATACATATACCTCGAGTCAGCGACCAGAACGAAAAGTGTTTTTAAAATTTAAAGTTGCATAGCAGATGGCTGTGAGTTTAGGCAATATTTACTTGACTTTGAAGTCACTTTTATTTTAAATCGCTAACTTTGGAGATGTTTGAAGTGGAAACATGCCAACTTCTGACAGCATAGGTTTTAGCAGGAACAGTTTCTATTAGATTGCCATAGTAACCCCCTTCTATGCAGTGACAAATGCTTGATAAGTGTCCAGTATCTAAGTTAGATATGTTGGATCAATGTAGGAGAGTGTTTTGGTTAAAACAAAATGTGATGCCTTCATGAGACTATGCAGCTTTAGGTGTCGCTGCATGTTAAATGCCTTCATGAGACTATGCAGCTTTATATGTCGCTGCAGGTTAAATGCCTTCATGAGACTATGCAGCTTTAGGTGTCGCTGCAGGTTAAATGCCTTCATGAGACTATGCAGCTTTATATGTCGCTGCAGGTTAAATGCCTTCATGAGACTATGCAGCTTTATATGTCGCTGCAGGTTAAATGCCTTCATGAGACTATGCAGCTTTAGGTGCCGCTGCATGTTAAATGCCTTCATGAGACTATGCAGCTTTATATGTCGCTGCAGGTTAAATGCCTTCATGAGACTATGCAGCTTTAGGTATCGCTGCAGGTTAAATGCCTTCATGAGACTATGCAGCTTTATTCGCTGCAGGTAAAGCCTTCATGAACTATGCAGCTTTAGGTGTCGTGCAGTTAAATGCCTTCATGAGACTATGCAGCTTTAGGTGTCGCTGCAGGTTAAATGCCTTCATGAGACTATGCAGCTTTTTATGGTTGCTGCAGGTTAAATGCCTTCATGAGACTATGCAGCTTTAGGTATCGCTGCAGGTTAAATGCCTTCATGAGACTATGCAGCTTTTTATGTTGCTGCAGGTTAAACGCCTTCATGAGACTATGCAGCTTTAGGTATCGCTGCAGGTTAAATGCCTTCATGAGACTATGCAGCTTTTTATGTTGCTGCAGGTTAAACGCCTTCATGAGACTATGCAGCTTTAGGTGTCGCTGCAGGTTAAATGCCTTCATGAGACTATGCAGCTTTTTATGTTGCTGCAGGTTAAATGCCTTCATGAGACTATGCAGCTTTAGGTATCGCTGCAGGTTAAATGCCTTCATGAGACTATGCAGCTTTTTATGTTGCTGCAGGTTAAATGCCTTCATGAGACTATGCAGCTTTAGGTGTCGCTGCAGGTTAAATGCCTTCATGAGACTATGCAGCTTTTTATGTTGCTGCAGGTTAAATGCCTTCATGAGACTATGAAGCTTTAGGTGTCGCTGCAGGTTAAATGCCTTCATGAGACTATGCAGCTTCATATGTCGCTGCAGGTTAAACTCGCGCCAACAGCAGCATTCTAATACCCCTGTCATACTACGATGTAATGAGCCAATGTATGCCGACGTAGGTGACGTTTCGTCATTACATTGAGGTACATCGAGTTACGTCATGCTTAAGTTAGACTGACGTCGATTTGACATGTTAAAAACTTTCGACGTAGCTCGACGTGATGCTCTGATGTTCGGGTGACGTTACACTCACGTTACGCCGACGTGAGGCGTGCGGCAGGCTGCGTTGGCTACATTAGATCAGCGTTGCGTTACGTCATAGTGACGTACAGGGAGGAGGACATTGCGGCTCACGCTGGCGACGTCGGACTGACGCTAGCCTGTCAGTTGGTCGACATCGACTCACATTGGGGAAAATGATTGTGTCGGACGTGACAACGTTAAGCGATGCTAAGCGGCCACTACTGTCACGCTAGGTTGACATCGCGCACTGGGGTTTCTATGTGTCTCTCTGTGTCTCTATCTGTCTCTCTATGTCTCTTTGTGTCTCTCTGTGCCTCCTGTGTCTCTATCTCTCTGTGTCTCTCTGCGTCTCTCTGTGTCTCTCTGTGTCTCTCTGTGTCTCTCTGTGTCTCTCTGTGTCTCTCTGTGCCTGTATGTGTCTCTATCTGTCTCTCTGTGTATCTCTGTGTCTCTCTGTGTCTCTATCTGTCTCTCTGTGTCTCTGTGTCTCTCTGTCTCTCTCTGTCTCTATCTGTCTCTCTCTGTCTCTCTTTATATATGCCTATATATGTGTGTATTTATATATACATATAAAATAAAGCAGGCAAAAGAATGCAAACATTTAATAATGTTTCACACGTTCAGTTTGATTCTATTTAGTACAATTATTTAGATCACGTAATACCTTCTCAGCTTTAATTGTATTTACATCTTGCCCTTTTCTAGAGTAGCAGCATTAGGCCATGTATCCATAGACTGTTCCCTTGTGGTGTGTTCCCTTGTTCCATGTTCGATTGTGACCTTGTCATACACCACACAGACACTGAACCTGTGTTTTGCTAGGTGGCTGTTCCTATAGGTTGGACCCAGGGACCATACAACCTTGTGCATAGCATACGTGACATACTGACCAGGAATATACAGAATGAACATGTTCATTGTCTGTGTGGCATGTCACAAGGTCACAAGCGAACACAGAACAAGGGAACATGACACAAGGGAACAGTCTATGGATACACGGCCTTAGAGTACCTGTGCCAGAACAATGGTAGGCGTAGTCAGACTATACACTGTGACGTCACACTGCTGTGACCTGCCTAGAGGGTTGCATGCCCCGCGTACAGTTTACGCTGTGTTACACAAGCCTGATTATGTGCTCTAACTGATCACATATTGGTGCTGGTGCTATAGAATTGGTTGGTTGGTTGTTGGAGTTTTACCTCCTGGCAACATCTAAGGTCACGTGCTCTAACTGATTCCCGGTAATCACCAGTATTCACATACTGGTGCTGGTGCTATAGAATTGGTTGGTTGGTTGTTGGAGTTTTACCTCCTGGCAACATCTAAGGTCACATGCTCTAACTGAACCCCGGTAATCACCAGTATTCACATACTGGTGCTGGTGCTATAGAATTGGTTGGTTGGTTGTTGGAGTTTTACCTCCTGGCAACATCTAAGGTCATGTGCTCTAACTGACCCCCGGTAATCACCAGTATTCACATACTGGTGCTGGTGCTATAGAATTGGTTGGTTGGTTGTTGGAGTTTTACCTCCTGGCAACATCTAAGGTCACGTGCTCTAACTGACCCCCGGTAATCACCAGTAATCACATATTGGTGCTGGTGCTATAGAATTGGTTGGTTGGTTGTTGGAGTTTTACCTCCTGGCAACATCTAAGGTCACGTGCTCTAACTGAGGCCCGGTAATCACCAGTAATCACATATTGGTGCTCGCACTATATAATTGGTTGGTTGGTTGCTGGAGTTTTACCTCCTGGCAACATCTAAGGTCATATCAGAATGGATACCGAGTTGTGACAGTGCAGACTCATTGAGATTTCATAGTGCTGCCCCACTGGGAAATCAGGCCGCCAGTACCATGACCTGATATCCCACTCAGTCCCATTATCCTGACAATGAGCCAACCAGTCCTTGCCCTCTCCTAGTAATGCCGAGCGCCTGACTAGGAAGCAACAAGTATATATACATTTATACGTCATTGGTTTGACTCGACCAGGGTTCGAACACATGGGTTCGAATTCCATGATCTACCAAAACGGGAGCGGGTGCTCAACTCATTCGGCCATCCCGTCTTGTCTGGCACTATAGAGAGGCCCACTGCAGCAAAAGCGCCGACCCGCCGGGAACCGGCCAAGCACGGGCCGGCGTGCAAGTACTGTGGTTACAGCCAGCCCCAGGACCGGTCAGAACCCGTTACCACGGTACTCCATTAACTTACAGATTAACTTACAGATCCTCTTCTGACTGATCTAAGCCTTATTGGTCCTCTAATGCCAGCTAGCTACGATAAAAATATAACTACTTTTTGCAAACGTATGGAGGTGGCCAGACCAACAGAGCCCTGAAGTCATATAATTGTGGGTGTCTGTCCAGCCTTCTCTCAAATGCTTCTCGTGTCAGAGCCTAAACCACTTGGTCTAGATGACTGTTCTGTGTATCTGTCACTCGAAAGAAAAATGACTGCTTCCTGACCTCAAGTCTGGGATTATGCTTGAAGACCTTATTCCACTGGCCTCTGGTGATGCTGTCTAATCTGTGGTTGCACAAACCCGTTGTGACATCACTATCACACACTCCAGTAATAATCGTGCAAGTCTCAATCATATCTCCCCTGAGATGACGATATGACAATGTTGGTATTAATCGTACCTTGTGTCTCCATGGGCGATCGTCATATGCCATTTCTCTCAGTCCCGGGATCCCACTTGTTGCACGACGTTGTACATTTTCCAGAGCTACAATGTGTGAGGGAAGGCTTGAATGTGGAAATACTGTACACCTACTTGTTGACAGTCGTTGCTATCTACACCGTAAGCTAAGGCGAATAGGCCTATTATATGAGTCTATGTGGACCGGACTATACAGGGCGGTATAGCATGACATAAATCTACAACAAAGCTATATGCATGGTTTATTTGATAGTGTTCCGTCCTGGATGGGTACTGACCTGTGACAGTGTGTAAACATGTCGACTTTATAGTGCTTCCCCACTGGGATAACAGGCTGCCGGCACCATGACACAATTACCCACTCAGTCACATTATCCCGATAAAGAGGTAACCAGTCCTTGCCTTATCCTAGTAATGTTGAGTGTCTGGCTATGTAGCAACATATATCAATCAATATTGTAAGTCATTGGTTTGACTCAGTTGGGTTTCGAACACTGTGCTTTACCTATTGTGGCAAGTAACTTCCGGTCACTACGTGTCTGCACACTACCACCATCAGTCGTCTTTACGACGTTTTTGGTTACTTCACTGTCTAAAGTTGGACAGGCCGATGGTTGTGAGTTTGTGTCAGTTTCTGGTTGTTTAAAGTTGTACAAGCCGATGGTTGTGAGTTTGTGTCAGTTTCTGGTTGTTTAAAGTTGCACAAGCCGATGGTTGTGAGTTTGTGTCAGTTTCTGGTTGTCTAAAGTTGTACAAGCCGATGGTTGTGAGTTTGTGTCAGTTTTTGGTTGTTTAAAGTTGCACAAGCTGATGGTTGTGAGTTTGTGTCAGTTTCTGGTTGTTTAAAGTTGCACAAGCCGATGGTTGTGAGTTTGTGTCAGTTTCTGGTTGTTTAAAGTTGTACAAGCCGATGGGTGTGAGTTTGTGTCAGTTTCTGGTTGGTTAAAGTTGCACAAGCCGATGGTTGTGAGTTTGTGTCAGTTTCTGGTTGTTTAAAGTTGCACAGGCCGATGGTTGTGAGTTTGTGTCAGTTTCTGGTTGTTTAAAGTTGTACAAGCCGATGGTTGTGAGTTTGTGTCAGTTTCTGGTTGTTTAAAGTTGTACAAGCCGATGGTTGTGAGTTTGTGTCAGTTTCTGGTTGTTTAAAGTTGTACAAGCCGATGGTTGTGAGTTTGTGTCAGTTTCTGGTTGTTTAAAGTTGCACAAGCCGATGGTTGTGAGTTTGTGTCAGTTTCTGGTAGTTTAAAGTTGCATCAAGAGCCGATGGTGTGTGAGTTTGTGTCAGTTTCTGGTTGTTTAAAGTTGTACAAGCCGATGGTTGTGAGTTTGTGTCAGTTCTGGTTGTTAAAGTTGTACAGCGATGGTTGTGTTTGTGTCAGTGTCTGGTTGTTTAAAGTTGTACAGGCCGATGGTTGTGAGTTTGTGTCAGTTTCTGGTTGTTTAAAGTTGCACAAGCCGATGGTTGTGAGCTTGTGTCAGTTTCTGGTTGTTTAAAGTTGTACAAGCCGATGGTTGTGAGTTTGTGTCAGTTTCTGGTTGTTTAAAGTTGTACAAGCCGATGGGTGTGAGTTTGTGTCAGTTTCTGGTTGTTTAAAGTTGTACAAGCCGATGGTTGTGAGTTTGTGCCAGTTTCTGGTTGTTTAAAGTTGCACAGGCCGATGGTTGTGAGTTTGTGTCAGTTTTTGGTTGTTTAAAGTTATAGAAGCCGATAGTTGTGAGTTTGTGTCAGTGTCTGGTTGTTTAAAGTTGCACAAGCCGATGGTTGTGAGTTTGTGTCAGTTTCTGGTAGTTTAAAGTTGCCCAAACCGATGGTTGTGAGTTTGTGTCAGTTTCTGGTAGTTTAAACTTGCAGAAGCCGATGATTCTAAGGTTCTGTCAGTTTCTGGTTGTTTAAAGTTGCACAGGCCGATGGTCTAAACTTAATATCTGCTTCTATGCAGCACCGCATACTTAATAAGTGCACCAATATCTAAACTTAATATCCGCTACTATGCAGCACCGCACCACGTACTTAAAGAGCGCACCAGTATCTAAACTTAATATCCGCTTCTATGCAGCACCGCATACTTAATAAGTGCACCAGCATCTAAACTTAATATCCGCTTCTATGCAGCACCGCATACTTAATAAGTGCACCAGTATCTAAACTTAATATCCGCTTCTATGCAGCATCGCAGACTTAGTAAGTGCACTAGTATCTAAGTCCGGTATGCAGGTTCGAATCCAGATAAATACCTTGCTTTTGAAAATTTGATGTTTTCATCGGACTATGCAACTATAAGTTGTCTTCAGAAGAAAAAAAGAGTTCGAAACTGTAACTTATATCACGAGCATATAGGCAATGCATTTAATTGAAATCGTTCTAAGAATACTACAATGTATATGGTGGACGTATAACTAATTCCAATCCGATCTTTAACTAGAAGAGACCGCGCGCGTGGCCGAATCGGTAAAGCGCGAGCCTCGCATGCGGAAGGTCTGGAGTTTGGTATCCGGTCGAGTCAAACCAATGACTTCAAAAATAATACTTGTCGCTTCCTAGCCTGGTGTTCAACATTAATAGGATAAGGCAAGAGTGGATTAGCTCAGTGTCAGGATATTGTAACTGAGTGGGATATCAGGTCATTGTGCTGGCGGCCTGATTTCCCAGTGGGGCAGCACTATAAAGTCACCATGAGTGTGCACTGTCACAAGTCGGTACCCGTCCTGATATGACCTTAGATGTTGCTAGGACGTAAAACAACAAAAAACTAAATTAACTGGAAGAATCCGAAGAACACTTCCACAAAAATATTTGTTAATCATGCATTGCTACATGTCAAGGGGGAGCGGCGGTCATCGATCCTGCTCAGTGCACCCATTTGCAGTTTGGGCTATTTTCCGTTCCAACTAGAGGTCCACAGCTGGTTCACCAAATTCTGTGGTGTGTGCTGTCCTGTCTGTGGGAAAGTGCATATATAAGACCCCTTTGCGCTTATCAGAAAGAGTAGCCCATGTTGCAGCAGCGGATTTCATCCAAAGAAATGTCAGAATGACCATATGTTTGACGTCCAATAACCGATGAGAAAAATCAATATGCTCCAGAGGCATCGTTAAATAAAACAAGCTTTACTTTTGCTGCATGTCAAGTGGTCATGTGATCAGCTGTCATTTCAATACAATAACTCTGGCACTGCCATTGAAATGTGCAGCATGCGAATCGGTGGTTCATTGTTATCTCAGCAGGTGGCAGCACACGTAGAGAATGTGAGCGCTTTGTCTCTAATGGGCATGTCTGCGCGCGTATTCATTTTTGGGGTCCACTTTGCAACCATTTTGCAACCACTTGTGACCTCTTTGCGATCACCCATGTTTACTCGTGGCAAAGTGGTCGCAATCAGTGAGTGACTCGGGTATTACTGATGCTCTTTCTTCAGCTTCAGCCGGTTCAAGAATAGCGCACACAAACAAAGCGGCGCCAGACGAGATGGCTAAATGAGTTGAGCGTCTGTCTCCCGCTTTTGTAGATCGTGGGATTCGAACCCTGGTCGAGTCAAACCAATGACTTAAAAATGATACTTGTCGCTTGCTAGCCTGGCTCTCGGCATTATTAGGAGAGGGTAAGGAATGGTTGGCTCGATGTCAGGATAATATGACTGAGTGGGATATCAGGTCATGGTGCTGGTGGTCTGGTCTCCCAGTAGGGCAACACTATAACAGTGGTATGAGTACGCACTGTCACAAGTCGGTACCCATCCTGATATGAACTTAGATGTTACCAAGACGTAAAACGACAAAACCAAGCTAGAAACGACAAATATCAATTTTATAAGTCATTAGTTTGATTCGATTGGGATTCGAACTGCCGACCTTCAGTTCCACATAGGAAGCCTGCGCTCTATCGATTCGGCCCCCGCGTCCGCTGGCTCTACTTGTGCGTGGGTGATGTTAGTGCGCTTTGAATTCACAGACAATTCACAGACAATTCACAGACAATTCACAGATGGAACACATTCGTTTCCTTCCTACGCAATGTGTGAATTTAATACATGAGTACAAATCTCAGTGACAATTTTATTGTAATGGAAAAAGTAGCAAAGGTTTCCCGCAAAACAGTCATTGAACAGTCTTCCAGACCAAATGGTTGAAGCACCAATGGTAGAAGCATTTGAGAGAAGGTTGGACAGACATTGGTGAGGACACTCACAATTATATGACTTCAGGGATCAATCCACCCCACTTGGACACAGAAGAGGGCCCAATAGGGCCTAGAGCAGCCAGAAGAGGATTTGTAAGTTCATCTGTAAGTTGTTCGAATAGTGCCCACAAATGGACAGTGTGGATTATTACAGCGGTTTAGTTCCACATATACACACCAGAGGGCGGCACAGCTCGGGGGGGGGGGCAGCCTGCAGTGAGGTGGACGAGTCGGCTCGTTGCTTGGAGCCGGTGTAAAGATTTCAAATTCCCCTCATATTCAAGTTCCCCCCCCCGGGAACTTGAAAACGCTTTCAAATTCCTCCCAGGGGAATTTGAAAACGTTTTCAAATCCCTCCCTCGTTTTAGCTTCCCCCCCCCCCCCCTCCATTTTTGGGGAATTCTCTTTTCTTTTTTTTTTTGTTTGTTATTTTTTGTTATTTTTCATGACAAATATTATAATATACAGAGAATGGCTTAATGGAAATTATTACTAGTACAATAAAACATATTTAACCACAAACGACACAAAAAGTCTCCAAGATGGTTAAGAAAAAAATATTATAGGTCTGAAATTTAAAACGTTTTAAAAAGTTTTTTAAACAATTTTAAATTCCTGGAGGGGGGAATTTGAAAATAGGGGGAGGAATCTGAAAACGTTTTTAATTTCCCCGGAGGGAAGTTAAAAACGTTTTCAGATTCCCGGGGGGAACTTGGGAAGGGGGGAAGTTGAAATCGTTACACCGGGTTCACTGGCGGCTCTGTCAGATTGCTGTCTAATCTCCGCCATGATCACGCCCATATATGGATTCCCAAACCAGCTTTGATACACATACACCGATAAAAATTGCATTCGGTATTTCATGAATGTTAATGGACATTTACGCCCGATAAAAATGATCATAATAATTAGCATGGTTGGATTCTTCTCGTTTGTCAGTGAATATTAATTAGCATGGTTAGATTCTTCTCGGTTTTTGGTGAATATTAACTAGCATGGTTGGATTCTTCTCATTTGTCAGTGAATATTAATTAGCAAGGTTAGATTCTTCTCAATTGTTGGTGAATATTAATTACCATGGTTGGATTCTTCTAGGTTGTCAGTGAATATTAATTAGCATGGTTAGATTCTTCTTGTTTGTCGGTGAATATTAATTAGCACTGTTAGATTCTTCTTGTTTGTCAGTAAATATTAATTACCATGGTTAGATTCTTCTCGTTTGTCAGTGAATATTAATCAGCACAGTTAAATTCTTTTCGTTTGTCGGTGAATATTAATCAGCACGGTTAGATTCCTTCTCATTTGTCAGTGAATATTAATCAGCATGGTTGGATTCTTCTCGTGTGTGGGGTTGGGGTGGGGGTGAGACGCAGGGGTGGTGGGAATCTATCTAGTTCAGATTGGTTGGTTGTTGGAGTTTTACATCATGGTGTGACATCTGCATTCAATCATGAGGCTAACCTGGAAGGACAAAGTAACAAATAAGGAAATACTCGAACGGACGGGGCTGCCCTCTATGGAAGATCTTCTGATCAAAAAGAATCTCCGGTGGACTGGACACCTCTATTCTCAACTGTCTTCTGGTTACAGAAAGAGAGGCCGCCCTCATCTCCGGTTCAAGGATACCATCAAGAGAAACCTGAAGCTGAGAGACATTAAGACCGACTCATGGACATCACTCTCACAGCAGAGAGCTAAATAGACAGCGGGAGTCAAGTAATGAAAGCAGGCTTTGTCACATCGCGACCGACAGCATGATGATGATGACATCATTGCAACATCTAAGGTGATATCAGGACGGGTACTGACATGTGACAGTGTGCACTCGTGGCAACTTTAAAGTGCTTCCCCACTGGGAAATCAGGGCGCGGGCACTATGACCCGATATCCCACTCAGTCATATTATCCTGACACTGAGATAAGCAGTCCTTGCCCTATCCTATCAATGCCGAGTACCAGGCTAGGAAGCGACAAGTATCAATTTTATAAGTCATTGGTTTGACTCAAGCAGGAACTGAACTCTTGTTCTCCCACACACGAGGCGCACGCTCTATCGATTCGGCCACTGCACCCGGTCTATCTAGTTGAGGTGATGAGCAAGGATGACCATCCAACATGGCGCCGAGTCCGACCATCCAACATGGCACCGAGTCTCACCATCCAACATGGCGCAGAGTCTCACCATCCAACATGGTACCGAGTCTCACCATCCAACATGGCACCGAGTCTCACCATCCAACATGGTGCTGAGTCTCACCATCCAACATGGTGCTGAGTCTCACCATCCAACATGGCGCTGAGTCTCACCATCCAATATAGCACCGAGTCTCACCATCCAACATGGCACCGAGTCTCACCATCCAACATGGCACCGAGTCTCACCATCCAACATGGCACCGAGTCTCACCATCCAACATGGCACCGAGTCTCGCCATCCAATATGGCACCGAGTCTCACCATCCAACATGGCGCTGAGTCTCACCATCCAACATGGCACCGAGTCTCACCATCCAACATGGCACCGAGTCTCACCATCCAACATGGCACCGAGTCTCACCATCCAACATGGCACCGAGTCTCACCATCCAACATGGTGCCGAGTCTCACCATCCAACATGGCACCGAGTCTCACCATCCAACATGGTGCAGAGTCTCACCATCCAACATGGCACCAAGTCTCACCATCCAACATGGCACCGAGTCTCACCATCCAACATGGTGCTGAGTCTCACAATCCAACATGGTGCTGAGTCTCACCATCCAACATGGTGCTGAGTCTCACCATCCAACATGGCGCCGAGTCTCACCATCCAACATGGTGCCGAGTCTCACCATCCAACATGGCACCGAGTCTCACCATCCAATATGGCACCGAGTCTCACCATCCAACATGGCACTGAGTCTCACCCACCCAAGATGGCACAGAGTCTCACCATCCAACATGGCACAGAGTCTCACCATCCAACATGGCGCCGAGTCCGACCATCCAACATGGTGCCGAGTCTCACCATCCAACATGGCACCAAGTCTCACCATCCAACATTGCGCAGAGTCTCACCATCCAACATGGTGCAGAGTATCACCATCCAACATGGCGCCGAGTCTCACCATCCAATATGGCACCGAGTCTCACCATCCAACATGGTGCTGAGTCTCACCATCCAACATGGTGCTGAGTCTCACCATCCAACATGGCGCGGAGTCTCACCATCCAACATGGCACCGAGTCTCACCATCCAACATGGCACCGAGTCTCACCATCCAACATGGCACCGAGTCTCACCATCCAACATGGCACCGAGTCTCACCATCCAACATGGTGCCGAGTCTCACCATCCAACATGGCACCGAGTCTCACCATCCAACATGGTGCAGAGTCTCACCATCCAACATGGCACCAAGTCTCACCATCCAACATGGCACCGAGTCTCACCATCCAACATGGTGCTGAGTCTCACAATCCAACATGGTGCTGAGTCTCACCATCCAACATGGTGCTGAGTCTCACCATCCAACATGGCGCCGAGTCTCACCATCCAACATGGTGCCGAGTCTCACCATCCAACATGGCACCGAGTCTCACCATCCAATATGGCACCGAGTCTCACCATCCAACATGGCACTGAGTCTCACCACCCAAGATGGCACAGAGTCTCACCATCCAACATGGCACAGAGTCTCACCATCCAACATGGCGCCGAGTCCGACCATCCAACATGGTGCCGAGTCTCACCATCCAACATGGCACCAAGTCTCACCATCCAACATTGCGCAGTCTCACCATCCAACATGGTGCAGAGTATCACCATCCAACATGGCGCCGAGTCTCACCATCCAATATGGCACCGAGTCTCACCATCCAACATGGTGCTGAGTCTCACCATCCAACATGGTGCTGAGTCTCACCATCCAACATGGCGCGGAGTCTCACCATCCAACATGGCACCGAGTCTCACCATCCAACATGGTGCTGAGTCTCACCATCCAACATGGCGCTGAGTCTCACCATCCAATATGGCACCTAGTCTCACCATCCAAAATGGCACTGAGTCTCACCATCCAATATGGCACCGAGTCTCACCATCCAACATGGCACCGAGTCTCACCATCCAACATGGTGCTGAGTCTCACCATCCAACATGGCACTGAGTCTCACCATCCAACATGGTGCTGAGTCTCACCATCCAACATGGTGCTGAGTCTCACCATCCAACATGGCGCTGAGTCTCACCATCCAACATGGCGTTGAGTCTCACCATCCAACATGGCACCGAGTCTCACCATCCAACATGGTGCTGAGTCTCACCATCCAACATGGTGCAGAGTCTCACCATCCAACATGGCACCAAGTCTCACCATCCAACATGGCACCGAGTCTCACCATCCAACATGGTGCTGAGTCTCACCATCCAACATGGTGCTGAGTCTCACCATCCAACATGGTGCCGAGTCTCACCATCCAACATGGCGCAGAGTCTCACCATCCAACATGGCGCAGAGTCTCACCATCCAACATGGCGCTGAGTCTCACCATCCGATATGGCACCGAGTCTCACCATCCAACATGCCACAGAGTCTCACCATCCAACATGTCACAGAGTCTCACCATCCACCATGGCACCGAGGCTGACCATCCAACATGGCACCGAGTCTCAACATCCAACATGGCGCAGAGTTTCACCATCCAACATGGCACCGAGTCTCACCATCCAGTATAGCACTGAGTCTCACCATCCAACATGGCACCGAGGCTGACCATCCAACATGGCACCGAGTCTCACCATCCAACATGGCACCGAGTCTCACCATCCAACATGGCACCGAGGCTGACCATCCAACATGGCACTGAGTCTCACCATCCAACATGGTGCCGAGTCTCACCATCCAACATGGCACCGAGTCTCACCATCCAACATGGCGCCGAGGCTGACCATCCAACATGGCACTGAGTCTCACCATCCAACATGGCGCCGAGTCACCAGTGTCTCCTGTTTACCATCGCCGTTACAGATTGCGTCCTTCTCTTGTGTGCACAGTAACTGACACACATGTGACCCGCCTCCAGTATCTTATCCAATCAGATGCTACCCCCCACCCCATCGGGGTGGCTTCATTGATGCCACACCCGCCCAATGAAGCCCCTCCACACACCAGGCTCCCTACTGGACGCGGGGGCTGAATCGGTAGAGAGCAGGCCTCCTGTGCGAGAGATAAGGAGTTCAATTCGCGGTTGAGTCAAACCAATGACTTACAAAATTGATACTCATTGCTTCCTAGCTTGGCACTCAGCATTAATACTAATAGGATAGGGAAAGGGACTGGTTATCTCAGTGTCAGGATAATGTGACTAAGTGGGATATTGGGTCATGGTGCTGGCAGCCTGGTCTCCCAGTGGGGCAACACTTATAAAGTCACCATGAGTGCGCACTGTCACATGGTGGTACCCGTCATGATATGACCTTAGATGTTGAGAGGATGTAAAATTCCAACAACCAACCAACTGTTGAAGACAGTCTGCAGCATAATATACTTGTTGCGATACCGAGACCTCACTTCGTGATCGTTGAAAACAAATCTAAATTGGGTTAAAGACGGGATGCCCAAATGAGTTAGAGCGTCCGTCTACCGTGTGGTAGATTGTGGGGTCGTGGGTTCGAATCCTGGTAGAGTCAAACCAATGACTTAAAAATTGATACTTGTCACTTCCTAGCCAGGCGCTCGGCATTATTAGGATAGGGCAAAGAGCAGTGGAATGAGGAAGACCAATTGCCTGCGACTGAAATTTTCCCTTCTTAAACAACTAATGTACCCACAAAAAAACCCCAACCATTTTGGTATTTTGACAGGATCTTCACCTGTAACAATAAATGTTTGCGACCGGGCGAGGTGGCCGAATCGGTAGAGCACAGGCCTCGCGTGTGGAAGATCGGGAGTTCTTGAATTTGGTTCCCGGTCGAGTCACACAAAAATTGAGTTTGGTTCCCGGTCGAGTCACTTAAAAATTGATACTTGTTACTTCTTAGCCTGGTGCTCAGCATTATTAGGATAGGTTAGCTCGGTGTCAGGATAATGTGACTGAGTGGAATATCGGGTCATGGTGCCAGCGGCCTGATTTCCCAGTGGGGCAGCACTATAAAACCACCATGAGTGCATACTGTCACAATTTGGTACCCGTCCTGATATGACCTTAGATGTTGCTAGGACGTAAAACAACAACAAACAAGCAAAATAAATGTTGCGCTATACAACGCAATTGTTGTATAGAACATGTATTCAGTAAATTATAAACGGTTGCGTGTTGCCAGGACGTAAAACTCCAACAAGCAACCACCAGCTTCCCCCCCCCCCGCCCCCACCACCCCCCACCTCCCCACCACACAATCCCTCATAGCCGAACACAAACAGAAACACACACACTGTCTCCCACACTGCGCAGCCGCCAGAACCGGAAGTGGACTGAGGCGTCCACTCGCGACAACTCGCCAGGGCGCCAACCGGGAGGGCGTTGCTAAGCGACCGTGCCGGCTGGTGACGTCATGAAGGGACGACAAATCGATGGTTGTGGCCAGCAGCACGCTGAGGGAGAGTGGGGTGAGGTGGAGGGGAGGGCGGGGCGGGGTGGGGTGGGGTGCGGAGGGAGGGGCGGGGTAGGGCGGAAGGTGGAGGCGCGGAGAGGGTGGGCGCGGGGTGGGGAGGGGGGGGGGGGGGTGAAGGCCTCAGTTAGTAGATTAGGAGGTTAATTATCCTGATACATTAAATATATTATGTAAATGGGAGTGATTGGTGCCGATGGAATGTCACTAGCTATCATAACAAGGATGTACACACACGTAATATATATATATATATATATATATATATATATATATATATATTGCTATACAGTATAACGCCGTTAAACCAAACTTGAAGGAACCCTAGAAATTTGTTTGGATTAACCGATCATTGGTTTAACCGAGCTTTGGCTTCGACATTGACTTGGCGGGGAGAGAGTTGGGGGGCGGGAGATTGGGGATGGATGGGAGATGGGGTGGGGTGGGAGTTGGAGAGTGTGAGATAGGAGTGGGGTGGGTAATGGTGGTGGGGTGGGGTTTGGAGGTGGGAGGTTGGGGTGGGGTAGGAATTGGTGGTGTGGGTGCGTGGGAGTTAGGGTGCATGGCAGATGGAGATGGGGGTGGGTGGGACATGGGGTGGTGGGAGATGGGGGTGGGGGTGGGTTGAAGATGGGGGTGGGGGTGGGTGGGAGAAGGGTTGGGGTGGGGAGATGGGGGTGGGTGTGGGTGGGAGATGAGGGTGGGCGTGGGTGGGAGATGGTGGTGGGTGGGTGATGGGATGTGGAAGGTGAGGATGGGGGTGGGTGGGTGGGAGATGGGGGTGGGAGATGGGGGTGGTGGTGGGTGGGAGATGGCGTGGTTGGGAGATGGGGGTGGTGGGTGGGTGGGAGATGGGGTGGTGGGAGATGGGGGTGGGTGGGAGATGGGGGTGGCGGGTGGGTGGGAGATGGGGTGGTGGGAGATGGGGGTGGGGTCTCAAATGACCTTATAACTACATGAAAGTTTGGTTTAACCGTACCGGAAGTGGCCTGGGGTCCAACATTTTGTTCGGATTAACCAATAATTTAGATTAACCGACTTTGGTTTAACAAACCTTTTTATATGATAAATGGTAGTATTTTGCCAGGCCGCCGAAAAAAGTTTGGATTAACCGATCGTTTGGTTTAACCGAGCTTGGTTTAACTGGCTTATACTGTATATCGCCGACATATACATATAGTTTTGAAAATGAGCACAGTGACAATTGGCTCACGGTGTAGAGGATGAGGGGAGGAGAGAATGCCTGCTTCCCAGTGAATAACATGGAAGTTAACCTGGTTAGAGAGAAACATTAGGTGGTGGTGAGGGCGGGTGTGGTGAGGGCGGGTGTGGTGAGGGCGTGGGTGGTGAGGGCGGGTGTGGTGCGGTTGGGTGTGGTGAGGGCGGGTGTGGTGAGCGTGGGTGTGGTGAGGGCGGGTGTGGTGAGGGCAATGGTGGTGAGGGCGGGTGTGGTGAGGGTGGGTGTGGTGAGGGCGGGTGTGGTGAGGGCGGGTGTGGTGAGGGCGGGGTGTGGTGAGGGCGGGTGTGGTGAGGGCGGGTGTGGTGAGGGCGGGTGTGGGTGAGGGCGAGGGTGGTGAGGGCGGGTGTGGTGAGGGTGGGGGGTGGTGAGGGCGGGGTGGTGATAGCTAGCGGTGGTGAGGGCGTTGGTGGTGAGGGTGGGTGTGGTGTGGTGAGGGCGTGGGAGGTGAGGGCGGGTGTGGTGAGGGCAGGTGTGGTGAGGGCGGGTGTGGTGAGGGCGGGTGTGGTGAGGGCGAGGGTGGTGAGGGCGGGGGGTGGTGATAGCTAGCGGTGGTGATAGCTAGCGGTGGTCAGGGTGGTGGTGGTGAGGGCGGGTGTGGTGTGGTGAGGGCGTGGGAGGTGAGGGCGGGTGTGGTGAGGGCGGGTGTGGTGAGGGCGAGGGTGGTGAGGGCGGGGTGGTGAAAGCTAGCGGTGGTGATAGATAGTGGTGGTGAGGGCGGGTGACGTGGGGTGGCGTGGGGTGGCGTGGGGTGGCGTGGGGTGGCGTGGGGTGGCGTAGGGTGGACTAATCTCCAACCACTGCTAATCTGGCAGACACGGACCCACCCTCCCACCCTCCCACCCTCCCACCCTCCCATCCTCCCACCCTCCCACCTGCGGCCGACAACCAAGGGCAGCGTGCTATAACGCACGGTATACAATAGCAGATCACAAGTGAGCACAGTGACAATTGGCTCACGGTGTAGAGGATGAGGGGAGGAGAGAATGCCTGCTTCCCAGTGAATAACATGGAAGTTAACCTGGTTAGAGAGAAACATTAGGGGGTGGTGAGGGCGGGGGTGGTGAGGGCGGGTGTGGTGAGGGCGAGGGTGGTGAGGGCGCGTGTGGTGAGGTTGGGTGTGGTGAGGGTGGGTGTGGTGAGCGTGGGTGTGGTGAGGGCGGGTGTGGTGAGGGTGGGTGTGGTGAGGGGGGGTGTGGTGAGGGCGGGTGTGGTGAGGGCGGGTGTGGTGAGGGCGGGTGTGGTGAGGGCGGGTGTGGTGAGGGCGGGTGTGGTGAGGGCGGGTGTGGTGAGGGCAGGTGTGGTGAGGGTGAGGGTGGTGGAGGGGGGGTGTGGTGAGGGCGGGGGTGGTGAGGGCGGGGTGGTGATAGCTAGCGGTGGTGAGGGGCGTTGGTGGTGAGGGTGGGTGTGGTGTGGTGAGGGCGTGGGAGGTGAGGGCGGGTGTGGTGAGGGCAGGTGTGGTGAGGGCGGGTGTGGTGAGGGCGGGTGTGGTGAGGGCGAGGGTGGTGAGGGCGGGGTGGTGATAGCTAGCGGTGGTGATAGCTAGCGGTGGTCAGGGTGGTGGTGGTGAGGGCGGGTGTGGTGTGGTGAGGGCGTGGGAGGTGAGGGCGGGTGTGGTGAGGGCGAGGGTGGTGAGGGCGGGGTGGTGAAAGCTAGCGGTGGTGATAGCTAGTGGTGGTGAGGGCGGGTGACGTGGGGTGGTGTGGGGTGGCGTGGGGTGGCGTGGGGTGGCGTAGGGAGGACTAATCTCCAACCACTGCTAATCTGGCAGACACGGACCCACCCTCCCACCCTCCCACCCTCCCACCCTCCCACCCTCCCACCCTCCCACCCTCCCACCCTCCCACCTACGGCCGACCACCAAGGGCAGCGTGCTATAACGCACGGTATACAATAGCAGATCACAAGCCCCCACCCCCACCCCACCCCACCCCGCCCCTTGCTGTTCAGGCGGGCTGGGTGGTGGTCACGTGGTAGCTGGTAAGTGGTGGCCCTCTGCAGACAACGAGAGGCTGCCGGCACGCAGCAACGCCTCCTTCCCGACCCACACACAAGGCGTCAGTGCGCGTGCGCGGAGGGAGGCGCGTGCGTGTGTGTTTGTTGTATGTGGTGTGTGTGCGTGTCTGTGTGCCTGCGTGCATCTGTGTGTGTGTCTGTGTGCGTGTGTCTGTGCGTGTTGTGGCTGTGTGTGTGTCTGTGTGCGTGGTGTGAGTGTGTGTGTGTTTGTGTGTGCATGTCTGAGTGTGTCTGTGTGTGTCTGTGTGTCTGTGTGTCTGTGCATGTTGTGTCTGTGCTTGATGTATGTGTTTGATATATGTGCGCATGTATGTGTTTGTGTGTGTCTGTTTGTGTGTATTATGTGTGTGGTGTGTTTCTGTGTGTGTTGTGTGTGCATGTATGTGTGTGTATGTCTGCATGTGTGTATGTGTGTGGTGTGTTTATGTGTGTCTGTGTGTGCATGGCTGTGTGTGTCTGTGCACGTGTCTGTGTGTGTGTCTGTATGCGTCTGTTCGAGTGTGTATGTGCATGTTGTGTTTGTGTGTGCATGTCTGTATGTGTCAGTATGTATGTATGTGTGTGTCTGTGTGTTTGTGTGTGGTGTGTATGTGTGTGTTTGTGTGCTGGTGTATGTGTGTGTCTGTGTGTGTATGTGCACATGTCTCTCTGTGTCTGTATGTGTCTGTGCATGTTGTGTCTGTGTGCAAATGTCTGTGTGTGTATGTCTGTGTGTGTCTGTGTGTGGTGTGTATGTGTGTCTTTGTGTGCTGATGTATGTGTGTGTCTGTGTGTATGTGCACATGTCTCTGTGTGTCTGTGTGTGTCTGTGCATGTTGTGTCTGTGTGAAAATGTCTGTGTGTGTATGTGTGTGTGGTTGTGTGTATGTGCATGTTGTAGTCTCTGTTTGTGTGCATGGTGTGTCTGTGTGTGTTTGTGTGCATGTATGTGTGTGTCTGTGTGTGTTTGTGTGCATCTATGTGTGTGTTTGTGCGCATGTATCTGTGTGCATGTCTGTGTGTGTTTGTGTGCATGTCTGTGTGTGTTTGTGTGCATGTATGTGTGTGTCTGTGTGTGTTTGTGTGCATGTATGGGTGTGTTTGTGTGCATGTCTGTGTGTGTCTGTGTGTTTGTGTGCATGTATGTGTGTGTCTGTGTGTGTTTGTGTGTATGTATGTATGTATGTATGTGTGTGTTTGTGTGCATGTTTGTGTGTGTATGTGTGTGTTTGTGTGCATGTCTGTGTGTGTCTGTGTGTATTTGTGTGCATGTATGTATGTGTCTGTGTGTGTTTGTGTGCGTGTATGTGTGTGTCTGTGTGTGTTTGTGTGCATGTCTGTGTGTGTTTGTGTGCATGTCTGTGTGTGTTTGTGTGCATGTTCTGTGTGTGCGGGAGTGCTATCTCGAGGTGTGACTGATATAGATCACAGTGACCACAGATTCACCCTGCGAACTGGAGCTAATTCTGGTTCCTCCAGTAGGTGGCAGCACCAGGTCTTCCGCCCATAACCAGCGCAATACACGTATCCTGAGAGTGCATGGTGGATGGCCGCCCAGCCCCAAGCGGCTGTTGTGGAACATGGCTGTTTAATTGTCCCATGATGCACCATGTAACACATCCATATACACCAGTGCCATTGCGTGATGAAAATGGCAAATATTCTACTGAGAGCAGGATTCGAACCCACAACTATTCTCATTCCGGGGCTAGCATGCTAACCTTTACACTACCTAGGCTCCCTGATGCAATCACCCTACCCAAGCTTACCTGAATACGTGGCGCCTTGTCTGAAGAGCTCAATGCAGTACTATAGCACTAAGCTACATAAGCGACCAATACCAATATACCCATGGATCAATGTGTCATTATGTGAGTAAAAATGCAACCATGTATGAAGCGAGAGTTCGGTACTCGGTACCGCACGCCCCTTTGCAGTACCGTCCTATGAGTGTGACATACTTCTACGTACTGCCTTGTGGCACATCTGCAGCACATTAGACCCGATAGAGCCGAAGGGCAGGCCGGGCCTTGTCGCAATCTACCACTTTTTTAAATTTTGACCCCAACATTTTTATTTCAGTTGAGTATGACCTTTTGTTCAGCATTGAGGCACTGGTCTTCCGGCCTAAACAATTATGGTGCATATGAACTATTTATGGATGAGATGGTACAAGCAATATAGACGATAGTAGGTTGAAATCAGGCATTGCAGATATTATGGGGGAACTTATTTAGTAAATATCAATTGGAAAATAGCTATTTACCTTTAGACTATATCATTGATTTGCTGATCTGTGACGAGACTTTAATACGATGGGTATGACAGCCATAATACGATGGGTATGACAGCCATTTACCTTTAGATTATATCATTGATTTGCTGATTATACCTGCAAGGAGACTTTAATACGATGGGTATGACAGCCATTTACCTTTAGATTATATCATTGATTTGCTGATCATACATGTGACGAGACTTTAATACGATGGGTATGACAGCCATTTACCTTTAGATTATATCATTGATTTGCTGATCATACATGTGACAAGACTTCAATACGATGGGTATGACAGCCATTTACCTTCAGATTATATCATTGATTTGCTGATCATACATGTGATGAGACTTTAATACGATGGGTATGACAGCCATTTACCTTTAGATTATATCATTGATTTGCTGATCATACATGTGACGAGACTATAATACGATGGGTATGACAGCCATTTACCTTTAGATTATATCATTGATTTGCTGATCATACATGTGACGAGACTATAATACGATGGGTATGACAGCCATTTACCTTTAGATTATATCATTGATTTGCTGATCATACATGTGACGAGACTATAATACGATGGGTATGACAGCCATTTACCTTTAGATTATATCATTGATTTGCTGATTATACATGTGACGAGACTTTAATACGATGGGTATGACAGCCATTTACCTTTAGATTATATCATTGATTTGCTGATCATACATGTGACGAGACTTCAATACGATGGGTATGACAGCCATTTACCTTTAGATTATATCATTGATTTGCTGATCATACATGTGACGAGACTTTAATACGATGGGTATGACAGCCATTTACCTTTAGATTATATCATTGATTTGCTGATCATACATGTGACGAGACTATAATACGATGGGTATGACAGCCATTTACCTTTAGATTATATCATTGATTTGCTGATCATACATGTGACGAGACTTTAATACGATGGGTATGACAGCCATTTACCTTTAAATTATATCATTGATTTGCTGATCATACATGTGACGAGACTTTAATACGATGGGTATGACAGCCATTTACCTTTAGATTATATCATTGATTTGCTGATCATACATGTGACAAGACTTTAATACAATGGGGATGACCTGCTGCTACACTTTGTAGTGGAATTACAATTATGCAGATAATGGTTGCATGATTCATTTAAATTGTCTTGGCCAACTATATCTTTGTGGTTAGTATATCTTTTATTGGTTCGGTCACGGATTGCAGGGTGGAGGATACACTTTGATAGTGATTTATTTTACTCGTTTTTTCCAGGATGTCAGAGGAGATTGGAGAGGACGAGAAGGGAGAAGGGGGGAGGGAGTGGTTTGGGACTTTGTTTTTATTTCTGTTCTCAACTTTTGTTATCTATCCAAGTAGGTTTATTAATGTATACATGTCTATGTGGGGTTCTCAACCTTTATTTTAGATATAAATTACAGTTAGCTTGTTGCATTCCTTGTTTTGGCAACGTGTTTGTTCCAGAGTTGGCTTTATTGGCTTTGGGACCTTGTGCGTTACTGAAGTCACCATTGGTCAATATTCAAAGCCTTATCAATACTTCACCCGCTGCTCAGGAGGCCGGTTAGGACGTTCAAAATGTCCCCCTCACCCTCTCACCCCCTCACACCTTCGCCTCCTCGCCCCCTCGCGCCCTCGCCCCCTCGCCCCCTCGCCCCCTCGCCCCCTCGCCCCCTCGCTGTCTCGCCCCCTCGCCCCTCGCCCCTCGCCCCCTCGCCCCTTCGCCCCCTCGCCCCCTCGCCCCCTCGCCCCCTCCCCCCCACCCCCTTTACCCCTGCGTGGGTCTGATGCCCCCGATACATTTGGTGGGGTTTGCGACTGTCGGCACTGTGTTGGTCACACATCTGCAGGGTTCACGACGATTCACACACCGTGTCGATACGTAACACCGGGTGTGCACGTGGCGCCACCTGTGTGCACACCGACCGGAAGTGCGCCATGTGTCCGCCTAGGTGTACACAGCTGTGGTTCATGTGTGTTTTACACAGGTTATATTTCATAAGCTTCATCGCCATCTGATACCCCTGTCACACTACGACGTAACGAGCCAACGTGAGCCTAACGTGACGATTTTTCGTCATTACGTTGCCGTACGTTGGGTTACGTTATGATGACGTCATAATGACGTTAGAGTGACGTCGAGCTACGTCATGTTACGTCGTGTTACGTTGGCGCGCGTCAAGGTTTTGAACCTGTTCAAAACTTTCGACGTATCTCGACGTGAAGCCGTTACGTCGGGATGACGTGACAATGACGTTAGGTAGACGTTCCGCGATCGTTATAGCAGCGTAAATGACGTTAGAGTCACGTTATGTCACATCAGACCGACGGTCCGGGTGGGAGCAACGTGTGGCCAGCGTTTTGCACGTTACGGTCACGTTACGGTCACGTTACGGTCATGTTACGGTCACGTTACGGTCACGTTACGGTCACGTTACGGTCACGGTTACGGTCACGTTACGGTCACGTTACGGTCACGTTACGGTGGCGTTACGGTGGCGTTACGGTCACGTTACGTCCACGTCGCACCCGTTACGGCGACGTTACGCTCACGTTACACTAACGCCCGGTCACGTCGCCAATTACCCCTCCCCCCTAACGTTGTCACGTTACAGCTAAGGTCACGACGTACACCAACGTTACTTTCACGTTACGCTCACGTCCACAATTTGCATATTACGCCCATAACGTCGACGTAATATAATTAT
The DNA here is from genome assembly GCA_030323885.1 of Branchipolynoe longqiensis. NCBI lineage: Eukaryota > Metazoa > Annelida > Polychaeta > Phyllodocida > Polynoidae > Branchipolynoe > Branchipolynoe longqiensis. The sequence continues at coordinate 48,700,562 of CM059189.1, forward strand.
TTTCACGTTCTGCCTACGCTGACGTAGTCACGTCGTAGTGTGACAGGGGTTCAACAGTAACAGTGAGGACAGGAGAGGGCCTGTCACTCCGCGCATATCGAGGCAGGGCAGCCACAGAGGGATGTAACAAACCGTGGTGTGTACTGATGTAACACACCGTGGTCTGTACTGATGTAACACAACGTGGTGTGTACTGATGTAACAAACTGTGGTGTGTACTGATGTAACAAACCATGGTGTGTACTGATGTAACACACCGTGGTGTGTACTGATGTAGCATACAGTGGTGTGTACTGATGTAACAAACCATGGTGTTTACTGATGTAACACACCATGGTGTGTACTGATGTAGCACACCGTGGTGTGTACTGATGTGACAAACCGTGGTGTGTACTGATGTAACAAACCGCGGTGTGTACTGATGTAGCATACCATGGTGTGCACTGATGTAACAAACCATGGTGTGTACTGATGTAGCACACCGTGGTTGTGTACTGATGTAGCATACCATGGTGTGTACTGATGTAACAAACCATGGTGTGTACTGATGTAACACACCGTGGTGTGTACTGATGTAGCATACCGTGGTGTGTACTGATGTAACAAACCATGGTGTGTACTGATGTAGCATACCGTGGTGTGCACTGATGTAACAAACCATGGTGTGTACTGATGTAACATACCGTGGTGTGTACTGATGTAGCATACTGTGGTGTGTACTGATGTAACAAACCATGGTGTGTACTGATGTAACACAGCGTGATGTGTACTGATGTAACAAACCATGGTGTGTACTGATGTAACAAACCATGGTGTGTTCTGATGTAATGCACCGTGGTGTGTACTGATGTAACAAACCATGGTGTGTACTGATGTAGCATACCGTGGTGTGCACTGATGTAACACACCATGGTGTGTACTGATGTAACAAACTGTGATGTGTACTGATGTAACAAACCATGGTGTGTACTGATGTAACAAACCATGGTGTGTACTGATGTAACACACCGTGCTGTGTTCTGATGTAACAGACTGTGATGTGTACTGATGTAACAAACTGCAGTGTGCATTAATGTAACAAACTGTGATGTGTACTGATGTAGCAAACTGTGATGTGTACTGATATAAGAAACTGTAGTGTGCATCGATGTAACAAACTACATCATGTATTGATGTAACAAACTGTGATGTGTATTGATGTAACAAAATGTAGTGTGTACTGATGTAACAAACTGCAGTGGGCATCGATGTAACAAACTACAGCATGTATTGATGAAACAAACTTTGATGTGTACTGATGTAACAAACTGCAGTGTGTACTGATGTAACAAACTACAGCATGTATTGATGTAACAAACTATGATGTGTACTGATGTAACAAAATGTAGTGTGTACTGATGTAACAAACTGCAGTGGGCATCGATGTAACAAACTTCAGCATGTATTGATATAACAAACGGTGATGTGTACTGATGTAACAAACTGCAGCATGTATTGATGCAACAAACTGTGATGTGTACTGATGTAACAAACAGCAGCATGTATTGATGCAACAAACTGTGATGTGTACTGATGTAACAAACTGCAGCATGTATTGATGCAACAAACTGTGATGTGTATTGATGTAACAAACTGCAGCATGTATTGATGCAACAAACCGTGATGTGTACTGATGTAACAAACCATGGTGTGTACTCATGCAACAAACCGTGGGATGTACTGATGTAACAAACCATGGTGTGTCCCGATGTAACAAACCATGGTGTGTACTGATGTAAGAAATTGTGTGATGTACTAATTTAACAAACTACAACATGCACTGATGTAACAAACTGTGATGTGTACTGATGTAACAAACTGTGATGTGTACTGATGTAACAAACTGCAGCATGTATTGATGCAACTAACTGTGATGTGTACTGATGTAACAAACGGTAGTGTGCATTGATGTAACAAACTACCAGATGTATTGATGTAACAAACTTCGATGTGTACTGATGTAACAAACTGTGATGTGTACTGATGTAACAAACTGTAGGCTGTACTTATGTAACAAACTACAGCATGTATTGATGAAACAAACTGCAGTGTGCATTGATGTAACAAACTGTGATGTGTACTGATGTAACAAACTGTGATGTGTACTGATGTAACAAACTGTAGTATGCATTGATGTAACAAACTACATCATGTATTGATGTAACAAACTGTAGTGTGTACTTATGTAACAAGATACAGCAGGTATTGATGTAACAAACTGTAATGTGTACTGATGTAACAAACTGCAGTGTGTACCTATGTAACAAACTACAGCATGTATTGATGTAACAAACTGTGATGTGTACTGATGTAACAAACTGTGAAGTGTACTGATGTAACAAACTGCGGGTGTGTACTGATGTAACAAACTATAGTATGTGTTGATGAAACAAAATGTGATGTGTACTGATGTAACAAACTGCAGTGTGTACTGATGTAGCAAACTACCGCATGTATTGATGTTACAAACTGTGGTGTGTACTCATTTAACAAACTGTTATGTGTACTGATGTAACAAACTGCAGTGTATACTAATGTAACAAACTACAGCATGTGTTGATGAAACAAACTGTGATGTGTACTGATGTAACAAACTGCAGTATGTACTGATGTAGCAAACTACCGTATGTATTGATGTAACAAACTGTAATATGTACTGATGTAACAAACTGCAGTGTGCATCGATGTAACAAACTCCCGTCCTGATATGACCTTAGACGTTGCTATGACTTAAAACAACAACAAGCAAAGATGTAACAAACTGTGATGTGTACTAATGTAACAAACTGCAGTATGCATCTATGTAACAAAATGCAGTGTGTACTGATGTAACAAACTACATCATGTATTGATGTCACAAAATGTGATGTGTACGAATGTAACAACCTGCAGTGTGTATTGATGTAATCAACTGTGATGTGTACCGGTGTAACAAACTGTGATGTGTACTGATGTAACAAAATGCAATGTGTACTGATGTAACAAACTACCACATGTATCGATGTCAAAACTGTGATGTGTGCTGATGTAACAGCCTGCAGTGTGCATCGATGTAACAAACTGTGATGTGTACTGATGTAACTAAATGTACTGTGTACTGATGTAACAAACTACAGCCAGTATTGATGTAACAAAGTGTGATGTGTACTGATGTAACAACTTCTGATGTGTACTGATGTAACAAAATGTGATGTGTACTGATGTAGCACACTGCAGTGTGTACACTGATGTAACAAACTGCAGTATGCATCGATGTAACACACTACATCACATATTGATGTAACAAACTGTGATGTGTACTGATGTAACAAACTGTGGTGTGTACTGATGTAACAAACTGTGATGTGTACTGATGTAACAAACTGTGATGTGTATTGATGTAACAAACTGCAGTGTGTACACTGATGTAACAAACTGCAGTATGCATCGATGTTGATGTAACAAACTGTGATGTGTACTGATGTAACAAACTGTGATGTGTACTGATGTAACAAATTGTAGTGGGCATCGATGTAACAAACTACATCATGTATTGATGTAACAAACTGTGATGTGTACTGATGTAACTAACTGTGATGTGTACTGATGCAACAAACTGCAGCACGAACTGGCCTGCTGGATCACAGCTGGGAATGAACAGACAATGGTTGATCCCCATTATCGGCTTCATTTCTCATTTCTCGTCTTAATACTGGGTTAGAGTACGTGTGCGTGAGTGTGTGTAGATGTGTGTGAGTGTGTGTGAGTGAGTGTGTGTGAGTGTGTGCAAGTGTGTGTGTGTGGGAGTGTGGGTGTGTGAGTGTTTGTGAGTGTGTGTGAGTATGTGTGGGTGGGTGTGAGTGTGTGTGTGAGTGTGTGTGAGTGTGTGTGTCAGTGTGTGTGTGAGTGTGTGTGAGTGTGTGTGTGAGTGTGTGTAAGTGTGTGTGTGGGAGTGTGAGTGTATGTGAGTGGGTGGGAATGTGTGTGAGAGTGTGTGTGAGTGTGTGTGAGTGTGTGTGAGTATGTGTGTGAGTGTGTGTGAGTGTGTGTGTGAGTGTGTATGTGAGTGTGTATGTGAGTGTGTGTGAGTGTGTATGAGTGTGTGTGAGTGTGTGTGAGTGTGTGTGAGTGTGTGTGAGTGTGTGTGAGTGTGTGTGAGTGTGTGTGAATGTGTGTGAGTGTGTGTGAGTGGGTGGGAGTGGGTGTGAGTGGGTGTGAGTGTTTGTGTAAGTATGGGTGTCTGTGTGAGTGTGTGTGTGAGTAAGTGTGTGTGTGATTGTGTGTACGTGTGTGTGAGTGTGAGTGTGTGTGAGTGTGTGTGAGTGTGTGTGTGAGTGTGTGTGAGTGTGTGTGAGTGTTTGTGTAAGTGTGAGTGTGTGTGTGAGTGTGTGTGAGTGTTTGTGTGAGTGTGTGTGAGTGTGTGAGTGTGTGTGGGTGTTTGTGTAGGTGGGAGTGTGAATGTGTGTGTGAGTGTGTGTGAGTGTGTGTCTGAGTGTGTGTGAGTGTTTGTGTATGTGTGAGTGTCTGGGTGAGTGTGTGTGAGTGTGTGTGAGTGTGTGTGAGTGTGTGTGAGTGTGTGTGAGTGTGTGAGTGAGTGTGAGTGTTTGTGTAAGTGTGAGTGTGTGTGAGTGTGTGTGAGTGTGTGTGCGTGTGTGTCTGAGGGTGTGTGTGAGTGTTTGTGTAAGTGTGAATGTGTGTGAGTGTGTGTGAGTGTGTGAGTGTGTGTGAGTGTGTGTGAGTGTTTGTGTAAGTGTGCGTGTGTGTGAGTGTGTGTGAGTGTGTGTGTGAGTGTGTGTGAGAGTGTGTGAGTGTGTGTGTGTGAGTGTGTGAGTGTTTGTGAGTGTGTGTGTGACTTGTGTGTGACTGTGTGAGTGTGTGTGAGTGTGTGTTTGAGTGTGTGTCTGAGTGTGTGTGTGAATGTGTGTGTGTTTGTGTAAGTGTGAGTGTGCGTGTCTGTGTGTGAGTGTGTATGTGAGTTTGTGTGTGACTCTGTGAGTGTATGTGCGTGAGAGTGTGTGTGAGTATGTGTGAGGGTTTGTGTATGTGTGTGTGAGTGTGTGTGTGAGTGTGTGTGAGTGTGTGTGAGTGTGTGTGAGTGTGTCTGAGTGTGTGTGAGCGTGTGTGATTGTGTGTGAATGTGTGTGAGTGTGTGTGAGTGTGTGTGTGACTGTGTGTGAGTGTGTGTGAATGTGTGTGAGTGTGTGTGAGTGTGTGTGTGAGTGTGCGTGAGTGTTTGTGTAAGTGTGAGTGTGAGTGTCTGTGTGTGAGTGTGTATGTGAGTTTGTGTGTAACTCTGTGAGTGTGTGTGTGAGTGTGTTTGTGTGAGTGTGTGTGAGTGTTTGTGTAAGTGTGTGTGTGAGTGTGTGTGAGTGTGTGCGTGTGTGTGAGTGTTTGTGTAAGTGTGAGTGTGAGTGTCTGTGTGTGAGTGTGTATGTGAGTTTGTGTGTAACTCTGTGAGTGTGTGTGTGAGTTGTGTGTGACTGTGTGAGTTTGTGTGTGTGGGTGTGTGTGAGTGTGAGTGTGTGTGAGTGTGTGTGAATGTGTGTGAGTGTGTGTGAGTGTGTGTGAGTGTGTGTGAGTGTGTGTGAGTGTTTGTGTAAGTGTGAGTGTGAGTGTGAGTGTGAGTGTGAGTGTGTCTGTGTGAGTTCTGTGTGACTGTGTGAGTTTGTGTGTGTGGGTGTGTGAGTGTGTGTGAGTGTGTGTGAATGTGTGTGTGAGTGTGTGTGAGTGTGTGTGCGTGTGTGTGAGAGTGTGTGAATGTGTGTGTGAGCGTGTGTGATTGTGTGTGAATGTGTGTGAGTGTGTGTGAGTGTGTGTGTGTGAGTGTGAGTGTGTGTGACTGTGTGTGTGAGTGTGTGTGTGAGTGTGTGTGAATGTGTGTCTGAGTGTGTGTCTGAGTGTGTGTGAGTGTGTGTGAGTGTTTGTGTAAGTGTGAGTGTGAGTGTCTGTGTGTGAGTGTGTATGTGAGTTTGTGTGTAACTCTGTGAGTGTGTGTGTGAGTGTGTGTGAGTATGTGTGTGTGAGTGCTGGTTGCTGGACTAACTGGATTCGTTGTTCAGAATAGTGCTGTGTCAGCAGCTTTCTCACTCAGTGACACCAGCTCGCTTGTGTGCAATAGGCGCTTTTCACCACCAAGCCACCCTCTGATGCCAGTAGAACTAATGTAGTAGTGAGCAGCTCACTGTGCAGCATGCTCTGTGGAAAAGGCCTTATAGACGATTTCATGGTCACCAAGCTATCCTCTGATGACAGTGCAACATCTAATGTTATGGGTAGCAGCTCACTGCGCATGCTCTGCAGAAAAGGTCTATTTCAGGGATAGACTGCACGTTCCACTTTTGTACCAGCGATGACAGCCTTAAAGGCCCGGACGGATGCATATTGTAAGCGAGTTGAGATGGTCTATGTCTGACATATATTTCTCGTGAAATTATCTATTTGTGGGGTTTGACAATATTGAAGGGTTCAGGTCCGGGTGCATAATGTAAGCGAGTTGAGATGGTCTATGTTTGACATATATTTCTCATTAAATTCTCTATTTGTGGGGTTTGAGAATATTGAAGGGGTCAGGTCCGGGTGCATATTGTAAGCGAGTTGAGATGGTCTATGTTTGACATATATTTCTCATGAAATTCTCTATTTGTGGGGTTTGACAATATTGAAGGGGTCAGGTCCGGGTGCATATTGTAAGCGAGTTGAGATGGTCTATGTTTGACATATATTTCTCATGAAATTCTCTATTTGTGGGGTTTGAGAATATTGAAGGGGTCAGGTCCGGGTGCATAATGTAAGCGAGTTGAGATGGTCTATGTCTGACATATATTTCTCATGAAATTCTCTATTTGTGGGGTTTGACAATATTGAAGGGTTCAGGTCCGGGTGCATAATGTAAGCGAGTTGAGATGGTCTATGTTTGACATATATTTCTCATTAAATTCTCTATTTGTGGGGTTTGAGAATATTGAAGGGGTCAGGTCCGGGTGCATATTGTAAGCGAGTTGAGATGGTCTATGTTTGACATATATTTCTCATGAAATTCTCTATTTGTGGGGTTTGACAATATTGAATGGTTCAGGTCCGGGTGCATAATGTAAGCGAGTTGAGATGGTCTATGTCTGACATATATTTCTCGTGAAATTCTCTATTTGTGGGGTTTGACAATATTGAAGGGGTCAGGCACAAAAAAAAACCCTGACAAATCCATTTTAGTTGTTTTGTGTGAAATAGAATTTATTGTTGTGCTTTCCGGTGAAAGTCTATCCATGTCATATTTAGTAGGGCTTTATATGGGGGATGTGGCTGCTGATGTGAAAAACTGGATTTGATTATCATAATGATGGCTGCTTCATTTAAAACATGGTAGCCATGGTTTCATTTCAGCCTGGATGGCATTTGACGGTTTTTACGCATGAACCGTTCGATTGTGGCAAGGGTGGAGGATGTGTTCCTTACCTAGACGGGATGGCCGAATGAGTTAGAGCTGGTAGATCGTGGGGTCGTGGGTTCGAGTCCTGGTCGAGTCAAACCAATGACTTTAAAATTGATACTTGTTGCTTCCTAGCCAGGCGATCGGCATTATTAGGATAGGACAAGGACTGGTGTGCTCAGTGTCAGGATAATGTGACTGAGTGGAATACCAGGTCATGGTGCCGGCGGCCTGGTTTCCCAGTGGGACAGCACTATAAAGTCGCCATGAGTGCACACTGTCACAAGTCGGTACCCGTCCTGATATGACCTTAGATGTTGCTAGGACGTAAAACAACAACAAACAAACAAACCTTACCACCTTCTGAATCTCCACACTGTGGGTGGTTATAGTTGGCTGCTTCTTGGAGTTTTACGTCCTGGCAACATCTAATGTCATATCAGGACAGGTACTGACTTGTGACAGTGTACAATCATGGTGATTTTATAGTGCTTCCCCACTGGGAGACCAGGCTGCCAGCACCATGACCTGATATCCCACTCGGTCACATTATCCTAACACTGAGCTAACCAGTCATTGCCCTATCCTATTAATGCCAAGGACCTGGCTAGGAAGCGACAAGTATCGCTTTTTAAGTCATCGATTTGACTCGACCAGAATTCGAACCCATGGGCTAATATCCCACGATCTACCAAAACGGGAGACGGACACTCAGCTCATTCGGCCATCCCGTCTGGTGGGATGACTAACTCATTGTGGAGTATGAGTGGAGAGGTATCATGGTCCTTCATATACCTCGCAGTTAGCACAGATCTATATCAAATTCCTGTAACGTCTTTTAAGTGACCAGAAGCAGTGGCTGAATCAGTAAAGTGCAGGCTTCCCGTGCGGAAGGTCGGGAGTTCAATTCACAGTTGAGTCAAACCAATGACTTACAAAATTGATACTTGTCACTTCCTAGTCTGGTGCTCAGCATTAATAGGATAAGGCAAGGTGTGGCTAGCTCAATCAATCAATCAATCAATAGTTCCATCCTCTAGTCGAGGGTTGGATGCAATGGTTCTCCACTTGTCCCGATGTTGTGCTGTTCTGATAGACTGTGAATAATTCAAGCCTGTCCACTGTGAAATATTTGTAAACCATGATGTTCTTGGTCTCCCTCTCCCTCTGCTGCCATTCACCTTCCCTTCCAACAATGTACGGTATATTGAACTCTGACGAATGATGTGGCCAAAATAAATAAGGTTCTTTGTCTGTATAGTGGCAAACAAGCTTTTCTTATTTTTAATTTTTCTGAGAACTTCTTTGTTGGTGATCTTCTTTGTCCAGCTCAGCTCAGTGTCAGGATAATGTGGCTAGCTCAGTGTCAGGATAATGTGACTGAGTGGGATATCGGTTCTTAGTGGCAGCAGCCTGATTTCCTAGTGAGACAGCACTATAAAATCACCAGGAGTGGAAACCGTCACAAGTCCGGATCCATCCTGATATGACCTTAGATGTTGCCAGGACAAAAAACTCCCACAACCAACAACCAACAAACCTTTGAAGCTGCTGGTAGACAAGTACACATATCTACGGACAAGTACACACATCTACACAGGTATTTTACACATTAAACAATGCCTCCATGTATGAAGGGGTCCTGCTAGACAAGTACACATTTCTACACAGGTATTTCACACATTAAACAATAACTCCATGGATGAGGGGGTCCTTAACAAAGGATTAGTTAGTACCTGCAATCATCAACAACAAACACATTTTAAACTGGCGATTCTTCAGATATCAGAAAACACATCTAACATACAGACAACAGTCATCAAACCATATCCAACGTCTCAAGCCCATTTAAGGCAATGCAAGTGTGGCTGACACTAACCAACTCACTGCGCATTACACCCAGTCACACTACTGGTGGTCTCAAACAGGTTGCACGTGGTCGCAAAGTTGTCGCAAAGTGATCTTCAGTAGTTGCTGATTTCCTTGCTACCAAAATGGTCACAAGGAGATTGCAAATATCGCACTACAAACCTCCCTGCACCCGAAATGGTTGCCCAGAGGTTGGTGACCATTGCTTTGGTCGCAAGCAGGTCGCATGGAGGTGTGTTCTTAGGTCCAAAGTGGTCACAAAGTGGTCAAAAAGTGGTCACAAAGTGGTCGTAAGGTGGTCGCAACCCGTAGTGTGACTGGGGATTTAGGCGGGGTACATATATGTACAGAGCTGATGTCACGTTGGTTACGGAGGCTCTGTAACTAGTGACCATCATCTGTAGAGTTACCATGGGCAGGTTCTTCAACAACCAGCAACTACACTAAGGCACGAGGCATCTAGCATAGTATAGCCAACATTCACAATGTCACACTGCATCGCTCTTCTTCCCTCAATTCATACATCACAATGTCACACTGCATCGCTCTTCTTCCCTCAATTCATACATCACAATGTCACACTGCATCGCTTTTCTTCCCTCAATTCATACATCACAATGTCACACTGCATCGCTCTTCTTCCCTCAATTCATACATCACAATGTCACACTGCATCGCTCTTCTTCCTGCAATTCATACATCACAATGTCACACTGCATTGCTCTTGTTCCCGCAATTCATACATCACAATGTCATACTGCATTGCTCTTCTTCCTGCAATTTATACATCATAATGTGACACTGCATCACTCTTCTTCCCGCAATTCATACATCACAATGTCACACTGCATCGCTCTTCTTCCCTCAATTCATACATCACAATGTCACACTGCATTGCTCTTCTTCCCTCAATTCATACATCACAATGTCACACTGCATTGCTCTTCTTCTCTCAATTCATACATCACAATGTCACACTGCATCGCTCTTCTTCCCTCAATTCAAACACCACTTCTACTTTATGTAGCATAGTACTATTAAATATTCAGATAACCTGAACATTATTTATATTAGTATTTATATTAGTATTTATAGTTTCAATATCATATATGCACAGGGATGAAAGTGGTCTCCAGCAAAAACGCGGAAATCAAGTCGAGATTATTACATCGACGGCGAATTTCCTCGAAAACGCGGATTTTCCTCCATACGATTTTCGCGGGAAAATGCTGGAAGTGAAGTTTCAACTGTCCTTGTTGTGACTGTATTATCGCCCGTACCTAACTCCTTCTTGTTTGGCAATCTAATGGCATATAAGAACGGGATTCGAACTACTCACCTGTTGTCATATACATCCCATTTAAACAAATGTTGTCTAACAATCGGCAAGTATTTTTTAAAGGAAATCCGCGGAATCGCGGAGATCTCTTTATTCTCTGTATGTATATTATTTATGTTATTTTATTTTAACTTTAATTAGTTTTTCCTATTTAATATGCGATTCATGATTATATCACATACTTTATCTAGGGCCATGCACCATATTAACACCGACCGCATATCCCAGAAGCCCCCACGGTCAGACTGCGCGTGCAACTACACAGGCCGTCACACATTTGCGGCCATCACACAATCTAACACTATAAAGCAGCAGGCGGCTCGCCTCGTCTACAGCATTGTCGGCAGGGCTCTCTCTAGCTTGGTCCCCCACCACCAACATGTAGTCCTTATGCCTGGTACACACCTACCGTATACGATTCACGCACTAAAACTCGCGACTCGACCCGACCCGCTTAAAACTGAAAACGGGCCGATTCATTTTTCGAATCGTGAATCGCAATCGTAATCGGCCTGTTTTAGCCCTAAAACTGAGTTTTTAGTCGCGAATCGCAATCGCTAGGTGTGCGCTCCCCGTGCACACCTAGCGATTTTTGTGTGCGAAACGGGCAGTTTTAGATCGTATACGGTAGGTGGGTGCGCACAAACGGTAGGTGTGTACTAGGCATAAGGCTTGGCACAAAGCATTATAACATCGGGACCAGTGTAGATGTTCCCCCACGCATGCACTACTCTGCGGCAGAGCAGCCAAGGTGTTAAGCCCATAGGCCCAATTCACGGTTATATTGTGCAATAACTATGTACCGGCATCTCACTTTGAGAGTTATATTTGAATTATATATATTTAGGGAATGTAAATATCGATAAAAAAATAGATGCCGGTTTTGGTATATGTCATAGGTTTAATAAATTAATGGCCTATGGGCTTAACATCTTGACGACTCCACTGCAGAGTAGTGCATGACACATGCAGGAAAAACTACACTGATTCCACCCTATAGATCTTCCATGTACGGTCCGATGTACTAATGCGTTGTGCCAAGCCTAAGGACTACTTGTTCGTGGCGGGGAACCAAGCTAGTCTCTCTCTAGTATCAGCGACATAACCAAGACAACAACCTATGCCACATTCATTGTGCGCAACTGCCTGAACAAGGATTCTACTATACATATAACTACTATTTTATATGTGAATTGTCAAACTATACCATATGTAAGTCTTGGAATGATTAATATTGTTATCTCAGCTGACTTAAGCTACCTGCTGATGACAATATCAGACTACATATACATATATTGTAAATAACTGTATTGTCACATGGCTGGAAGACGAGTGCCATGGCACTGACAAAAGACTTTATTCAATGAATAAACTATATTTACCCCAAGAAAATTGATAGATTTGATCGTACATGAAGTGTTGAATCTCTGGTCTCAAGCCAAGGTCACTTCATGGGGACGAATTGCCAAGTGTTCCCAACGCAATACGTCACTTCCGACCTCCCCCCCCGAGGCTGCTCTGCCTGGTGGTTCGCTAATGGGTGGTGGTGGTGGGTGGTGGGTGGTGGGTGGTGATGGTGTTGGTCGTGGTGGTGGGTGGTGGTGGGTGGTGGTGTGGTGGGTGGTGGGTAGTGGTGGTGGGTGGTGGGTGGAGATGGGCGGTGGGTGGTGGGTGGTGGGTGGTGGTGGTGGTGGTGGGTGGTGGTTGGTGGTGGTGGGTGGTGGTGGTGGGCTGAGGTGGTGGGTGGTGGGTGGTGGGGGGTTGCGTGGGTGGGTGGTGGTGGGTGGTGGGTGGTGGTGGTGGGTGGTGGGTGGTGGTGGTGGTGGGTGGTGGGTGGTGGGTGGTGGGTGGTGGGTGGTGGGTGGAGGTGGTGGGTGGTGGTGGTGGGTGGTGGGTGGTGGGTGGTGGTGGTGGTGGTGGTGGGTGGTGGTGGTGGGTGGTGGGTGGTGGGTGGTGGTGGGTGGTGGGTGGTGGGGGTGGTGGTGGTGGGTGGTGGAGGTTGTGGTAAGTGGTGGTGGGTGGTGGGTGGTGGTGGTGGGTGGTGGGTGGTGGGTGGTGGGTGGTGGTGGTGGGTGGTGGTGGTGGGTGGTGGGTGGTGGGGTGGTGGGTGGTGGGTGGTGGGGTGTGTGGTGGTGGGTGGTGGTGGGTGGTGGTGGTGGTGGTTGGTGGGTGGTGGTGGTGGTTGGTGGGTGGTCGTGGGTGGTGGTGGTGTGAGTTGTGGGTGGGTGGTGGTGGTGGGGTGGTGGGTGGTGGGTGGGTGGTGGGTGGTGTTGGGTAGTGGGTGGTGGTGGGTGGTGGGTGGTGGTGGGTGGTGGTGGTGGTGGGTGATGGTGGTGGTGGGTGATGGTGGGTGGTGGGTGGTGGTGAGTAGTGGGTGGGTGGTGGTGGGTGGGGGTGGGTGGGTGGTGGGTGGTGGGGGGGGTGGGGGTGAGAGGTGGTGGGGTGGTGGTGGTGGGTGGTGGGTGGTGGATGGTGGGTGTGATGGGTGCTGGTGGTGGGGGGGGGGGGGGTGTGAGTGGTGGGTGGGTGGTGGTGGGTGGGTAGTGGTGGTGGGTGGTGGGTGGTGGTGGGGTGGTGGTGGGGGGTGGGGTGGTGAGAGGTGGGTGGGTGGTGGTGGTGGGTGGTGGGTGGTGGTTGGTGGTGGGTGGTAGGTGGTGGGTGGTGGTGGGTGGTGGTGGTGGGGGTGGGGGGTGAGTGGTGGGGGGTGGGTGGTGGTGGGTGGGTGGTGGGTGGTTGGTGGGTGGTGGTTGGTGGGTGGTGGTGGTGGGTGGTGGTGGGTGGTGGTGGTGGGGGTGGGGGGGTGAGTTGTGGTGGGTGGGTGGTGGGTGGGTGGTGGGTGGTGGTGGGTGGTGGGGGTGGGTGGTGAGTGATGGGTGGGTGGTGGTGGTGGTGGGTGGTGGGTGGTGGTGGTGGTGGGTGGTGGTCGTTGCCAAGTGTTCCCAACGCAATACGTCACTTCCGCCCCCACCATGCAGACAAGGACTGGTAGCCACTGGTAACCACTGGTGACCACTGGTAACCCTGGTAGCCACTGGTAACCACTGGTGACCACGGGTAACCACTGGTGACCACTAGTAACCACTGGTAACCACTGGTAGCCACTGGTAACCACTGGTGACCACTGGTAACCACTGGTGACCCGGCTAACTTGGCTGTGACATATTCAGCGACTGAGACTTTCCCATGACAATTCACCAAGGTGACCAAAGTTGGCAATTCGTCGCCCTGGTAACTGCCACTTGGTGGCGCCACCTGTTCCATCAGTGTGCGCCTTGACCCCTGCACCACCAGGTGGGTGCATACGACTATATACGAAGAGTTCAGGCGCAAAACCACATAAGCACCAATCCAACAATTCTATTAAATCAGATTTTTACCTGAAGGTAATTTTGTATTCTCACCAATTCCACTTTTCTTCTGAATAAATTGTTATCGAGCAATGAACAAACAAATAAGAATGTAAACAAAATGAACCTTTTGAAGGTTTAACTCCAATATTTATCTCAATTTTTGGATTGGCGCATACATGTTTTGTGCCTGAACTGCTCATACATATTATACATATACGTCACAGTGCATCAGTACACACAGCCATACAAACGACGCATGCAAATACTTACCACCTTTTAAGACTTTTAATTGTGGGTATATATCCAAAATAAGTAGTAGTAATAACGAGGACAAGTCTACAAAAGAGGAAACAAAGAGAGAAAGATTAAAAAAGGAAATTCGATGCTCAAGTATCGGTTCTTAGTTGAAATGCAAGAAAAGGGTCTCCACAGACTAGTCGGGTCACACTGACAGCAATGTGGGCATGAATTAAAACAAAGTATTCAAGCAAAGTTCCAAAATATCTTCAATAGGTCTTCAAAAGATGGTTAAATTCAAATGTTGGCGCTGACCAGAACGATTTTCAAAAACCGCTCTTTTTCAAAGAGTTCTGTTATTTATGACCAATGCAATCTTTTTTGGAGCTACACATTTGACCTAATGAAAGGTTCGTTGATCAGTATCGTCTCCTTACTAATGATGTTTTATTATTGTCATTTTAATGAAACCATCAATTTATTTTAGTTCCAAATAGGCGCAGTCGCCAAACTGTCCAAGTCTTTTCATTATAAGTAATTTATGGGCATCGTGTGTCAGTGTGGGAGAGGAAACGGTTGTGAGAATATGATCTGACATTAGGGGAACATGGAAGATTGCTAACTACGAGCTTCACTTTAAGTATATGATCTGACATATGGGGAACATGGAAGATTGCTAACTACGAGCTTCACTTTAAGTATATGATTCGACATTAAGGGAACATGGAAGGTTGCTAACTATGAGCTTCACTTTAAGTATATGATCTGACATTAGGGGAACATGGAAGATTGCTAAATACGAGCTTCACTTTAAGTATATGATCTGACATTCGGGGAACATGGAAGATTGCTAACTAGGAGCTTCACTTCAAGTATATGATCTGACATTAGGGGAACATGGAAGATTGCTAACTATGAGCTTCACTTTAAGTATATGATCTGACATTCGGGGAACATGGAAGATTGCTAACTACGAGCTTCACTTTAAGTATATGATCTGACATTAGGGGAACATGGAAGATTGCTAACTACGAGGTTCACTTTAAGTATATGATCTGACATTAGGGGAACATGGAAGATTGCTAACTACGAGCTTCACTTTAAGTATATGATTCGACATTAGGGGAACATGGAACGTTGCTAACTATGAGCTTCACTTTAAGTATATGATTCGACATTAGGGGAACATGGAAGGTTGCTAACTATGAGCTTCACTTTAAGTATATGATCTGACATTAGGGGAACATGGAAGATTGCTAAATACGAGCTTCACTTTAAGTATATGATCTGACATTAGGGGAACATGGAAGATTGCTAAATACGAGCTTCACTTTAAGTATATGATCTGACATTAGGGGAACATGGAAGATTGCTAACTACGAGGTTCACTTTAAGTATATGATCTGACATTAGGGGAACATGGAAGGTTGCTAACTACGAGCTTCACTTTAAATATATGATCTGACATTAGGGGAACATGGAAGGTTGCTAAATACGAGCTTCACTTTAAATATATGATCTGACATTAGGGGAACATGGAAGATTGCTAACTACGAGCTTCACTTTAAATATATGATCTGACATTAGGGGAACATGGAAGATTGCTAACTATGAGCTTCACTTTAAGTATATGATCTGATGTTAGGGGAACATGGAAGATTGCTAACTACGAGCTTCACTTTAAATATGCACAGAGAATACAATCGGGCCCTGGGTGCATGGACAGGGTCCTCTTTTGACGTCCGTTCGTCTAATTAAACACGTTTAACTGTACGTAGTCTTTCACCACAGATAATCGACCAACCCAGAGCATGGACAGTCTGTTGTTACGTGATGCAAAAGGATTTAGTGGCAAGCACCACAGACATCGACCAATCCAGAGAATGAACAGTTTGTTGTCAGGTGATGCAAAAGGATTTAGTGGCAAGCACCACAGAACGTCGACCGATCCAGAGAATGGACAGTCTGTTGTCACGTGATGCATGTACTCGTTAGGTACACACGATTGAAAGAGTTGCACAATCATTAAAGCTGCCTAGTCCGATGAAAAAATAACAATTTCAAAACCAAAACAGTAATCTAGATTTGATTATACATATCTAACTGGTACACTTATTTGGTACAAATATTTGTCAGCACATAGAGTGGAATACCGAGCCAATTTTTATAGGTCCTGGTACTGCAGAAGCCTGTGGTGTCAGAGTTTTGACGTGATTGCCAAAATAAATGTTGTACATTCGCACTTCATATATCTCAAAAGTTAGCCATTTAAAATAAAAGTTATTTGAAACTAAAGTAAGGTAGATTATAATGATCAACCTAATATATTATTCTCAGAAAATAACAGAAACTCGAAACCATCGGACTATGCAACTTTAAGTTTATAGAGCTCAGGTCGACATGCGATGGAAGAAGAGTAGAGTGGACAATTGCAACTATAGAATGTCACGTTTTGCAACTATACAAGGTGAACAGCAGCATCAAAGCATTGCCTCCCCGGGCCGGCACGAGTAACCATGTCCCCACCTGTACCAGATGTTCCCACCTGTACCAGATGTTCCCACATGTACCAGATGTTCCCACATGTACCAGATGTTCCCACATGTACCATATGGTGTCACATGTACCAGATTTCCCACCTGTACCAGATGTCCTCACTTGTACCAGATGTTGTCACATATACCAGATGTTCCCACATGTACCAGATATCCCTCACCTGTACCAGATGTTCGCACCTGTACCAGATGTTCCCACCTGTACCAGATGTTTCCACCTGTGCAAGATGTTTCCACCTGTAGCAGATGTTCCCACATGTATCAGATGTCCCCCACCTGTAGCAGATGTTCCCACCTGTACCAGATGTTCCCACCTGTACCAGATGTTCCCACCTGTACCAGACGTCCTCACATGTACCAGATGTCCCCCACCTGTACCAGATGTTCCCACCTGTACCAGATGTCCCCCACCTGTACCAGATGTTCCCACCTGTACCAGATGTTCCCACCTGTACCAGATGTTTCCACCTGTACCAGATGTTTCCACCTGTAGCAGATGTTCCCACATGTATCAGATGTCCCCCACCTGTAGCAGATGTTCCCACCTGTAGCAGATGTTCACACATGTACCAGATGTTCCCACCTGTACCAGATGTTCCCACCTGTACCAGATGTTTCCACCTGTAGCAGATGTTCCCACATGTATCAGATGTCCCCCACCTGTAGCAGATGTTCCCACCTGGAGCAGATGTTTCCACCTGTACCAGATGTTCCCACCTGTACCAGATGTTCCCACCTGTACCAGATGTTCCCACCTGCACCAGACGTCCGCACATGTACCAGATGTCCCCCACCTGTACCAGATGTTCCCACCTGTACCAGATGTTCCCACATGTACCAGATGTTACCACCTGTACTAGATGTTCCCACCTGTACCAGATGTTCCCACCTGTACCAGATGTTCCCACCTGTACCAGACGTCCTCACATGTACCAGATGTCCCCCACCTGTACCAGATGTTCCCACCTGTATCAGATATTCCCACCTGTACCAGATGTCCCCCACATGTACCAGATGTTTCCACCTGTACCAGATGTTCCCACCTGTACCAAATGTCCCCACCTGTAGCAGATGTTCCCACCTGTACCAGATGTTCCCACCTGTACCAGATGTTCCCACCTGTACCATATGTCCCCACATGTAGCAGATGTTCCACATATGGAACTGACTGGTTTCCTAGTTGCACTACTGCTTGTGACCACTTACGACCACAACAAAAAAGCGTTTTGTCACAAAAAGGTCGCAAAGAAATCCTCAGTGGTCCCTTCTTCTTTGCGACCACTTTGTTCGCAAGGAGGGCAGCTCCTGTACTACTGCAATAAAAACCTCCTTGCGACCAAAATGATTGCCCAGAGGTCGTCGCCCATGGCTTTGGTCACAAGGGGGTCGCCGGTGAATGTGGGCTCTTTGGTTTCAAAGTGGTCGCAAAGTGGTCGCAAGCAGTCGCAAACGGTAGTGTGACTGGGGCTTAATCAGGCAACGGAACTAAAGGAAAATGCATTTAATTTTAACACCAACAGTTTTTCCCCAAATCGTTGAGCTGTATTTGGATATGTACATTTCTCCAATGTGTGCGGCGCGAGGGGGGGGGGGGGACCCGGTACATTACCCCGACAGCGGGTGGGGGTGGGGGCACTCCGCCACGGCGCCTGTGGAGGAATATAAAGAGAAGTATATGTTCCCCTAGCATTTATACTTGTATAATGCGTCATACATCACATATATATGATGTATAAGGAATTGTGCGAGTATAAATATTCGGATAATCTAGATAACATCGCATTATTATCTGCTTGTATACCCAACGCCACAGTGGCGCCACCACCCGGCGTCCCTCCTCCCTACCCTCGGGGCTCGTCATTGTCAATCCATGGATATATATACCTTATGTGTTTTTAATGTGTGGTCGCGTCTGCGCAGTGCCCAAGGAACCAACCACTACGCGCTGTGATATCTCTGAGCGTGGGCTTAATCAGGCAACGGAACTAAAGCAAAATGCATTTGATTTTAACCTCAACTGCTTTTTCCCAGATCGCTGAGCTGACATCACATTTGAGGACAGCTTACGCTCGGACATAATCAGATATACCCTTTCAAAATGGGCCATTCAGATCTCTTCTTTCATTTGCAAATGCCTGCTTGAACCTAGAATTAGCCAAAATTGATACTGTGAATAGGATATCCCATTTGTCTGCCCCGAGTGCATTCATTTATGCAACCCGAGTGTGTATCTTTGTATGTGCAAAAAAATGGTTGGGATGATCAGAGGTGATTAATGGATGTCGGCCTCAGGTGGCTTTTAACTGAACGTGTGCTGTGTAACACTAGGTAACACTGTGTAATGTTTGTAACACTGTGTACCACTGTGCAATGTCTGTAACACTGTGTAACGTTGTGTAATGCTGTGTAACGTTGTGTAACACTGTGTAGCACTGTGTAACGCGGTATAACACTGTGTAACACTGTGTAACACTGTGTAACACTGTGTAACACTGTGTAAGGCTGTGTAATGATGTGTAACGGTATGTAACGGTATGTAACGGTATGTAACACTGCGTAACACTGTGTAACACTAGGTAACACTGTGTAATGTTTGTATCACTAGGTAACACTGTGTAATGATGTGTAGCACGGTATAACATTGTGTAATACTATGTAAGGCTGTGTAATGATGTGTAACACTGTGTAACATGGTGTAACACCGTGTAATGCTGTGCAACACTGTTTAACGCTGTGTGATGTTGTGTAACACTGTGCAATGTTGTGTAACACTGAATAACACTGTGTAACACTGTGTAACGCCGTGTAACACTGTGTAATGTTGTGTAACGTTCGAATTTCCACCAGAAGACGTCTCGACATCGAGGAGACGCACTCTTCAAATGTCCCCCCCCGCCCCCCACCCCACCCCCAGACGTAGGAGGAAATGACCTTAATTAGGAGCGCGTCCTGGGTACCACGTGATCTGTCTGTTCTACAGCGGGCGGTTTATCTGGCAGCTGGCGGATCATGGCCGTCTGACGGGTTCCCGTGCATGCGCCGTGTGGGCATTAACATCCCACCCCTGCACTCAGACATGCGCAGAGAGACGACGTACTGTCAGCGGATATAGATCTACATATAGATATATATATTATTTCATCTTAGCAATTGAGCTTCCCGACTATGTCGCGTTTTGTAAGATGGCATAGCATTATGTAGCTTCAGACAGAATGTTGGTTGGTTATTGGACTTTTATATCCAGGCAACATCTAAGGTCATATCAGGACAGGTACCGACTTGTGACAGTGAGCACTCATGGCGACTTTACAGTGCTGCCCCACTGGGAGATGAGGCCACCAGCACCATGATCCCATATCACACTCAGTGGCATTATCCTTACACTGAACTAACCAGTCCTTGCCCTATTCTAATAATGCTGAGTGCCTGGCTAGGAAGCGACAAGTATCAATTTTTAAATCATTTGTTTGACTCGACCAGGGTTTGAAATGGGAGACAAACGCTCAACTCATGTGGCCATCGCGTCTGGTTTCAGATAGAAAGAAGCACATCATTTATGCTTCTGTTAATAAATGCATTCCTCACTAGACTCCAGCTTATCATCATATAAAGATAACTTTATTACAGTATCATGTAGGACTAGAGCAACTTACTCTTAGCCTACTTAGTAAACTTTGATGTCATCAGACTCAAACATGGGGTGGGGCACATCGCGAAAATAAAGATGAACTAAAATTTTGAGGAGGGGCGGGGTAATACCGATGGCTGCTGGTGATGTAATCTCGGGACATTCAGGAACTCCATTCTGCGACCTCCCCCACATCTGCCTTGACCTTTGACCTCTCCATTAAACCCCCAAGGCACACACATACGGCACACACTGCCTGCCTTTCCGGGCTGGGGACCAGTGTACCAATACTCATAGGAAACAAGCGTCCCATTGAGTCTACATGCACACTGCTCACCCAATACCAATGCGCCTACCCCCTCCTCTCCTCATCACCCCCACCTCCCCGACACACGCGCACACCCACGCCCACCCTTTACGCCCAGTGGCCAGCCTCCATATCGATTACCTACTCGCTGCACTGTCCACGTTGCACAGACACAGCAGTCTGACGCCCCGCGCTCCCCCCGCCACTCCCAGCCCCGCACCCCGCTCCCGCTCCCCTCCGCTCCCGCTGCCCCCGCCCCCTCCTCCCCTGCTGTCTTACTGCAGCACAATAAACACTGCCCAAACACGCGGGCATTGAGCGTCCTGTTATGGCCACAGCAAGCTTTGAGTGAGCGGAACGCAGCTGTCGAACACACAGCGCACGTCCGCACACGTCCGCACACGTCCGCACACGTCCATACACGTCCACACACTCCACACACGTCCAACCACGTACATACACATCCGCACACATCCACACACACATATGTACATGTCCACATACGCCAACACGTATGTATACACGTCTGCACACACGTCCATAAAGTCTTCTACACACTCCATACACATGCACACACGTCCAGAAACGTCCGCACACGTCCGCACACGCACACATGCGCACACACATCCACACACACGTCCACACACATCCACAAACACGTCCACATATGCCCGCACACACGTCCACACACGTCCGTAAACTCGTGCATACACGCCAGCTTACACATCCACACACACGTCCGCACACACACGTCCGCACACACACGCCCGCACACACATGTCCGCACACACGTCCGCACACACGTCCACCTATGTTCGCCCACACGCCCCCGCCCCCGCCGTCCACCAGCGCCCTGACAGCGGCGCGGTGCCCGGGGTGAGGTGGCCGTGATTGGCCGGAGGCAGCTCGGCTCGGCGCGGGGAGGAGAGGCCCGCTGTGTCGGACAGCTCCGCCATCTTGGTCTGACCCGAATATGCCGAGTCACGTAGGTTCGCGCAGGCAGCTTATATCCGGCGTCTTACTCGTAGCTGTTGTAGGCACTGTGCCGCTGGTTACCGACATGAGCGCGTAGCTAGTTCTCACAGTAATACTCAGCACCCTGCTGCTGATTACCGACATGAGCGTGTAGCTGGTTCTCACAGTAATACTCAGCACCCTGCTGCTGATTACCGACATGATCGTGTAGCTGGTTCTCACAGTAATAATCAGCACCCTGCCGCTGATTACCGACATGAGTGTGTAGCTAGTTCTCACAGTAATGCTCAGCACCCTGCCACTGGTTAGCGACATGAGTGTGTAGCTAGTTCTCACAGTAATGCTCAGCACCCTGCCGCTGGTTACCGACATGAGTGTGTAGCTAGTTCTCACAGTAAGACTCAGCACCCTGCCGCTGATTACCGACATGAGTATGCTGCTGGTCCCAATAGTCAGGTCGCTGGTTCCTGACATGGGTATGCTGCTGGTCCCAATAGTCATGTCGCTGGTTACTGACCTGAGTATAATGCTGGTCCCAATAGTCATGTCGCTGGTTACCAACATGAATATGATGCTGGTCCCAATAGTTATGTCGCTGGTTACTGACCTGAGTATAATGCTGGTCCCAATAGTCATGTCGCTGGTTACCAACATGAATATGCTGCTGGTCCCAATAGTCATGTCACTGGTTACTGACCTGAGTATAATGCTGGTCCCAATAGTCATGTCGCTGGTTACCAACATGAATATGCTGCTGGTCCCAATAGTCATGTCACTGGTTACTGACCTCAGTATAATGCTGGTCCTAATAGTCATGTTGCTGGTTACCAACATGAATATGATGCTGGTCCCAATAGTCATGTCGCTGGTTACTGACCTGAGTATAATGCTGGTCCCAATAGTCATGTCACTGGTTACCAACATGAATATGCTGCTGGTCCCAATAGTCATGTCGCTGGTTACTGACCTGAGTATAATGCTGGTCCCAATAGTCATGTAGCTGGTTACCAACATGAATATGATGCTGGTCCCAATAGTCATATCGCTGGTTACTGACCTGAGTATAATGTTGGTCCCAATAGTCATGTCGCTGGTTACCAACATGAATATGCTGCTGGTCCCGAGCTAATGAAGCTCATGAGATTATACTCTAAGCAGTAAACGTCAGCGCGGGTCAGATGAGGTCAAAGCACGCACGTCAGAGCGGCCGGCACCCGCCTTAACTACCAGCAATTGATTGTCCCAACAGACTCCAATGGAAGCGCTACAGGAGCAGGCTGCTCAGAGATGGCTATTTATAGAAGTGCAATTTGCAGAGAGGGAGAGTGAAGGCGGGTTGTTGTAGTAGTCTGCACTGACCTCTCAGGCTAGGAGCCATATATGTAATATATAGACAGGTAGGCATGGACATGATGGTGACATCAGGGAGCCTAGGTAGTGTAATGCTTAGCACACTGGCTGGGGATGCAAGAGATGTGGGTTTGATTCCCACTGTAGGCACAATATTTCCCATTTTCATCACCCCCACAACACTCGTTGTTGTGACGAGGATCCTGTACAAGCTATGCGTTGTAGGTTTGTTGAACCTACACTGTGTATGTATATGTAAGTGCATTGCCTGTATGTATGTAGTTGTAAGCATTAAGTGACCATTTAAAAGACTTACAATTCCATGGCGACTGTAGTAGTCTGCAGTACCCTCTCAGGCAAAGAGCCACATAGACAGGTGCCGTGGATAGGGTGGTGCCATCAGGGAGCTTATATGGTGTATTGGTTAACACACTGGCCCAGAATGCAAGAGATGTGGGTTCGATTCCAACTCTAGGCATACTATTTTTCATTTTCATCACCCCCAAGACAATATTATTAATGTCCTATAATGCAGACACCTGTTGGGTGCCGTCCAAAGTTGTCACCATTTGTACGGTCCGGTGGAGGGGGCTGTTAGTAAAGTATAACTGTTATCATTGATTAAAATATTGGTATTTTTCAGTGATTTTGTTGTTGTGCATTATTTAACTAATCAACGGTTTTTCAATCATGGACACTTGGTCTTCCTCATTCCGTTGCTCCTTGCTCTTTCATGTTTTTGCGGTCTTGTTCTATTGTGGCATTTACACGCCCGCCCTCACCTCTCCTCACCCCCCCCCCCTCACCCCTCACCCCCTAACCCCCTCACCCCTCACCCCCTCTCACCCCCACCTCCGCCATCTCCTCCCTCTCCCTACTTCCCGTGTCATGTTCACGTGTTAGCAACGCGTCTATTTTACGGACAAAAGGTAAACTGAAGTGCACTAGCAAAACCAAAATGGCGGTCGTAGAAGCCAGAGCAAATTTCAATAGAAAATCAATAGTCTATGGCTTTGACTGTCATCAAATGGCGGAACAGCGCAGATGGCTGACGAAGTCGATTCTCGTTGTGAATATAGCCGAGCTAATAAAGGGCCAGACGCAGACGACTTCCAACAGCTATGTAAGCAGACGACTTTCAACAGCTACGTAAGCAGACGACTTCCAACAGCTATGTAAGCAGACGTCTTCCAACAGCTACATAAGCAGACGACTTCCAACAGCTATGTAAGCAGACGACTTCCAACAGCTACATAAGCAGACGACTTCCAACAGCTATGTAAGCAGACAACTTCCAACAGCTACATAAGCAGATGACTTCCAACAGCTATGTAAGCAGACGACTTCCAACAGCTACGTAAGCAGACGACTTCCAACAGCTATGTAAGCAGACGACTTCCAACAGCTACATAAGCAGATGACTTCCAACAGCTACGTAAGCAGACGACTTCCAACAGCTATGTAAGCAGACGACTTCCAACAGCTGCATAAGCAGATGACTTCCAACAGCTACCTAAGCAGACAACTTCCAATAGCTATGTAAGCATACGACTTCCAACAGCTACGTAAGCAGACGAGTACCAACAGTTACATAAGCAGATGGCTTCCAATAGCTACCATGACGCATTCACATCTGAACATATGGAAGCACCACCGTGTCCTTTCGTGCTTTTCCATTTCTTTGTTGCATTCGCATACTGCATACCGCATGCCGCATGCATATATGGAATCTTAGCTTAATGCGATATGCCTAATGCGTTATGCGTGTGAGATTGAATACATACGATACCAACAGGCGCCTTGTAGAATACACACCGTTTCAAACCCTTCTCGCCTGTACCACACAACTGCGCTTGTATGTGTGTGTGTGTGGCACACGGTTGTTACATGAACTGGGCTACGCCTAACGCTGACAGGGCTGTGTGTGTGTGTGGCACACGATTGTTACATGAACTATGCACTACTACACTTTTTTGTCAACTGACATGACTAGCCACCCGCGGGCTGTGTGTGTGTGTGTGGCACACGATTGTTACACTGAACTATGCACTACACCTAACGCTGACAGGGCTGTGTGTGTGTGTGTGGCACACGATTGTTACATGAACTATGCACTACACCTAACGCTGACAGGGCTGTGTGTGTGTGTGTGGCACACGATTGTTACATGAACTATGCACTACACCTAACGCTGACAGGGCTGTGTGTGTGTGTGTGGCACACGATTGTTACATGAACTATGCACTACACCTAACGCTGACAGGGCTGTGTGTGTGTGTGTGGCACACGATTGTTACATGAACTATGCACTACACCTAACGCTGACAGGGCTGTGTGTGTGTGTGGCATACGATTGTTACATGAACTATGCACTACACCTAACGCTGACAGGGCTGTGTGTGTGTGTGTGGCACACGATTGTTACATGAACTATGCACTACACCTAACGCTGACAGGGCTGTGTGTGTGTGTGTGGCACACGATTGTTACATGAACTATGCACTACACCTAACGCTGACAGGGCTGTGTGTGTGTGTGTGGCACACGATTGTTACATGAACTATGCACTACACCTAACGCTGACAGGGCTGTGTGTGTGTGTGTGGCATACGATTGTTACATGAACTATGCACTACACCTAACGCTGACAGGGCTGTGTGTGTGTGTGTGGCACACGATTGTTACATGAACTATGCACTACACCTAACGCTGACAGGGCTGTGTGTGTGTGTGTGGCACACGATTGTTACATGAACTATGCACTACACCTAACGCTGACAGGGCTGTGTGTGTGTGTGTGGCACACGATTGTTACATGAACTATGCACTACACCTAACGCTGACAGGGCTGTGTGTGTGTGTGTGGCACACGATTGTTACATGAACTATGCACTACACCTAACGCTGACAGGGCTGTGTGTGTGTGTGTGGCACACGATTGTTACATGAACTATGCACTACACCTAACGCTGACAGGGCTGTGTGTGTGTGTGTGGCACACGATTGTTACATGAACTATGCACTACACCTAACGCTGACAGGGCTGTGTGTGTGTGTGTGGCACACGATTGTTACATGAACTATGCACTACACCTAACGCTGACAGGGCTGTGTGTGTGTGTGTGGCATACGATTGTTACATGAACTATGCACTACACCTAACGCTGACAGGGCTGTGTGTGTGTGTGGCACACGATTGTTACATGAACTATGCACTACACCTAACGCTGACAGGGCTGTGTGTGTGTGTGTGGCATACGATTGTTACATGAACTATGCACTACACCTAACGCTGACAGGGCTGTGTGTGTGTGTGTGGCACACGATTGTTACATGAACTATGCACTACACCTAACGCTGACAGGGCTGTGTGTGTGTGTGTGGCACACGATTGTTACATGAACTATGCACTACACCTAACGCTGACAGGGCTGTGTGTGTGTGTGTGGCACACGATTGTTACATGAACTATGCACTACACCTAACGCTGACAGGGCTGTGTGTGTGTGTGTGTGGCACACGATTGTTACATGAACTATGCACTACACCTAACGCTGACAGGGCTGTGTGTGTGTGTGTGTGGCACACGATTGTTACATGAACTATGCACTACACCTAACGCTGACAGGGCTGTGTGTGTGTGTGTGGCACACGATTGTTACATGAACTATGCACTACACCTAACGCTGACAGGGCTGTGTGTGTGTGTGTGGCACACGATTGTTACATGAACTATGCACTACACCTAACGCTGACAGGGCTGTGTGTGTGTGTGTGTGGCACACGATTGTTACATGAACTATGCACTACACCTAACGCTGACAGGGCTGTGTGTGTGTGTGGCACACGATTGTTACATGAACTATGCACTACACCTAACGCTGACAGGGCTGTGTGTGTGTGTGTGGCACACGATTGTTACATGAACTATGCACTACACCTAACGCTGACAGGGCTGTGTGTGTGTGTGTGGCACACGATTGTTACATGAACTATGCACTACACCTAACGCTGACAGGGCTGTGTGTGTGTGTGGCACACGATTGTTACATGAACTATGCACTACACCTAACGCTGACAGGGCTGTGTGTGTGTGTGTGGCACACGATTGTTACATGAACTATGCACTACACCTAACGCTGACAGGGCTGTGTGTGTGTGTGTGGCACACGATTGTTACATGAACTATGCACTACACCTAACGCTGACAGGGCTGTGTGTGTGTGTGTGTGGCACACGATTGTTACATGAACTATGCACTACACCTAACGCTGACAGGGCTGTGTGTGTGTGTGTGGCATACGATTGTTACATGAACTATGCACTACACCTAACGCTGACAGGGCTGTGTGTGTGTGTGTGGCACACGATTGTTACATGAACTATGCACTACACCTAACGCTGACAGGGCTGTGTGTGTGTGTGTGGCACACGATTGTTACATGAACTATGCACTACACCTAACGCTGACAGGGCTGTGTGTGTGTGTGTGGCACACGATTGTTACATGAACTATGCACTACACCTAACGCTGACAGGGCTGTGTGTGTGTGTGTGGCACACGATTGTTACATGAACTATGCACTACACCTAACGCTGACAGGGCTGTGTGTGTGTGTGTGGCACACGATTGTTACATGAACTATGCACTACACCTAACGCTGACAGGGCTGTGTTGTGTGTGTGTGGCACACGATTGTTACATGAACTATGCACTACACCTAACGCTGACAGGGCTGTGTGTGTGTGTGTGGCACACGATTGTTACATGAACTATGCACTACACCTAACGCTGACAGGGCTGTGTGTGTGTGTGTGGCACACGATTGTTACATGAACTATGCACTACACCTAACGCTGACAGGGCTGTGTGTGTGTGTGTGGCACACGATTGTTACATGAACTATGCACTACACCTAACGCTGACAGGGCTGTGTGTGTGTGTGTGGCACACGATTGTTACATGAACTATGCACTACACCTAACGCTGACAGGGCTGTGTGTGTGTGTGTGGCACACGATTGTTACATGAACTATGCACTACACCTAACGCTGACAGGGCTGTGTGTGTGTGTGTGGCACACGATTGTTACATGAACTATGCACTACACCTAACGCTGACAGGGCTGTGTGTGTGTGTGTGGCACACGATTGTTACATGAACTATGCACTACACCTAACGCTGACAGGGCTGTGTGTGTGTGTGTGGCACACGATTGTTACATGAACTATGCACTACACCTAACGCTGACAGGGCTGTGTGTGTGTGTGTGGCACTACGATTGTTACATGAACTATGCACTACACCTAACGCTGACAGGGCTGTGTGTGTGTGTGTGGCACACGATTGTTACATGAACTATGCACTACACCTAACGCTGACAGGGCTGTGTGTGTGTGTGTGGCACACGATTGTTACATGAACTATGCACTACACCTAACGCTGACAGGGCTGTGTGTGTGTGTGTGGCACACGATTGTTACATGAACTATGCACTACACCTAACGCTGACAGGGCTGTGTGTGTGTGTGTGGCACACGATTGTTACATGAACTATGCACTACACCTAACGCTGACAGGGCTGTGTGTGTGTGTGTGGCACACGATTGTTACATGAACTATGCACTACACCTAACGCTGACAGGGCTGTGTGTGTGTGTGTGGCACACGATTGTTACATGAACTATGCACTACACCTAACGCTGACAGGGCTGTGTGTGTGTGTGTGGCACACGATTGTTACATGAACTATGCACTACACCTAACGCTGACAGGGCTGTGTGTGTGTGTGTGGCACACGATTGTTACATGAACTATGCACTACACCTAACGCTGACAGGGCTGTGTGTGTGTGTGTGGCACACGATTGTTACATGAACTATGCACTACACCTAACGCTGACAGGGCTGTGTGTGTGTGTGTGGCACACGATTGTTACATGAACTATGCACTACACCTAACGCTGACAGGGCTGTGTGTGTGTGTGTGGCACACGATTGTTACATGAACTATGCACTACACCTAACGCTGACAGGGCTGTGTGTGTGTGTGTGGCACACGATTGTTACATGAACTATGCACTACACCTAACGCTGACAGGGCTGTGTGTGTGTGTGTGGCACACGATTGTTACATGAACTATGCACTACACCTAACGCTGACAGGGCTGTGTGTGTGTGTGTGGCACACGATTGTTACATGAACTATGCACTACACCTAACGCTGACAGGGCTGTGTGTGTGTGTGTGGCACACGATTGTTACA
Source organism: Branchipolynoe longqiensis (assembly GCA_030323885.1). Taxonomy (NCBI): domain Eukaryota; kingdom Metazoa; phylum Annelida; class Polychaeta; order Phyllodocida; family Polynoidae; genus Branchipolynoe; species Branchipolynoe longqiensis. The sequence goes on from CM059189.1 coordinate 48,729,881, forward strand.
TGAACTATGCACTACACCTAACGCTGACAGGGCTGTGTGTGTGTGTGTGGCACACGATTGTTACATGAACTATGCACTACACCTAACGCTGACAGGGCTGTATGTGTGTGTGTGTGGCACACGATTGTTACATGAACTATGCACTACACCTAACGCTGACAGGGCTGTGTGTGTGTGTGTGGCACACGATTGTTACATGAACTATGCACTACACCTAACGCTGACAGGGCTGTGTGTGTGTGTGTGGCACACGATTGTTACATGAACTATGCACTACACCTAACGCTGACAGGGCTGTGTGTGTGTGTGTGGCATACGATTGTTACATGAACTATGCACTACACCTAACGCTGACAGGGCTGTGTGTGTGTGTGTGGCACACGATTGTTACATGAACTATGCACTACACCTAACGCTGACAGGGCTGTGTGTGTGTGTGTGGCACACGATTGTTACATGAACTATGCACTACACCTAACGCTGACAGGGCTGTGTGTGTGTGTGTGGCACACGATTGTTACATGAACTATGCACTACACCTAACGCTGACAGGGCTGTGTGTGTGTGTGTGGCACACGATTGTTACATGAACTATGCACTACACCTAACGCTGACAGGGCTGTGTGTGTGTGTGTGGCACACGATTGTTACATGAACTATGCACTACACCTAACGCTGACAGGGCTGTGTGTGTGTGTGTGGCACACGATTGTTACATGAACTATGCACTACACCTAACGCTGACAGGGCTGTGTGTGTGTGTGTGGCACACGATTGTTACATGAACTATGCACTACACCTAACGCTGACAGGGCTGTGTGTGTGTGTGTGGCACACGATTGTTACATGAACTATGCACTACACCTAACGCTGACAGGGCTGTGTGTGTGTGTGTGGCACACGATTGTTACATGAACTATGCACTACACCTAACGCTGACAGGGCTGTGTGTGTGTGTGTGGCACACGATTGTTACATGAACTATGCACTACACCTAACGCTGACAGGGCTGTGTGTGTGTGTGTGGCACACGATTGTTACATGAACTATACACTACACCTAACGCTGACAGGGCTGTGTGTGTGTGTGTGGCACATGATTGTTACATGAACTATGCACTACACCTAACGCTGACAGGGCTGTGTGTGTGTGTGTGGCACACGATTGTTACATGAACTATGCACTACACCTAACGCTGACAGGGCTGTGTGTGTGTGTGTGGCACACGAATTGTTACATGAACTATGCACTACACCTAACGCTGACAGGGCTGTGTGTGTGTGTGTGGCACACGATTGTTACATGAACTATGCACTACACCTAACGCTGACAGGGCTGTGTGTGTGTGTGTGGCACACGATTGTTACATGAACTATGCACTACACCTAACGCTGACAGGGCTGTGTGTGTGTGTGTGGCACACGATTGTTACATGAACTATGCACTACACCTAACGCTGACAGGGCTGTGTGTGTGTGTGTGGCACACGATTGTTACATGAACTATGCACTACACCTAACGCTGACAGGGCTGTGTGTGTGTGTGTGGCACACGATTGTTACATGAACTATGCACTACACCTAACGCTGACAGGGCTGTGTGTGTGTGTGTGGCACACGATTGTTACATGAACTATGCACTACACCTAACGCTGACAGGGCTGTGTGTGTGTGTGTGGCACACGATTGTTACATGAACTATGCACTACACCTAACGCTGACAGGGCTGTGTGTGTGTGTGTGGCACACGATTGTTACATGAACTATGCACTACACCTAACGCTGACAGGGCTGTGTGTGTGTGTGTGGCACACGATTGTTACATGAACTATGCACTACACCTAACGCTGACAGGGCTGTGTGTGTGTGTGTGGCACACGATTGTTACATGAACTATGCACTACACCTAACGCTGACAGGGCTGTGTGTGTGTGTGTGGCACACGATTGTTACATGAACTATGCACTACACCTAACGCTGACAGGGCTGTGTGTGTGTGTGTGCATCGATTGTTACATGACTATGCACTACACCTAACGCTGACAGGCTGTGTGTGGTGTGTGGCACACGTTGTTACATGAACTAGTGCAGCGTTTGCCTACGATTGACTGCATGACTGCTGATGTGTTGTGTGTGGCACACGATTGCTACATGAACTATGCACTACACCTAACGCTGACAGACTTCATGGACACGCCCATATCATTACAGCCGTTTCCTTTATTTACGTGTTATGCATAGCACGTTACGCATACCGCGTTACGCATAGCGTGTTACGCATTACGCATAGCACATTATGCATAGCGTTGCGCATTATGCATAGCATTTTACACATAATGCACTATGCATAACGCATTACACATAACGCATTGCACATAGCGCATTACTCATTACGCATAGCGCGTTACACATAATGCATAACGCATTACACATAATGCATTGCACATAGCGCATTGCGCATAGCGATTTGCATATACCACATTACGTATCATGCATCATGCCTAGTGCGTTACATATAACGCATTGCATATAACGCATTGCACATAACACATTGCGCATAGCGATTTGCGTATACTACATTACGCATCACGCATTACGCACTCCGCATCGCGCGTTAGGTGGATGTCACTGGCAGCACGCTAGGTATCTGAGCTGCTGCTGCTGTGTTAGTCAGTCGTACATGCACAGAGGCAAGTAGTACAGGCAGTCAGCACGTTGTCCCAGGCAAGTGCCTTCTTGCCACCCAAAGTACCCGGCGTTCCAATTTAACATTCGGAGCTGGTCGGCTATTACCAGTACATTTGTTCATTTTTATATTAAATTCCAAGACGCACCTTGTAGAGCTTGCATGCCGTGTGGTCATTTTAAACGTGTGTCACGTGCACTGCGTGTATCGTGCAAAGTTTCCACCCTGCTGGTCGGTTGTTGGAGTTTTACGTCCTGGCAACATCTAAGGTCATATCAGGACAAATACCGACTTGTGACAGTGTGCACTCATGGTGACTTTATAGCTATGCCCCACTGAGAGACCATGCCACCAACACCATGACCTGATATCCAACTGAGTCATATTAACCTGACACTGAGCCAACCAGTCCTTGTCCTATCCTACTAATGCTGAATGCCAGGCTAGGAAGCGACAATTATCAATTTCATAAGTCATTGGTTCGATTCGACCGGGAATTAAACTCCCGACCTTCCGCAAGCGAGACCCGCGCTTTACCGATTCGGCCACCGCGCCCGGTACACCCTGCTGGTTGTGTGTGGTACCATGTCATCATCATCATCATGCTGTCGGTCGCGATACGACAAAGACTGCTTTCATTACTTGACTGCCGCTCTCCATTTAGCTCTCTGCTGTGAGAGTGATGTCCATGAGTGCGATTGTACATTTCATGAAAGCTGCCTGCAAAAGTGTTGAAGTGCTGCTGGCTTTTGCACGTTACCAGCGGCACTCTCTCGGGGAGCAAATAGAGGTTTCATACCGGCAAGAACATGTCCAGACAGGCGCAAAACTATTTGTCCCTGCAGTGGCTGGTTGGGAGATCTAGGAAGTTCCATACATCAACCACCCTTAATGCTGCCACAGTGACATGGTTTTCTGTTTAGGGTTTGCTCCCTTAGCCTTCAGTTCTGTCAAGAATCTGTACCACAAGCCAGTGGTTTACAACTCTGCAGGGCAGGGGCGTCAAACTCCCTGGGGTATTGCAATACCTGCAATACCACATACTACGTGGTGCAGTGTGAACCATGTGTAGCGTCTGTGAACCATGTGTAGCACCTATTACAGCCTGTACACCATGACTGTGCATTACAGTCAGAAGGCACGTACCACATGGTGCAGTGTGAACCATGTGTAGCGTCTGTGAACCATGTGGAGCGCCTATTACAGCCTGGACAACATGATTGTGTGTTACCATCAGAAGGCACATACCAGGTGGTGCAGTGTGAACCATGTGTAGCGTCTGTGAACCATGTGTGGCGCCTATTACAGCCTGTACACCATGATTGTGTGTTACCATCAGAAGGCATATACCACATGGTGCAGTGTGAACCATGTGTAGCATCTGTGAACCATGTGTAGCGCCTATTACAGCCTGTACAGCATGACTGTGCATTACCGTCAGAAGGCATGTACCACGTGGTGCAGTGTGAACCATGTGTAGCATCTGTGAACCATGTGTATCGTCTATTACAGCCTGTCCACCATGACTGTGCGTTACTGTCAGAAGGCACGTACCACGTGGTGCAGTGTGAACCATGTGTAGCGTCTGTGAACCATGTGTATCGTCTATTACAGCCTGTACACCATGACTGTGCATTACCGTCAGAAGGCACATACCACGTGGTGCAGTATGAACCATGTGTAGTGTCTGTGAACCATTTGTAGCGCCTATTACAGCCTGTACACCATGACTGTTTGTTACCGTCAGAAGGCACGTACCACATGGTGCAGTGTGAACCATGTGTAGCGTCTGTGAACCATGTGTATCGTCCATTACAGCCTGTACACCATGACTGTGCGTTACCGTCAGAAGGCACATACCACGTGGTGCAGTGTGAACCATGTGTAGTGTCTGTGAACCATGTGTAGCGCCTATTACAGCCTGTACACCATGACTGTGCATTACCGTCAGAAGGCATGTACCACGTGGTGCAGTGTGAACCATGTGTAGCGTCTGTGAACCATGTGTAGCCCCTATTACAGCCTGTACACCATGACTGTGCATTACAGTCAGAAGGCACGTACCACGTGGTGCAGTGTGAACCATGTGTAGCGTCTGTGAACCATGTGTAGCGCCTATTACACAGCCTGTACACCATGACTGTGCATTACCGTCAGAAGGCACGTACCACGTGGTGCAGTGTGAACCATGTGTAGCATCTGTGAACCATGTGTAGCATCTGTGAACCATGTGTAGCGCCTATTTTTTTATTTTTTTATTTTTTTTATTGACGAGGTATTTACTCTGCCCATAACGTATAAGCTCCTGTCAGGGTGCTTGTTTTCAACGCTGGACAGCCTGTACACCATGACTGTGCGTTACCGTCAGAAGGCACTTCCCCCATTTCAGAAAATGACCCCCCCCCACATGATACAGTCCAGTGATAAGGAAGCTAGATGAACAAAGGGAACACATCCAAAGTCGAGCCCTTCACAATTCATCTACCACCGGGCGCGGTGGCCGAATCAGTAGAGCGCGAGCCTCGCGTGTGGAAGATCGGGAGTTATCTTGATATGACCTTAGATGTTGCCAGGACGTAAAACTCCAACAACCAATCAACCAATCATCTACCTGTTTTCCAAAAATGCAGCTGCTATTCTTATAACTTTTCTTCTGAATCATAGACATATTTGTCAGTATAAACTAAGGGACACATATTTTAAAGCTGACAATTGTTAAAGTTGTCCCATGAACCTCACACGGTCTGTACACGTGTGACGATGTAGAATTCAAGGCTATTTCAACGCTTTTCAAGGCTGTATATGATAAGAATTCAAGACTATTTTCATTTGGATTTCAAGAAAAAAAAAACAACAATGGCAAATGATGATTTCGAACTACTTTAGATCAGTGGGGAAAGTTACATGGAACTCAAGGCTTTTCAATACTAATTACCCAAATTAGGTTAAATTCAAGGCTTGTCAATGCCTTCAAATGAGGCAAATAAAGTCCAAGACTTTTCAAGACTTTCTGGGGCCGGACGGACCCTGGTTTGTGTAGACAAAGCGCTCCGAAATTAGCAAAGTTGACAGTTGTCAAAGCTATCACTCAAGTTGTTAAACCTCCATAAGTGCGTTATACAAATGACCGTGGCACCTATTGTACACCAACGTGGGCACTATACGTATAGACTGCAGCTAGACTCAACCACCTCCCCACACACGCACAGACCCCCACCCACACGCACCCACACACCCACGTGCACGATCAATTCAGGGGCAAGGCTGCAATCAATTTTAACTTTCGCTAAAGCTGCATAGACCGATTAAAACATGAAATTTTGTAAACCAAAACAATTATCTAGATTTGATTCTACATATCTTATCTTACTTAGATACCAGTGCACTTATTAAACATCTGTTGCCACATAGAAGGCAATACTGAGTCAATTAAGACACCATTTAACTGTTACTGCAGAAGCCTATGGTGTCAGAGTTTGTGCATGCTTGACAAAATTAAGTTTGCATGTTTGCACTTCAAATATCTCAAAACTTAGCCATTTAATATAAAGGTTCCTTAAACCTAAAGTAAGGTACATAATAAGGATCAACCTGATATATTTATATTAGAAATGACAGAAACTCAACACCATCGGACTATGCCACTTTAAATGCGAGAAGCCGCGTGTTAATGTGAGCGGGGCAGTGTTAATGTGAGCGGGGCAGTGTGTTAATGTGAGCGGGGCAGTGTGTTAATGTGAGTGGGGCAGTGTGTTAATGTGAGCGGGGCAGTGTTAATGTGAGCGGGGCAGTGTGTTAATGTGAGCGGGGCAGTGTGTTAATGTGAGTGGGGCAGTGTGTTAATGTGAGTGGGGCAGTGTGTTAATGTGAGCGGGGCAGTGTGTTAATGTGAGTGGGGCAGTGTGTTAATGTGAGTGGGGCAGTGTGTTAATGTGAGCGGGGCAGTGTGTTAATGTGAGCGGGGCAGTGTGTTAATGTGAGTGGGGCAGTGTGTTAATGTGAGCGGGGCAGTGTGTTAATGTGAGCGGGGCAGTGTGAGTGAAGATGAGAAGACTTGGCTTACCTTAGGGACGATTCGCTGACAGTGGTAGACACAGCAGTTCTATATAGCGCGCATCTCACCTGAGGAGCAGAACCAACACCAGGTGACACAGGTGCACACTGACTTACTGACACATGCTTTACCTGTAGACAAAACATGTATATATAGTTCAATAATACCACTATATAGTTAAACATATATAGCTAAATAATAATACCTATATAGTTCAATAATACCACTATATAGTTAAACATATATAGCTAAATAATAATACCTATATAGTTCAATAATAGTTAAATATATATAGCTAAATAATAACACCTATATAGTTAAACATATATAGCTAAATAATAAAACATATATAGTTCAATAATACCAAGTATATAGCTAAATATATATAGCTAAATAATAAAACCTATATAGTTCAATAATACCTCTATATAGTTAAACATATATAGCTAAATAATAAAACCTATATAGTTCAATGATACCAAGTATATAGTTAAATATATATAGCTAAATAATAACACCTATATAGTTCAATAATACCAAGTATATAGTTAAACATATTTAGCTAAATAATAACACCTATATAGTTCAATAATACCATGTACATAGTTAAATATATATAGCTAAATAATAAAACCTATATAGTTCAATAATACCACTAGATAGTTAAACATATATAGCTAAATAATAAACCTATATAATACCAAGTATATAGTTAAATATATATAGCTAAATAATAACACCTATATAGTTCAATAATACCATGTATATAGTTAAATATATATAGCTAAATAATAACACCTATATAGTTCAATAATACCATGTATATAGTTAAATATATATAGCTAAATAATAACACCTATATACTTCAATAATACCAAGTATATAGTTAAATATATATAGCTAAATAATAACACCTATATAGTTCAATAATACCAAGTATATAATTAAACATATGTAGCTAAATAATAATACCTATATAGTTCAATAATACCAAGTATATAGTTAAAAATGTATAGCTGAATAATAACACCTACATAGTTCAATAATACCATGTATATAGTTAAATATATATAGCTAAATAATAACACCTATATAGTTCAATAATACCATGTATATAGTTAAATATATATACGTAAATAATAACATTTCTATAGCTAAATAATAACACCTATATAGTTCAATAATACCACATATATAGTTCAATATATATATATGTAAATAATAAAATTTATATAGCTAAATAACACCACCTAAATAATACCACTATATAGTTAATATATATACATAAATAATAACACCTATGTAGCTGAATAATAACACATATATTTGAATAATGAACACATATATATTTAAATAATAACAGAGGGATATCAGGTCATGGTGCTGGCGGCTTGGTTTCCCAATGGCGCCATGAGTGCGCACTGTCAGAAGTCAGTACCCATCCTGATATGACTTTATATGTTGCCAGGTCGTAAAACTCCAACAACCAACCACTTATTTTATGGGACAGAATCAGTAATATTGACATGCGCTTTCTATGGAAGTCAAGCTGGACTTACCGCTTGACAAAACACAATTCCTCACTTTTGCAAACCAATAAACTAAAGCTGCGCTTCGTTGAGAGGATGACTGTGATTGGTTGAGGGTGTCACGTGGTGCTGCTGCAGGCACAGCCACGTGTGGTCGGAGTGACAGTGGAAATGTCAGCCATGTTGTTTTTTATCCACTGTCCGCCTACCCCAGGTGGCGCTTTGCTTTTAAACACTGCCATCACTGACACACATACGTTGACATTTGAGACTACCAGCCAAAGAGCAACACGCTGCCACCACATTTTGATTTTGAAGAAAAATGACTTTTTTGTAACCTTTTGAGATCAGAAGCTACAAGAATGCACCTTGCAATAATAACTCACAGAGCGGTTTGATATCTCTGGAAATAGTCCTCTGGCCTCACGTTTTGAGCAGGTTTATTTGTGTATCTAAACTATGAGCATCATCCGTATAGTTTCAGTCTGCAGTTCTTTACTGAGTCACGTCTCCACCACTGCGTGTCTAGATGCGGGAGGGGGCACTGTATACTACCGCTGTCATCCGTATAGTTTCAGTCTGCAGTTCTTTACTGAGTCACGTCTCCACCACTGTGTGTCTAGATGTGGGAGGGGGCACTGTATACTACTGCTGTCATCCGTATAGTTTCAGCCTGCAGTTCTTTACTGAGTCACGTCTCCACCACTGTGTGTCTAGATGTGGGAGGGGACACTGTATACTACCGCTGTCATCCGTATAGTTTCAGTCTGCAGTTCCTTACTGAGTCACGTCTCCACCACTGCGTGTCTAGATGTGGGAGGGGGCACTGTATACTACCGCTGTCACCCGTATAGTTTCAGTCTGCAGTTTCTTACTGAGTCACGTCTCCACCACTGCGTGTCTAGATGTGGGAGGGGGCACTATATACTACCGCTGTCATCCGTATAGTTTCAGTCTGCAGTTCTTTACTGAGTCACGTCTCCACCACTGCGTGTCTAGATGTGGGAGGGGGGCACCATGTACTACCGCTGTCATCCGTATAGTTTCAGTCTGCAGTTCTTTACTGAGTCACGTCTCCACCACTGTGTGTCTAGATGTGGGAGGGGGCACCATGTACTACCGCTGTCATCCGTATAGTTTCAGCCTGCAGTTCTTTACTGAGTCACGTCTCCACCACTGTGTGTCTAGATGTGGGAGAGGGCACCATGTACTACCGCTGTCATCCGTATAGTTTCAGCCTGCAGTTCTTTACTGAGTCACGTCTCCACCACTGTGTGTCTAGATGTGGGAGAGGGCACCATGTACTACCGCTGTCATCCGTATAGTTTCAGTCTGCAGTTCTTTACTGAGTCACGTCTCCACCACTGTGTGTCTAGATGTGGGAGGGGGCACTGTATACTACCGCTGTCATCCGTATAGTTTCAGTCTGCAGTTCTTTACTGAGTCACGTCTCCACCACTGTGTGTCTAGATGTGGGAGGGGGCACCATGTACTACCGCCGTCATATCCCCTTGACAGTAGCTTGACAGCAGCTTGACAGCAGCACACCAGCTTGACAGCAGTTCACCAGCTTGCCAGCAGCTTGACAGCTGCTTAACAGCTGCTTGACAGCAGCTTGACAGCGTATATTACGATCAGGGATATTTGCGAAACGACTGTGGCCCAGATAAAATACGATAAAGGCAAGTGATGGGGTTGAAAAACACCCAAGGAAGACTAGAACCACCAGGAATCATCCCCTGCCTAAACACACCAGATGCGGTGGCCTAATTGGTAGAGCACAGGCTTCCCATGCGGAAGGTAGGGAGTTTTAATCTCGGTCAAGTCAAACCAATGACTTACTAAATTTATACTTGCCCCTACCTAGTCCGGCGCTCAGCATTACTAGGATAGTCCAAGGACTGGTTAGCTCTGTGCCAGGATAGTGTGACTGAATGGGATATCAGATGATTGTGCCAGCAGCCTGATCGCCCAGTGGAGCAGCACTATAAATTTGCCACGAGTTCACACTGTCACAAGTCGATACCCCTCCTGATATGACCATATATGTTCCTAGACATAAAACCCCAACAAGCAAAACAAGCTCTACACACACCCACGCCACAAAGCACGCCGCCACCGCGTATGCATCGTCGGTGCCAGTGGGTTTGATTATCAGTATTGACGTGTGAGGCCCCGCTATGGGTAGAGAGACGGAGGAACGCCAGTCGCTGTAGATAATGACAACACTATTTGAGACTGCAATGGGTACATAGGTAGAGAAACGACATTCGCTGTAGATAATGACAGCACCATTTGAGTTTACAATGGGTACATAGGTAGAGAAACGCCAGTCGCTGTAGATAATGATGACACTATTTGAGACTGTAATGGGTACATAGGTAGAGGAAGGCCAGTCGCTGTAGATAATGACAGCACTATTTGAGACTGTAATGGGCCAAAGGTAGAGGAACGGCAGTCGCTGTAGATAATGACAACACTATTTGAGACTGTAATCGGTACACATTTGGAGGAACGCCAGTCGCTGCAGATCATGATGACACTATTTGAGACTGCAATGGGTATGTAGGTAGAGGAACGGCAGTCGCTGCAGATAATGACGACACTATTTGAGTATACAATGGGTACGTAGGTAGAGGAACGCCAGTCGCTGTAGATAATGACAGCACTATTTGAGTCTACAGTGGGTACGTAGGTAGAGGAACGACATTCGCTGTAGATAATGACAGCACCATTTGATTTTACAATGGGTACATAGGTAGAGGAACGGCAGTCGCTGTAGATAATGATGGCACTATTTGAGACTGTAATGGGTTAAAGGTAGAGGAATGACAGTCGCTGTAGATAATGACGACACTATTTGAGACTGTAATAGGTACACATTCGGAGGAATGCCAGTCGCTGCAGATAATGACGACACTATTTGAGACTGCAATGGGTATGTAGGTAGAGGAACGGCAGTCGCTGCAGATAATGACGACATTATTTAAGTATACAATGGGTACGTAGGTAGAGGAACGCCAGTCGCTGTAGATAATGACAGCACTATTTGAGTCTACAGTGGGTACGTAGGTAGAGGAACGACATTCGCTGTAGATAATGACAGCACTATTTGAGACTGCGTAAGAACATATGCGCAGTTCTCCCCATCTGGTACGCAAATCCAAGTCGGATGTGGCTGCGCAGGATAAACATGTCACGTGGTGTCCACCAATCAATTTACGGGACTTCCAGGAAACAGGAAATGCCGTAGGAGACTAATGGGTTTGTTTGTTGTTTTATGTCCTAGCAACGTCTAGGATTATATCAGGATGGGTATCGACTTATGACAGTGTGCAGTCATGATGACTTTATAGTGCTACCCCAGTGGGAATTCAGGCTGCCAGCACCATGACCTGATATTCCACTCAGTCACATTATCTTGGTACTGTTCTAACCAGTCCTTGCCCTATCCTATTAATGCCGAGCGCCAGGCTGGGAAGCGACAAGTATCAATTTGAAAAATCATTGGTTTGACTCGAGAGAGAATGGAAATCCTGACATTCCGCACTGGAGGCCTGCGCTCTACCGATTAGACCACCATCCTTGGCCTATCATAGCAATGCCGAGCGCCAGACTGTAGCGACAGGCATCCGGCACGTGTAGGCTGTGGGATAGGGGTGACTTCTGGTGATTCTAGTCTCCCTTGGGTCTAGTTCTTGTAAAGTGAGAACGGAACTGGGAGGAATGTAAATGGAACAGAGAGTTACAGTCTTATGCAGCGTCAGACGAACAGCTACAGCCTGTAGTGTCGTGTCTAACGCCACTGGCGTACAGACGACATCACGTGTGACCAAGATGGAGGAGCCGCCAGCGGCTTGGTCTCCAGATAGTGCGTGCTTGTTATGAATGGTGTAGCCTTTAAGACTACAACTCTCAGAAGTTTTTATATAAGTTTCTTGTAGGCAAACAGCGAGTGGATTGAGGTTGCAACAAAGAAGAGACAACTCTTCGATGTTGTTCCTAAAACCTTGGCAGTTCCATTGAATAAGAGATGCACCTGTCACTGTCATTTTGGAGCAGTGACAGGTGTTCTCCCCCTCGCCTTTGGTTTGAGGGAGAGATTTCGACTGCGGGTTTCCACAGTCTCAGGCATTTCAATATCAGCAGACATCAGTGACATCGATGCCTTCACTGAGATGCTGAGATGGATCGCAGAGAAAACTGTTTCGAAGTCCTCGGCAACTCCCAAACATTTGACGCCTCCATGGTTAGATGACGGCTATAGGAGGGCTATTAAGGAAGGAAAGAAAGCTCAGCATAAATTCCACAGGAGACCAACTGCTGAAAATCTGGTGCTCTTTAGATTTCTGCGCGCTCGCCCTCGCAGAACAATCAAAGAAGCGCGGAGGCAGTGTTGGAGACAATTTGTTTCTAGCATCACCATGCACACGCCGTTGGGCAAAGTGTGGACAATGATCAGGAGAATCAAACGAAGGGGAGGTGATTCTTCTGTAGTCCAGCACTTGAAACACAACAGCACCATTCTCACATCACTCGACGAAATAAGTGAAGAATTGGCTAGCACCTTTGTTGGAAACTTGTCTTTGGCAAACTGCCTCCCGATCTTTTGGGCCATCAAGGAATGCCAAGAGCGAAAGCTCTTGGACTTTTCCTCCGATGGCGAGGAGCACTACAACTCCCCATTCAGTATGGGTGAGTTGAGGTGTTCTTTGGAAAGCTCGCATGACACAGCAGTTGGACCTGATGGAATTCATTATCAATTTTTTAAACATCTCCCTGAACATGCACTGAGACTGTTGCTTCAACTCTTCAACAACATCTGGGAGTCGGGTGTCGTCCCCGCCTCTTGGCGGGAGGCGACATTAATACCGATTCCCAAACCTGGTAAATACCAGAGTGAAGCCAACAACTATCATCCCATAGCCCTCACAAGCTGCATCTGTAAAATCATGGAGCGCATGGTAAACAACCGCCTCCTCTGGCTACTGGAGTGAGGACACCACCTGTCCAACCTTCAATCTGGCTTCAGATGGGGCCGCAGCACCCTCTACCATTTGGTGCGCATGGAGACCTTCATAAGAAATGCTTTCCTTAAGAAGGAGCACATTGTGGCTGTCTTTTTCGACCTCGAAAAAGCCTATGACACAACGTGGCAGCATGGCATCATGGAGGATCTTCACGCAATTGGCCTTCATGGCCACCTGCCAATTTTCATCAGGAACTTTCTAGCCTTCAGGCATTTCCGCGTCCTTGTCAAGACTACCTATTCCACCCTAGACTCACAGGAACTAGGAGTACCTCAAGGCAGCATACTGGCCGTGACCCTTTTCGGGGTCAAGGTCAATGGTATTGCTGCCGCTGTAAAGCGGAGGATCTCCTGTAGTCTTTTCGTGGACGACTTTGTTTTATATTACAGCGGTGCTAACATGAATGTCATAGAGAAACAGCTACAACCAAGCATAAATGGGATCCATCGATGGTCAGTTCTGAACAGTTTCAAATTTTCCAAGACCAAAACAGTCTGCATGCACTTCTGCCTGCTGTGTAAAATGCATGCGGAACCGGAGCTGACCCTGGATGGGGATCCCATTAAAGTCGTTGAGAAAACCAAATTTCTGGGCCTCATTGTCGATGCAAAACTGTCTTTTGTGCCACATGTAAAGTACCTGAAAACAAGATGCCTGAAAGCGCTAGATATTCTGAGGGTGCTGTCCAGCTCAGAGTGGGGAGCGGACAGAGATGTTCTGCTCTCCATGTACAGAACCTTGGTTCGGTCACAAGTGGATTACGGCAGCATAGTATATGGTTCCGCAAGGAAATCATATATTGGGCTGCTAGACATGATCCACCACCAGGGACTGTGCCTGGCCCTTGGAGCCTTCCTTACCTCACCAGTTCAGAGCCTTTATGACGAAGCCAATGAACCATCACTTAACAACAGGAGAATCAAACTGGCCATGCAATATGTAGTCAAGATAAAAACTAATGCATTGAATCCTGCACACAATTGTCTATTCGAGCAACATGACGAATCCAGGTATGAAGCCAGGCCGAATTACATCCGGCCACTGAGGCTCCGAATGAAACCTCATTTGGAGGCCTTGGGAGTGGATTTTGATGTGTTGGAGGATGCCAAAGTCCCAGAACATCCCCCGTGGTCGTTGAGAAAGCCATCGGTTATCCTCCAACTCACGGAACTGAGGAAGTCTGGGACACATCCACTTGAGTACCAAGGACTGCATGCAGAGATTCAAGGCCAGTTTGCAGACCACCTCTCCATATACACTGATGGTTCGAAAGACCAAAGCCAGGTAGCTGCTGCGGCAGTCTGGCAACGGGAAAAACTTGGTGTACGTTTGCCCGATCAGAGCTCGATTTTCACTGCAGAAGCCCGAGCACTCTTTCTCGCGTTGGAGTTTATTGAGGTATCCAACCACACTAAATATGTTATATACAGTGATTCGTTCTCTTGCCTCCTGGCTGTTGCTGGACTGAAAACGAATCACCCTATTCTAGCAACGGTCATTTATAAAATGAACCAACTGACAACGGATGGGTATGACATCCACCTGTGCTGGGTGCCTGGCCATGCCGGCATACAAGGAAACGAATGAGCTGATCGGGCTGCGAAGAAGGCCCTGAACTGTAATCTTGAACCGTGTCTGATCCCTCACTCTGATCTGAAACCAATAGCCACCCACATAAAATCCAAATGGCAACATGAGTGGGATGAAAACATTAATAAACTTAAAGAAATTGAACCATCTGTGGGAAAGCCACCACAGACTCATGCGGGAGGTCGGCGGGACCAAGTGGTCCTTAGCCGCTGCCATATTGGCCACTCATGGCTTACACATGCTTTTCTACACAAGAGGGAACCTCCCCCTGAATGTATTGGGTGTCAGTCCCCGCTGACACTCAAACAAACAGCCAAATAAACTACAACCTATGTATAAATAAAATTATACAAAAAGTAAACCACAAACTGTGGCTATTTTCAAAGCTAAGAGACTACATGACACAAGAAATGTCAATAAAAATCTTCAAGGGCATGATGCTCCCCTATTTTGATTATGGAGATATAAACTACATGGGTGCGAGAAAAGAACTACTAAAAAAACTGCAAACACTGCAGAACAGAGCCCTAATAATCTGTCTAAGAGTAGACAAGCTGCACCCCACCTATGACATACACAAAAGAACCAAAGTGAAATTACTAGAAAATAGGAGAATAATTCATTTGAAAACATTAGCATATAGCTATAGCCAAAACATTAAACTTCTAACAAAACCACAAAGGGCTACTAGAGCAAATAATGCGCCACTACTAAAGCAGACCAGAAGCCAAATAAAAGCTCATGAGAGAAGCATGCTAGAAATGGCTGCCAAGGTGTGGAATGCCCAAACGGTAAAGGAATGACAAATTCCTGACCTAAAAACTTACAAAAATATCTGTGCAAAATAAGGCTAGGAAACCCCCACTAAGCTGCACTGCAAAGGGGCATGTGATATATCACGGCCTGCCAGCGGGACGCCCAATGGAAGATAACCATGCCAAAAGTAGCCAGATAACACACCACACAGCTACGTACAAGCCTATTATATGTAAATAGGAGTAGGCTAGTCTAGTAATAAGAGTAGAAAAAATAAATACATATATGCCAAGAAAATCCAAAAAAAACTAACATAGGCTATTAACCATACCAACCAATTATCTATCTGCTACTGAGATTTAGGCAATCAAATACTTTATCTGCAGCCACTGTGTGGTAAGATAACACCAACACTACAACTGGCCAGCATTGAAAACAAGCCTGGGTACCCGGGCTTATATGCTATGGACAGTATAAATACAGCCTCAATAAAAAGAAAAACTAACCCAAAAAAACACATTTTACTAAGTTGTGTTGATTTTTTGGCCCTGCGCCAACAGTTCTACACTGCAGACAATATGCATGACCTTTTTACTAAGGTAAAACAGGAAAACATTTTAGCCTTTTTGAGGGCAGCTGGACTGTACCACCTCATATAGTTTACTAAATAGATTCTATCAATTATTAATAAAACTTTTCTTTTTCTATGGGAATCTTTTTCCCTTGACAACAAATATATGATTGTGAGCTTTCTAATTTAATGAGTGTCTATTGGCACATAATTGATTGTCTGCCTTTACATGTAAAAGCGATGGTTTGAACAAAAAACTATTTCTCGCAGTGAATATGGCCGATGCTGCGGACACAGTGTAAAGCAACCACCAATCAATCAATCAAACCCTTGGGTCTTTTTCAACCTCATCGCTTGCCTAAGTAAATGTAGTTAAACTGGGTGAGTATGCGGGTGAGTGGGTACTTGTGTGTGAGTGTGTGGGTGAGTGTGGGTGACTGTGGGTGAGTGTCCAGGTGGGTGTGTGCATAAGTGTGTGAGTGTGTGTGTGGGTGAGTTTGGGTGAGTCTCCAGGTTAGTGTGTGTATGAGTGTGTGAGTGTGTGTGTGGGTGAGTGTGGGTGAGTCTCCAGGTGGATGAATGTATGAGTGTGTGCGTGTGTGTCGGGGGGTATGGGTGAGTGCCGGCCGTACAAACGCCTGGCGCAGTCTGCAGCTACTTGCTCATTAAACATTCATAAACTGTCCCCTGCCGACACATCCACGTATAGCAAGGCGCCCGCCGCCCGCCGCCCGCCGCCCCCCGCCCACCGCCCGCCGCCCCCCGCCCACCGCCCGCCGCCCACCGCCCGCCGTCCACCGCCCGCCGCCCGCCGCCCGCCATCCGCCGCCCGCCGCCCACCGCCCGCCGCCCCCCATCCACCGCCCGCCGCCCACCGCCCGCCATCCGCTGCCCCGCCGCCCGCCGCCCGGCGCCCCCCGCCCCCCGCCCGCCATCCGCCGCCCCGCCGCCCACCGCCCGCCGTCCACCGCCCGCCGCCGCCACCCGTATTACTTGTGCCTCTTGGCGCTGCCTCGTTCTGAACCCGCTTAGATCCGCCCCCGCCCATGTCGACCGCCAGTCGGCGCCACTAGATATGTGAGATTGTACGAGTACAGCAGTCACGTTGGGATTTCCGCCGTTAAATGGACGCTGCTGTTAGTGTTGTTCTCCTCCTCCCCCTTCCATCCCCCCTCCCAGCCCCCTCCCCCTTCCACCCCCCTCCCCCCGCCCCCATCCCAGCCCCCTCCCCCTTCCACCTCCACCTCCCAGCCCCCTCCCCTTCCTCCCTCCTCCCTCCTCCCTCCTACCGCCCCCTCCCACCTCCCCCTTCCACCCCCCACCTCCCAGCCCCCTCCTCCCTCCTCCCTCCCACCTCCTCCAGCGTGCACAACACACTGCAGGAACCAGCGTGCACAACACACTGCAGGAACCAGCGTGCACAACACACTGCAGGAACCAGCATGCACAACACACTGCAGGAACCAGCATGCACAACACACTGCAGGAACCAGCGTGTACAACACACTGCATGAACCAGCGCGCAGAACAAACTGCAGGAACCAGCGTGCATAACACACTGCAGCAACCAGCGTGCACAACACACTGCAGCAACCAGCGTGCACAACACACTGCAGGAACCAGTGTGCACAACACACTGCAGGAGCCAGCGTGCACAACACACTGCATGAACCAGTGTGTACAACACACTGCATGAACCAGCGTGCAGAACACACTGCAGGAACCAGCGTGCACAACACACTGCAGGAACCAGCGTGCACAACACAATGCAGGAACCAGCGTGCACAACACTGCAGGAACCAGTGTGCACAACACACTGCAGGAACCAGCGTGCACAACACACTGCATGAACCAGCATGCAACACAACACACTGCAGGAACCAGCATGCACAACACACTGCAGGAACCAGCGTGAACCACAACACACTGCAGGAACCAGCATGCACAACACACTGCATGAACCAGCGTGAACCACGAGCAGCTCAACCCGGACATAGGTAAACAAGGACATGTGAGTGCGGACTGTGCAGCTCACAAGGTGGTGTTCTCAAAGGCGAGCAGGTCCGAGCAGGTCGGCTAAGATGGCGCCGTGGCCTACATGGCCAAAATTGTGGTCGTATCGATCCATTCGTCTGACGCGCCTCAGCCTCTGTAGCGAGACCGGGTGCGGTGGTCTAATCGGTAGAGTGCAGGACTCCCGTGCGGAAGGTCGGAATTTCAGTTCCCAGTTGAGTCAAACCAATGACTTATAAAATTAATACTTGTCGCTTCCTAGCCTGGTGCTCGGCATTAATAGGATAGCGCCAGGACTGGTTAGCTCAGTGTCAGGAGAATGTGACTGAGTGGGATATTGGGTCATGGTGCTGGTGGCCTGATTTCCCAGGGGGCAGCACTATAAACTTGACATGCGCGCACACTGTCACAAGTCCGTATCCGTCCTGATATAACCTTAGATGTTGCCATGACATAAAACTCCAACAGCCAAACCTCTGTAGTGTCCAGCAGCTCACACCGGCCAGTGATGCCCACAAGGGGCAATAGGCATCACTCAGCTGCATGGGTAGCTGAAGAACCGTCACCGGTTGGTTGACACTCTGCTAACCAGTCCTTGCCATATCCTATTAATGCTGAGCGTCAGACTAGGAACCGACAAGTATACATACATATTGAAAGTCATTGGTTTGACTCAACCAGGAATTGAACTCCCAACCTTCCACACGGGAAGTCTGCACTCTACTGATTTGGCCACTGCTTCCAGTCACTTAAAAGGTGTTGCAGGAGTTTGATATAGATCCATGCTAACTGCGATGTATATGAACAACCATAATACCTCTCCCCTCATAGGCCACAATGCGTTAGTCACACTAGTCATCCCACCAGACAGGATGGCCGAATGAGTTGAGCATCCATGACCCGTTTTGGTAAATCATGGGATTCGAACCCACAGGTTTGAACCTGGTCGAGTCAAACCAATGACTTAAAAATTTATACTTGTCACTTCCTAGCCGTGTGCTTGGCATTATTAGGCTAGGGCAAGGACTGGTTGGCTCAGTGGCATTAGTTTGACTCGACCGGGAACCGAACTCCCGATCTCCCGCACGCGAGGTCTCCGCTCTACCGATTCGGCCACCGCGCCTGGTATGGGACTGAGGGGGGTGGGGGTGGGGTAGATACCGGGGAGCGGGAATGAGCGGCACCTGGGTGTGGGCGCCAACATATGGCGGGGAAACCGTCGGTTGAAGGGCCGCGACGCCTGGCGCTATTTCTGGTTGTTTACCTGCTTTGGTAATGATCACTTCCGGTGCAGCAGGTGCACTCGCCCCACCTAGCGGCGGCGCGGCGCGACACGGTGCGACGTGACGCGACCTGTTTGTGCGCGGAGGGTGACAGATGTTACCCAAAACAGGGCCCTTACAGGGGTAACACCAGGCCGGGTGAGGGTGGATGGCGGGCGGGGGGTTGGGGGAGTGGGCGGGGCAGCTTTTTAGGGCCAGGCAGGAGGTGACGAGCCATTTGGACCGCGTCCAACCGAGCCTCCCCTTCCTTTCCCCGCCCGCCACCTTCACCACCGCCGTCCATATTGGATATGGCGCGGGCAGGCCAGTAGCCAGCAGCCAGCAGCCAGCAGCCAGCAGCCAGCAGCGAGAAGTCACTCACCTCGGTCCTCGATGCGAGCCGCGTCCGTCTCCGACCCCGTACACGGAGACGTGTCCGCCGTCCCCTCCGGGAGGGGCCGAACAAACGAAGGCCAATTTGCGCAGTCCGGCAACCAATAATTGCAAAGGGCGGAGAGTCCGATGTGTCGCCGTT
Source organism: Branchipolynoe longqiensis (assembly GCA_030323885.1). Lineage (NCBI taxonomy): Eukaryota > Metazoa > Annelida > Polychaeta > Phyllodocida > Polynoidae > Branchipolynoe > Branchipolynoe longqiensis. The sequence goes on from CM059189.1 coordinate 48,749,906, forward strand.
TTCAAACCCTGCTCCTCGCCCCTGTCAGCCTTGCACTGAGCCCCGCGTCGCACTGCCCTGCTGCCCCGTGCTGCTGCTGCCTCCCCCCCCCCCCTGCTGCCCCCCCCCCCGCTTGCCTCGTGTGGGCGCAATCGATCGCGCGCGCTGCACGCCGGGTAATGTATGCGCACGTGACAACGGTGGCGGCGGCCCGCATCGCATTAACATGGTGTTGCCATGGAAACGGCTGGCTCGCTGCTGCCGCTCCTGCTGCTAGCGGAATACGACACAACCACTAGAGCAACACGTCGAGCACCATCCCAGTGAAGCAGCAGGCAGGGCGCCAGTCGAAGTAGCAGCAGAAGCAGCAGCAGAAGCAGCAGAAGCAGCAGAAGCAGCAGAAGCAGAGGAAGTAGCAGAACCAGCAGAAGCAGCAGGCAGGGCGCCAGTCGAAGTAGCAGCAGAAGCAGCAGCAGAAGCAGCAGAAGCAGCAGAAGCAGCAGAAGCAGCAGAAGCAGCAGAAGCAGCAGAAGCAGCAGAAGCAGCAGAAGCAGCAGAAGCAGCAGGGGCAGCAGAAGCAGCAGAAGCAGCAGAAGCAGCAGGCAGGGCGCCAGTAGAATTAGCAGCAGAAGCAGCAACAGAACCAGAAGCAGAAGCAGTAGAGGTGGCAGCAGAACCAGAAGCAGCAGCAGTAGCAGCAGAAGCAGCAGACGCAGCAGTAGCAGCAGAAGCAGCAGCGGCAGCAGCTGTTGAGGGGTTCCTAAACGTACGCTCTGCAGCAATAGCCATGTACACGGACCATCTGCTGGTTTAGCAGACCATCTGATGCACATGGATCATCTGCTACACCAGCAGATGGTATAGACCTGAAACCTAAAGCAGCTGCTTTTATTAGGACAGTTTCCTTATGGTGATAATATTTTGGTAATGTGAGAATTACACAACTTATATATGTATATGTGTGTGATGTATAACCCATTATGCGAGTATAGAGATACAAAAGGGAATTGTTGTAATTATTTATATTACTGATATTATTGATATTATCGATGGCGCGAGGGGGGGGCCACCCGTATGCAACTCCTCGACAGCTGGGGGTGGGGGGCACTCCACCAATGCACCAATGGAGGAAGTAGCAAAGTATATGCTTCCCTAACAGTTATACTTGCATAATGCGTGGCACATTACACATACATATATATATATATGTATCCTAATGTCGTAAATGTCCTGAATATCTTTTTTTTAACAGTGGTTTTTGGACAATTATCTGTGATAAGGCGCATATATATTATATATATATAATACACATGAATAGCTAGAAAAAAGTTCCCCAACTGTGCGTCCTGATATCTAGGTACACAACTGAACTTAGTGATCTTCAGTAAAAGCACACTACTAGGTTAAACGTAGATAGTATCTCGGCTGAATCTATGTTGATAAATCGATAAGCGTCCCGTGTTCCACTTGATGACCCCTTGGGGTATGACATAATAAGGTCATTTGGGAATACTGCTATCCAAAGGACAAGTCAGCTTCAACTGTCTCTACAAATGAAGACAGGAAGGCGAGGTGCGTTTCGGTAGGTGATTACCGTAAGCTAAATGCAGTTACAACTAAAGATGCTTATCCTCTACCCAGGATACAGGATATTTTTGATCAATTGCATGGTGCTAAAATTGTTACCATCATTGACCTTAAATCTGGTTATTGGTAGGTAGGTAATGGTAGATAAGGAAAGTAGACCTAAAAGAGCTATTAACACTCATATGGGACTATTTCAGTTTGGATTAACTAATGCAGCAGCTGTATTCCAAAGAATGATGAATGTAATCTTTGCAGAATTTTTAGGAAAACGTTCTTTGATTTATTTGGATGATATTATAATTAATTCACCTGATGAGGAGAATCATCAAAAAGATGTAGCAAACATTTTGACCATCTTGCAGGATAATTGTATGACTATTAAAGAATCTAAATGTGAATTTGGAGTAGCTGAAGTAAAACTCTTACGTTACGTAGTATGTGCAGCAGGATTAAAACTGGATCCTGACCAAATTATTGCAATTAGAGATATGGCTTCTCTGACTAGTAAAAAAGAAGTAAGACGTTTGCTAGGGTTGGCAGGGTATTATAGACAATTAATTCCTAACTATGCTGATGTTATAGCTCATATAAGTTATTTGACTAGTAATAAATATAGCTTTGTTTGGACTGTAGAATGTGAAAATGCTTGGAATGAGTTGAAAAAACTCCTATTAGAATGTGTCCTTCTAAAATTTCCTGATCCTTTTAAGCCTTATAAACTGTATTCAGATGCTTCTGAGTACAGTCTCGGTGCTGTTCTGGTACAGGAGGATGAAAATGGAATAGATAGGCCTGTGCATTTAATAAGTACTAGATTTTCTTCTGCTCAGCGTAATTATCCTACTATAGAAAAAGAAGCATTTGTTATAATGTATGCTCTAGTAAAACTAAGACCTTACTTATATGGTGCGGAATTTACTATCTATACAGACCATGCTCCATTAAAATGTTTTTTCACTAAAGAAATCCGTAATACACGTATTCAACATTGGCCAGTATTATTGGCGGAATTCTAAGCACCAATTGTCTATATCAGAGGAGTAGATAATGTATGGGCTGATATGTTGTTGAGGTTGAGACCTAATACAGAGGCAAAAGAACCAGTGGAAATGTTTGCATTTGATTCATTGTTAGCAGAACAGGCAATTCCTTTTGAGCACTATAAACTGTCATATAATGAAGTCATTAATGAACAGAAAAAGATGCTAGAATATATGTAAGGGGAGAATGAAGAAAAGAATTATTTGTTGATGGATAGTCTTCTTTATTCTATAATAGCTCCTACTAAGAAAGATAGATATCCTCAACTAGTCTTGCCAAAAAATTCAGGAATTCTGTAATTAGAATAGCTCATACTGAGGTAGGTCATATGGCTATGTCTAAAACACTGAAACAATTACAGGAACATTTTTGTTGGCCTAGTATAGCTGCTGATGTCCACAAAGTAATTGCCAATTGTCCTAATTGTGTAGTTAACTGTAGCAGGCACACACATGCGTATCCACAGTCGATGCCATTGCCGGTTGCACCTGGTATCGTAATTGCTGCAGATCTTTCTGGTCCATATCCAGTTAGTACTAGTGGTAATAGATATTTATTGTCTATTATAGATCATTGTAGTGGTTGGGTTGAATATAAGTCATTACCAGACAAATCATCGAAGGGGATTCGTGATTATATATTTATTGATTATATTCCTCATCATTCAATTCCTTGCATGTTTATCTCTGATAATGGTTTAGAATTTAAAAATAGAATGATAATGGATCATTTCAAAGAATTAGGTGTAGAAGTAAGACATACGACACCATATCATGAGGTATGGCACAATCATTTTGAATTAGTGGTGCAGAAACAAAGAATTTTCTTCTCAGCTGAGCTGAAGCACTCCACCGTCCGCGTCTTCGTTGATCCTTCCGTGGCATTCTTTGTTGTGATTGGTCAATCCTGTTGAATAAATTAGAACTACCAATTATTGAATCCACCTGCGTGCCTGCTGGCGGGTAAAAGCTCCAATACAAATTTCACGAGAATATATTATTTTAGGTTTTTGTTTTGTTTTATTCACCAAAAATACATTAGTTCGTCTATCCTGGCCAAAAATGATTGGATCGAACGGCAAACGTCGCGCTGTACCTTTCATCCTCTCCGTCCTGGTGCTATATCATCCCAAACAATATTAGAATCAATTATAGTGATGTCAACTTCTTTAGACACTGCTTCAGGCAGGTGGTAAGAAGTGGAGGGGCAGAGTACGTTGTAAAATATTCTGATAAAACGCATTGGTGGGGGGATGCAAATGGTCTATTATGGTAAAAGGTATATAGGGCCAGGTGCATAATTGTATTTATGTAGTTACTGGTGATAATTTACTCATGGTCAATAGTCATTGTGTGTTAGTCAGATCGTATGAAAGAGGCACTTGGAGATAGTGTGCAAGGGGTGCTTAGAGCTCTACTCACTACCCCCTCCGCCTCTGTTAGTCACGGATCACCACACACTCAGCTCAGGGCAGGTGGTGGCCAAGCAGCCATGCCGCATGGTGGTGGTGGGCAGAGCACTGTCGCCATAGGAACCCAGGAGTGCTTGATGTTCATTGGTGGAGCTTGAGATGTTTGATTCTCATTGGAGAATAAAGTCAGGTGGTGTGCCATACCAGATCCATGTACCACTATAAATAATAAACCTGAGGGCTTGGCTCTCTCTCTACTTTCACTCTTTATACTTTCCTTTCTCTTCTTGCCTGTATTGATTTCATTATAGCCTGCCTACACAACCACAGATTCCAGGCGTGGACTTTATAATTGGTGCTGGCAGGACAGTGTGTAAGGGGCACTCAGAGCCATACACACTACCCCCTCCCCCCTCTGTTAGTCAGGATCACCACACTCAGCTCAAGCCAGGTGGTGGCCAGGGGAGCCACACAGCTTGGTGGTGGTGGGCAGATCACTGGTAACCATGGGGACCAGGAATGCTGGCCGTTATTTCAAATGAACTATAACTTACTGTAGCCTATACCTAGAGCATTTTCAATATTATCGACAGTCATGTTTTTTGCAAATCGATATGGTCAAAATACTAACGAATGCAGTAAGTCAATGAATCAATGTTTGAACAACTCGACTTGGTTAGTCGACTGGGATTCAATGTCATGTTTAAGCGAGCAATTAAGCGTATCTGCACTCTGGACTCCTCTCGTCGATCCGCGTCGATCGTGCAGCTCCAACACGCCGCAGGTGGTCGACAAACATGCCGTTTGTAAGATCTGTAACAAGTGTCGAGCCGAGAAACGGTCGATATATAAATGTTTTTATGATACCGTTCTTGACGATCGATCCCCCATTGCTCGTGAAGAAACGACACACTTCGTCGCTTGTCTCAGTTTCTAGTCGTCCGCTGGCCTGGACGATCGGCAGAAGTAAACTTAATACACCCACACAGCACAGGTAGGAAGTAGACTGTGGTGAGGTGGTGAGGTGTGTCCAGTTTGAAATCCAGTGTGGAAGTGACTTGCCCGGGCGGATTGGTGAGAAAAGCGCACGGTGGTGGCGCTAGTAGTAGGCAACCGGGGCAAATCAGGGCAAGTCACTGATTGGACAATAATAATATATTGAAGTAACATGATGGAATAAATAATAATAATAAAATACTCCGCCTATTTATACATGCATAATAAATTATACGTACTATATATGTATTAATTTGTATATATTTATACTTATACATATGTACATATCTATACTTGTACACATATACAGGCATATCCCACTTAGCACTCTAAATCAATTCCTAAAAATGCACTTAGGACCTCCTCCCACAGTCGGAAGTGCAAGTATGTGAGTGGGCCACAGACCAGCATATACCCCCATGGTTGACTGGAGGTGTCCTATTGTTTGGGATTTATGGCTATACCAACACAGTACTAGCATGGGCAGTTCTGGCATGTTGCCATTTGTTGTAACTAATGAATTATTTCCTAATATTCACTGCTAATTTACTCAATCCAGTCAAAACTAGATGTCCTGGAACACTTTCAAGAAATTAGATATATTTTTTGCTTTCTACTAGTAATGTATTCCAATATGGAAACTTCCCAAAACCCAGTGTGTCACAGCCAAATTTGTCAAACTGCACACTAATCTTATATCAAATTCTACCTTGGTAATTAACTCATAGACTTGAAATGGGGCAAATGAATTTCAAGACTTTTCTAGACTTTCCAGGCCTCGTACTGACCCTGAAATGATGCAACGGGGTTCAAGTCAGGTTGTCGTGTAGTGTACGGCGGTCTTGGGTGGGAGTCGTGTGACCCCTGGAGGTGTCTCCTCCCACTCTGGTCAGGTGCTCGGCATTAATAGAATAAGGCAAGGACTGGTTGGGCTCAGTGTCAGGGTAATGTGATTGAGTGGGATATCAGGTCATGCTGCTGGCTGCCTGGTCTCTCAGTGGGGCAGCACTATAAAGTAGGCATGAGTGTGCACTGTCACCACAAGTCGGTACCCGTCCTGATATGACCATAGATGTTGCCAGGATGTAAAACTCCAAGAACCAACCAACTATATGAAGGGTTCAGGTGCAAAACTGGACAAACCATTGTAGTTTGTTTTCTGTCAAATCGAATGTCTTGTTGTGCTTTCTAGTTAAAGTCTATCAATTCCGCATTGAGTCGGGCATTCTATAGGGATGTGGCAGCTTCTGCACACAAAATGGACTTGATTATCAGAATGGTAGCAGCTTCAGCTCAAATGTGGTAGTCATGGTTTCATTTTGGCCCGGATGGTGTTTGTCGGTTTTTGCGCCTGAACTCTCCATATATCTACATATATAATAGATTAGTTGGTTGGTTGTTGGAGTTTTATGTCCTGGCAACTTCTAAGTTCATATCATGATGGGTAGTGACTTGTAACAGCGTGAACTCATGGCGACTTTATAGTCGCCATGACTTGGGTGACCAGGCCATCAGCACCATGACCTCATATCCCACTCAGTCACATTATCGTGACACCGAGCCAACCAGTCCTTGCCCTATCCTATTAATGCCAAGCGCCAAACTAGGAAGCAACAAGGGTCAATTGTGTAAGTCATTGGTTTGACTCAACTGGGAATTGAACTCCCAACCTTCCGAATTGGAGGCCTGCGGTCTACCGATTCGGCCACCCTGTCCGGTCATATATATTAGACGTATATATATAGAGAGAGAATCGCTTCAATTTAGTGTATATTATTCATACTATTCGCAGATGATTGTGGGGAATGAGCAAGTGCTCATTCAGGGTCATTGCGGGGCATGCGGGGCGGCGAGGTGGAACAACCCCCCCATCACCCACCGTCGCCGGGTGGGGGGGTGGGGGGTGGGGGGCACACACACACTGCTGCCCACCCCTAACGGCTCTCCATCCCCACTCCCTCGCCTCCCCAACTCACTCATGGCTCATCCGGCCAATCACAGCCTACCTCATAACCGCTACCCACGCCTCTACGCTGGTCACTCTGCTTCACCCATCCGGACTGACCACTGCTCAATTTTTGGCACCCGCACGGAATCACCATCCACCAGAAAAAACAGGAAGCAGGGGCGCCCGGCCAGGATACGCGCCCCCGCTGGACTGGGGGAACCCGGGCTGACCGTCCCGCTCGGAGAGAGCCCCGACGCCCTTGTGTTGCCAGTGGTGGCCGAGGGGTCGGCCATGGACAGCGATGACTCTTACATCCCGCCGGGGGAAGCCCTCCCCCCGAGTTGCGGGGGATCACCACGTGGGGCGCCCCACCCCGGGTCCTGCGGAAATGCGTGCGCCCCAGACCCAGGGTGCGGGGGGGGGGGGGGGGGGGGGGGGTCGCATTCCAGTGTTCCCACAGTGCAGTGTTAGAGGGTGGGTAGTGTGGACTCAGTCTGTGTAGGCCCAGTGTTCCCACAGTGCAGTGTTAGAGGGTGGGTAGTGTGGACTCAGTCTGTGTAGGGACGGTGTTCCCACAGTGCAGTGTTAGAGGGTGGGTAGTGTGGACTCAGTCTGTGAGGGGATGGTGTTCCCACAGTGCAGTGTTAGAGGGTGGGTAGTGTGGACTCAGTCTGTGTAGGGATGGTGTTCCCACAGTGCAGTGTTAGAGGGTGGGTAGTGTGGACTCAGTCTGTGTAGGGATGGTGTTCCCACAGTGCAGTTTTAGAGGGTGGGTAGTGTGGACTCAGTCTGTGAGGGGATGGTGTTCCCACAGTGCAGTGTTAGAGGGTGGGTAGTGTGGACTCAGTCTGTGTAGGGACGGTGTTCCCACAGGGCAGTGTTAGAGGGTTGGTAGTGTGGACTCAGTCTGTGTAGGGACGGTGTTCCCACAGTGCAGTGTTAGAGGGTGGGTAGTGTGGACTCAGTCTGTGTAGGGACAGTGTTCCCACAGTATGGGTAGACTGAGTGGAAACACTGCCCAGTCGCAACCTCCACACGCACCCCATATTGATTATTGTATTTTCTTGGTGTCCATGATCAATGAGACGGAGCGATGGCCTAGCTGGGAGCGTTAGAAACTAATCATTGTATATCGCTATATATATTTATATATTTATATATTTATATATTTATGTATTTATGTATTTATGTATTTATGTATTTATGTATTTATGTATTTATGTATTTATGTATTTATGTATTTATGTATTTATATATTTATATATTTATATATTTATATATTTATATATTTATATATTTTTATATGCATCAATTTATCAATTTATCAATTTATATATTTATATATTTATATATTTATATATTTATATATTTATATATTTATATATTTATATTTTTATATATTTATATATTCATATATTTATATATTCATATATTTATTTATTCCGCGGTATGCTGAGTGAACTCAACGGGCACTTAGGCGTGAGCGAGTAGGTAGCACCACGTGGGGAGGTCAGCTGGTACCAGTAGATGACCTAATGTGTAGAGGTAACAAGTCGATGACTTAGTAGCTGGGGAGTAGATGGGATCTTCCGACTTATTATAGTCGAATAATGGCTTATGCAGCATATATACACACATAAAGAAAACCCGGACTGATTCATTTGCTTACATATGTTTTCATTGAAGATATAGATAATTATGTTAGATATGATATGCATGTTGTTGTGATTAATCACAAGTGTGTATCAGGGTGAAATCTGGGTAACTTTGTGAAGTGCTACTGTACATTGTTAGGAAGCCGAGGCCTTGATCAACCCGCGTCCCTGTATTGCCCCGCCCTTCTCACCCCTCCGCCCCCTCTCCCCCCCCCTCCCTCCCTCCCTCCCTCCTCCCCCTCCTTCCGCCCCCTCTCCCTCCCCTTCCCTCCTCCCCCTCCCTCCGCCCCCTCTCCCTCCCCCTTCCCTCCTCCCCCTCCCTCCGCCCCTCTCCCTCCCCCTCCCTGCTCCCCTCCCTCCACCCCTCTCCCTCCCCCTCCCTCCTCCCCCTCCCTCCGCCCCCTCTCCCTCCCCCTCCCCCCTCCCCCCTTCCCTCCGCCCCCTCTCCCTCCTCCTCCCTCCTCCCTCTCCCCCCGTCCCTCCTCCCCCCCCTCCGCCCCCTCCTCCCTCCCTCCCCCCTCCCCTCCCCCTCCCCCTCCCCCCCCTTCCCCCTCCCTCCTCCCCCTCCACGCCCCGAGCTGGCCTACTTCCACTCCACCCAGTAGTGCACCATGAGCTACTACTAAGCGGGCTCCATGTTCGAATCGGTAGAGCGCGGGTCTCGCGTGTGGAAGGTCGGGAGTTCGGTTCCTAGTCGAGTTAAACAAACGACTTATAAAATTGAAACTTCAATTCCTCGCCTGACGCTTAGCATCTGGCACACGTCTGCACCGCCCCTGTGGAAGGCGGACGGGCCACGCACCATAAACAAACAGCCAGCTCAATAAACAAACAGCCAGCACCATAAACAAAGAGCCAGTTCAATAAACAAACAGCCAGTTCAATAAACAAACAGCCACCACCATAAACAAACAGCCAGTTCAATAAACAAACAGCCAGTTCAATAAACAAACAGCCAGTTCAATAAACACACAGCCAGTTCAATAAACAAACAGCCAGCACCATAAACAAACATCCAGTTCAATAAACAAACAACCAGCACGATAAACAAAGAGCCAGTTCAATAAACAAACAGCCAGTTCAATAAACAAACAGCCAGCACCATAAACAAACAGCCAGTTCAATAAACAAACAACCAGCACGGTAAACAAAGAGCCAGTTCAATAAACAAACAGCCAGTTCAATAAACAAACAGCCAGCACCATAAACAAACAGCCAGTTCAATAAACAAACAGCCAGCACCATAAACAAACAGCCAGTTCAATAAACAAACAGCCAGTTCAATAAACAAACAGCCAGTTCAATAAACAAACATCCAGTTCAATAAACAACAGCCAGTTCAATAAACAAACAGCCAGCACCATAAACAAACATCCAGTTCAATAAACAAAGAGCCAGTTCAATAAACAAACAGCCAGTTCAATAAATAAACAGCCAGTTCAATAAATAAACAGCCAGTTCAATAAACAAACAGCCAGTTCAATAAACAAACAGTCAGTTCAATAAATAAACAGCCAGTTCCATAAACAAACAGTCACTTCTATAAACAAACAGTCAGTTCAATAAACAAACTGTCAGGGTAGCACAACAAGGACTCCCCAGGTGAAGTTCTCAGTGACCGGCCGGAATGGACAAGTGGTTATTTTTCTGATCTGCAGCAGCAGATTTCAGTTTCAATTCCACTTACGGCACCAGTTTCCTCTCCGCCATCAAGCCGACTGACTTGAGTCTGTTTCTTCAGTCCTGATGTTCCTCCACGTGTCACATGATGCATCAATGTTATTGTCAAGTTGAAATAAATATATTCATGGATAATGCTGTTGTGCTGGACTACATTCATTATAGATACACGATGACGTGTGCTGAGCGCCAGTTGTACTTATTAACAACTGTCCACACATCACTGTCTATTCTTAATTGCTTATGATAATTAATGTCCTTCAAAATCTGGTTTTCAAATGCATCGCCAGTTTTTTATTTAGGCTAGGGCAAGTAGTTTTGCCACTCGGGCAAGTAGAAAATTCAGTCACTTTGTAAAATATTTTGAATTTCTACACATAGTTACATTATAAAATAGATTCCATTTAAAGTACCCATTTGTTTTATTTAATAGATAGAAGAATGTGTAACTCATTGCTGAACCCAGACTGATAGGGTGGGAGACAGTCAAGTTTGGTATTTAATGTTTAATGTGTATTGGATCTGGATTGAATTTGTATGGAGTGCATCAGATATGATAGAGGTGTCTGGTCAAGTTGTCATGACCTGGTGGAGGCTGGGATGTGCGAGTGAGGGGTGCACCCGAGCTGCACCCATCTCTACTGTCCTGGAATCTCAAGATGGCCACCATAAAGAGTAAAATAACAATATGCCAGGGATCAATGACATCATGTACCTTCAATAATATCATGTACCTTCAATAACATCATGTACCTTCAATAACATCATGTACCTTCAATGACAGGTATGATTAGGGTATGCGGGTATTGCAGTACCTACCTGCAGGTATTGCAGGTATAGCAATACCTCAGGGAGTTTGACGCCCCTGCCTTGCAGAGTTGTAAACCACTGCCTTGTGCTACAGGTTCTTGACAGAACCGAAGGCTAAGGGAGCAAACCCTAAACAGAAAACCATGTCACTGTGGCAGCATTAAGGGCGGTTGATGTATGGAACTCCCAACATCTCCCGACCAGCCACTGCAAGGACAAATAGTTTTGCACCTGTCTTGACGTGTTCTTGCCGGTGTGAGACCTCTATTTGCTCCCCGAGAGAGTGCTGCTAGTAACTTGCAAAAGCCAGCAGCTCTTCAACACTTTGCAAGCAGCTTTTATGAAATGCACAACCACACACAATAGCGGCGCTTAAGAAATAAAAGCAGTCTTTGTCGCATTGTGACCGACAGCATGATGGTGATGACCTTCAATGACATGTCTGTAGGAGTGTTGGAGAGGTTAAAACCCTGGGAAAGCTGGCAGTCACCACTGGGCTTTTCACGTGACAAGAGGTACTCCTGTGTCCATCCTCTATTCTGTGATATACCCACTGTAGCCGCTTCACTATTATAGACAGGCAACTATAGGACTCAGCTACACCACACCATTTCCTATACTACACCCTCTGGTACTTTATGGTATTTTATATATATTTAACTTGCATTTCATTATAGCTCACTTCCATTTATAAAGATCTGGCGACCACCTTTTAAAAGGGAGTAGCCCATAGATTACAACTTGCCCAATAGGGAAAAAAGGTACTGTCCTACGGCCCGGCCCACCACCCGGCCCTACCCAGTCCGCCCCCCGCCGCGATCCGTCACCCGGCGCAGGTTGCGCGCCCCCCCCCCCCCCTGGCCCCGCCCGTCCCCCGGCCCGGCTCCCCTGTCGCTCGGACCGTCCCCCGGCCCGGACCCCCTGTCGCCCGGACCGTCACCCGGCCCGGCCCGGCTCGCTCCCACCCCACGGCCCGGCCTAGCCCGCCTGTCCGGCCTGAACCGCCGACCCGGCACGACCCGGCCCGGCAGGCACGACCCGGCCCGGTGTCGCAGTTTGAGCGCCCTGCCAGTTTGAGTGCCCTTCTGTTGCTTCTGCGCATGTGCAGATAGACAACATTAAAACCACCCTAACTATCACAGTAATTTGTGATTTGTGGTGCTTTGAAAGCAAATTTCTCTTGTTTCTATTAAATAGTTCAGATCTTTCTCTACAATTTCACATTCAGCTTTTTTTTATCAGCCAATTGGAAGTTCTTGAATTTATTTTGCGAAAATAGTTTTTGAGGCCATGATCTGGTAAGGCTAACACTGGCACTGACACTCAGAATATCCCAACTTTCACTATTATCTGTTTTTAATACTTTCAGAGTAAATTGCTCTTAGGTTACATTAAATACTTCAGATCTTCCTCTTCAATTGCGCATTAAGATATTTTTAATCGATCCAATGAAAGCTTTTAAATCTATTTGACAAAAAAAAGTATACAACCACTGGCAGGGCGCTCAAACTGGCAGGGCGCTCAAACTGCGACACCGGCAGGCACGACCCGGCCCGGTGTCATGGTTTAAAAGCCAGGCCAGATCGGATGCCCGGCCATGGCTTCTGCGCATGCGCGGATTTTAAGCGCGTCGTCTGCGCATGCGTCAAATTCTCCCCAGTTTCAAACACCCGTGGATGAAGACAGTTGACTAAGCATTTATTTTTGTAAAATAAATTTAAAAGCTTTCATTGGATCGATTAAAAATATCTTAATGCGCGATTGAAGAGGAAGATCTGAAGTATTTAATGTAATCTAAGAGCAATTTATGGTGAAAGTATTAAAAACAGAGATAATAGTGAAAGTTGGGATATTCTGAGTGTCAGTGCCAGTGCATTGTCAATGGCCCTGAGCAATCTTCATACAGAAAAAGTGAAATATCTCTAAAACTACACGACTTAGAAACAAACTGCTTGGTACACATATAGAAAACATATTCAACGAATAGATTATATTAAATTTATACGGTTAGGGTTGTGCATTTCTATTAATTTTTAATAGTGGCAGTGGCAGTGTGTATTCCTTCTGCAGCCGAGCTGCGCGCACATACACAATGTTTACAAACATTGAAATAATCTCCCTCCCCCCTCCCCTCGCAAGCCAACCAAAGTACCCCCCCCCCAATAATTAAATAATCCTTCAGTAGGAAATAGCACAAATACAAAAAGACTGATTAAAACAACCCCTCCCCCCCCCCCCCCCCCAGCCAGCCAAGAAAAGATAAACGTACCCCTGAGATATTTGAATTAATAATTAAAATAATGTAAAAACACCCCCCTCCCAAGAAACCAAGCCAACCAAAGTAATCTCACCCCCCCCCCCTCCCAAGCCAACCAAAGTACCCCCCTCCCCCTCAGTGCGAAGCCACGGCAGGGCATCCGATCTGGCCGGGCTTTCAAACTCCGACATGCTGCAGTTTGCAAGGCCTCCGAAAATCCGCGCATGCGCAGAAGCCACGGCAGGGCATCCGATCTGGCCGGGCTTTTAAACCACGACACCGGCCCGGCCCGGCCCGGTCCGTCACCACGAGGCCCCGGCACGCGGGCGCCCCACCGCCCTACGCCCACCATCAAAACGGCGTGAAGGCGGGAGGGGGGAGGGGCAGCACGCAATGGCACCGCGTGCCGGGGCTGTTACCACCTCCTCCCGGCGAATGCCAGCAGCTTGTCAGCACACAGTGGTTACAGCTACCAGTGACGTCACTATGACGTCAATACGTGCGCGCATGTAGGCTTCTGGCGGCTGGTGCTTGTGGAGGTTTGTGGGGACGTGTGTGTGTGGGTGGGGGGGGGGGGGGGTGGACAGGACTGTGGTGGTGACGGTGGTAGCTAGAGAGTTGTGGGTGGAGGAGGGAGGGCGTGGGGGAGCGGGGCGCGGTTGGCCGCCTCACTCTCCATACATGATCTGACAGTACTGCTGCTAAACACAGCTCCCAGCGGATGTTCCCCTGGGTGGACGCATGGTATTTGCGTGTACTATTTTATTTATCATGACAGCTATGAGTACACAGTTGAAGGTGTTTCATGTCAAATCAATGACAATGTTATGTGTGTCGTTTTCTCTCTGTTCAATTCAAATTACTACAGTTTGTAGCCAACATAACATGGTATATAGTGGGTGTGTGACACTGACAGTTTGTAGTGCACATAACATTGTATATAGTGGGTGTGTGACACTGACAGTTTGTAGCCGACATAACATGGTATATAGTGGGTGTGTGACACTGACAGTTTGTAGCCGACATAACATGGTATATAGTGGGTGTGTGACACTGACGGTTTTTAGCCAACATAACATGGTATCTCGTAGATGTGTGACACTGACAGTTTGTAGCCAAGATAACATGGTATATAGTGGGTGTGTGACACTGACAGTTTGTATCCAACATAAAATGGTATATAGTAGGTGTGTGACACTGACAGTTTGTAGCCAACATAACATGGTATATAGTGGATGTGTGACACTGACAGTTTGTAGCCAACATAACATGGTATATAGTGGGTGGGTGACACTGACCGTTTCTAGCCAACATAACATGGTATATAGTGGGTGTGTGACACTGACAGTTTGTAGCCAACATAACATGGTATATAGTGAGTGTGTGACACTGACAGTTTGTATCCAACATAACATGGTATATCGTGGGTGGGTGACACTGACAGTTTGTAGCCAACATAACATGGTATATAGTGGGTGGGTGACACTGACAGTTTGTAGCCAACATGACATGGTATATAGTGGGTGTGTGACACTGACAGTTTATAACCAACATAACATGGTATGTAGTGGGTGTGTGACACTGACAGTTTGTAGCAAACATAACATGGTATATAGTGGGTGGGTGACACTGACAGGTTGTACCCAACATAACATGGTATATAGTGGGTGTGTGACACTGATATTGTGTATCCAACATAACATGGTATATAATGGGTGGGTGACACTGACAGTTTATAACCAACCTAACATGGTATGTAGTGGGTGTGTGACACTGACAGTTTGTAGCCGACATAACATGGTATATAGTGTGTGGGTGACACTGACAGTTTATAACCAACATAAAATGGTATGTAGTGGGTGTGTGACACTGACAGTTTGTAGCCAACATAACATGGTATAGTGGATGTGTGACACTGACAGTTTGCAGCCAACCATAACATGTTATATAATGGGTGTCTGAAACTGACAGTTTGTAGCCAACATAACATGGTATATAGTGAGTGTGTGACAATGACAGTTTGTAGCCAACATAGCATGGTATACAGTGGATGTGTGACACTGACAGCTTGCAGCCAACATAACATGGTATATAGTGGGTGGGTGACACTGACAGGTTGTAGCCAACATAGCATAGTATATAGTGGGTGGGTGACACTGACAGTTTGTAGCCAATATAACATGGTATATAGTGGATGTGTGACACTGACAGTTTGTAGCCAACATAACATGGTATATAGTGGGTGTGTGACACTGATACTTTGTATCCAACATAACATGGTATATAGTGGGTGTGTGACACTGACACTTTATAACCAACATAACATGGTATGTAGTCGGTGGGTGACACTGACAGTTTGTAGCCAACATAACATGGTATAAAGTGGGTGGGTGACACTGACAGGTTGTAGCCAACATAACATGGTATATAGTGGGTGTGTGACACTGATAGTTTGTATCCAACATAACATGGTATATAGTGGGTGTGTGACACTGACAGTTTGTAGCCAACATAACATGGTATATAGTGGGGGGTGACACTGACAGTTTGTAGCCAACATGTACTGAGTGTATAAATAAATGTAAAATAGCTACTGTCACACCAATACCTAAGATAAGTAATCCTAAGTTATGCAATGAACTGCGACCAATATCAATACTGCCCATCCCTGGCAAAGTCATCGAACAAATAATCCATGATCAAATAAAAACCTTCCTGGAAGACACCAACTACCTTGCCAAACTGAAAAATGGCTTCAGAAAAGAGAAGCCCTAGCTCTAGCCACTCTATTACAAGTATTAGATGAACTGCTGACTAAATTGGATAGAGGAGATCTGACAATAACCATTTTTCTTGATTTCAACAAAGCTTTTTACACAATAGACCATGAAATTTTACTCTGGAAAATTGAAAGGGCAGGACTTGGTCTTAAATCTTGTACATTTATAGGCAACTATTAATCAAATAGACAACAAGTTACACAAATAAATGGCACTGAGTCAACAGAGATATCAATTACAACTGGAGTACCCCAGGGTTCCACGCTTGGGCCACTATTCTTCCTCATATTCATTAATGACTTGCCCTTGGTAACAAATGAGGCCATGTTGCACTGTTTACTGATGATGTGGCCATCACAGTCCATAACCCTAACATTGAATCTGCAGCAGAGGTAGTTGATGATGTACTAGCTAAGGTTAACATCTGGTGTAAGGAAAATAAACTGACAATTAATGCAAAGAAATCTGAATACATAATTTTTGCAACCAAAGTCAAAAAAATCCAGAGCACAATTTGCATTTGGGTGATGCAGTATTGAATGAGGTAGACACATACAAACATTTAGGGACCACACTCGATTCCACATTAAATGGTAATCGACAACTCTCAAGACTTAATCAAATGATAGCCATAAAAATGACAACTTTCAGAAAAAATAGGTACTACCTGAGCGAGAATATAGCCCTGTTGCTATAAAAAGCCACTATTCTTCCAATAATTGACTACAATGATTTAATATATGGACTGCTGACAAAACAACAAGAAAACATTACATAGGATTCAAAACAGGGCACTTAGAACTGTCTACAGAGGGAAAAAACCTGTCTGTAAAGGAAATGCATGCTAAAGTAGGGGCACACATCTCCTCACTCTCATGTATAAAAGATCCAATGATGAACAATATGTTGAGCATACAAACAGAGTAACCAGACAGAGCGAGGCTACGCTTCTAAAAATACCCAAGCCACTAATAAACAAGCTGACTAAAGCACCAATTTACAGAAGTGGCACATTGTGGAATAAACTTCCAGTTAGGGCAAGATGGTCCACAGGTCTCCTTGAATTTAAAAACTTAATGAAAATACAACAGGCCTGTCAGACCCCAACACAGTTATAGGTATTCTAAAGGCCACCCTTGCCCTGACCCTTGTACATGCATATATATATATATATATATATATATATATAAGACTACCCTACGAAATGACAAGGAGACCAGCAGAAAGCTAAAAAGGTGCAGCCACTCCATCTGAGTGAGTGTGATGATAAATCATCAACAATACCTGCCCTCGATTCAAACGTCTTTACTGTCTGTTGGTAAACAGCAACAGTCATTGGAGTAGAGCCCCCAACCCCATCAGGAAGTCTGAATGCTTCCTCTGTGGGTCCCATGGGTAGCTGACTGAAATTCTCTCTCGGAGAACTGGATGGTCTTACTCTTCCTAATACTTATTACCATGCCCCAATCAAAAATGTTAAAATCCCCCTCCAAAGCGTTGAATCCGAAAGGGTCACTTGAGCCTTCCTCAAAAGGGCTCTAAAGGAAACTAGTATTGCGGCTCTCCAAGATGTATGACCCAGGGAAGAGCACAGCATGGCAAATATCCTTCTCATCATTGATGGCAGCAGGGGCCTCGGCCACCGTGGGGCATCCCCCTTGACATGCTTAATCCCCCTACGTGTTGAGGAGATAATAAAACTGTTATAGTCAATAGGCTGAGCCCAACTTTGTCTTAGAAAGTAATTTAAACCGCTCAGGTAGTTTTTGATTGACCTGTACTTCATAGTGTGGGCCAGCCAAGTCGCGTACAGGGCCACTTGCTCATCTGAACAGGGAACAGGTGCCCAATCAGAACTAAAAGTGTCTACAAAATCCAAGTATCTCTTGACTTGCACCGCCCTTGTTGTCAATGAATTCGGCGCGTAGAAAACTGCTCCTGAAAACTCTTTTGCTGACTTCTCAGCTGAGATATTTCTGTAAGAAAATAGAGTATAACACAATTTAGCCCGACAGCACAACAACCCCTCCGGGTCTGCATTCAAAATCCTCATGTTACTAGCACTGTTCTCCAGGTGGCTTAGTGAGTCACAAATGATGTTAGTTACTGTGAATATAAACCAACTTAAATTCAAAATTCCTTTCCACTCCCATCCAAAACAACCTCCTCAGATAATACATGATCCCACTTGATCTAGATCTGCCTGTGCTCAGAGCCGCCTGAATGACAGCACTATCCATAACCATAACCACAGTTGCATTACCCAATTTATGCGACTACCTCTCGCAGGCCATCTCCTGAATATTTATATGTGATGATGCAACTTGGCTATCGGGACTAACATAATGGTGCCCCACATAGCTAGCAAGCAACCTATTGTCCGCCTCCACAAATGAGCCGACTAACCAGTCATTCCCATGTAGGGCACCGAGGCCCCATCCAGATGCATCCCTGTACGAAGAAATCAGAGGGGCAAAATGACCTAGAATTTTGGCCTTCCCATTAAAGTGGCCTGAGAATGTGATCTACCATGCCAGGTCTTCGCGCACCCCTTTTGTTAGCCTCACCCTATGTTGTGTTGACATATCGAATATTCTTCTCGTAAAGGTATGCCCCCCCTGATCACCTTTGCACAGTGAGCTAGGATTCCTCCGACCTGTTCCAGGTCCTTCTTCGATGTTTTCTTCCATCCCCTCATTGTTTCAAGTGTTCGCCTCATTTTATCTAATTTAGCTATAGGCAGGCTGAGTTCTAACCTGTCAGAATCAATTATAATTCCTGAAAACCGTACCCTCTGTTCGGCTTGGCTTACTTTCTTATAGCTGACATAAAACCCTAACCAGCAGATAATGCCTAACACTAGCTTCTGCGTCCCATGGCCTCCCCCTTATTTCCCCCTAATACACAAAAATCAACTAGGTAATTAATAACCCGAGTAACCCCTTCTCTTAGAGTACATCTCACAATAAAATCTGAGATTCTGGAAAAACTATATGGACTCGAGGATAGGCCCATACTAAGTCTATTGTCTACGTAGTAAGCTCCCTCGTCCCCCAGCGTCCTACCAATCCCAAGCCCTTGACGAGGCCTGTCCTCCGGATGAATGGAGACCGCTCTATAAGCATCCTTAATGTGTATTCTAGATCAAAAAAACCCTTTCTCCATGCAGTATGTCACGTGATCAACCCCCTTGTAGCTAAAAGTAGTGACTATGCTACATGTATACTGGTTTACAGAATTCCCAACAATGGGCAGGGTTCTCGTATTTGGTAATGGTGATTGGATCCACTGATTGGCAGATTTAGACTATGATATATATGTGTGTGTTGGAGATATGTTACTTCTTTTTAGAAAAAAGAAGAGAGAAAGACAAAGGAAGAAGGAAATGTTCAAAGACAATTCTAGAATCATGCAATACCATGTGATGCATATTCACTGAGTGCATAATACTTTTATTGAACTGGAATTGTATGCAGTTACTATTACAACTAATAGTTCATTCATATTATGCTTCTATTATCGAACAGGATTTTCATGTGGTTATTATTGCAACTGATATTTTCATTTATGTACCAACAAATTGTACTGAACTGCCGGAAGACCAGTGATCTGGTGCTGACAAAAGGCATTATTCACTGAATAAACTACACTTAGTATTAACAAAATATAAAAAAGCATTACGTAGTGCACGTGCACTATGTACAGTGTGCGTGCGCATTGTGCACTTGTCTATCTGTATACGGCATCAGCCGCTACAACCTCCCATTACCCACCTCCGGGATACAGACACTTCCGCCCACGCACTCCCAGCAACTACTTCCCGATATCCACCACCACACAAGCTATTTATCACATACCCGACAATCTAGCCTTACTTTGAGGCCATTTATCACATACCCCACAATCTAACCTTACTTTGAGGCTATTTATCACATATCCCACAATCTAACCTTACTTTGAGGCTATTTATCACATGCCCCACAATCTAACCTTACTCTGAGGCTATTTATCACATATCTCACGATCTAACCTTACTTTGAGGCTATGTATCACAAACCCCACAATCTAACCTTACTTTGAGGCTATTTATCACATATCCCACAATCTAACCTTACTTTGAGTCTATTTATCACATGCCCCACAATCTAAGCTTAGGTTGAGGCTATTTATCACATGCCCCACAATCCATCCTTACTTTGAGGCCATTTATCACATGCCCCACAATCTATCCTTACTTTGAAGCAATTTATCACATGCCCCACAATCTAACCTTACTCTGAGGCTATTTATCACATATCTCACAATCTAACCTTACTTTGAGGCTATGTATCACAAACCCCACAATCTAACCTAAAGGCCCTGTCACACTACGACGTAACGACGTCAACGTAGAGAGAACGTGAAGAACGTTGAACTTTTCGGCATAGTATGCAAATTTGGGCACAAGTTGAACGTGGATGCAGCGTAGTGGACGAGAGCGTAACTTCGGTAAAGTGTAGAATAACCGTCATTCAATGAGAGAGGACAATGTCATTACGCTAACGGAATGTTATGAATGTTATTCCATCACCAGAAGAACGTTATGTGATGTTACATACATCATGAGACGTTGAACGTACGTTGAATGCACTTCTCCTGATGTTCTCCTGACGTTCTCCTGACGTTCTCCTGACATTCCCATTACGCCCCATGGGCATTTGCACTCGGTTTAATGTGGGTCAACGTAGTGGAACGTAGTTGAACGTAATGAGCAGCATTGGAATAACGTCCGTTTAACGTCATTGACATTCACTGAACATGAACAGAACGTACAGCAAACGTAAACCCTTACATTCGAGCTCCGTTGAAATTTTTTAACAGGTTCAAAACTTTGACGCGCGCCGATGTAACACGTTGTAACGTGACATAGCTCGACGTCAGTCTAACGTCATTCTGACGTCATCATGACATCACCCAACGTACATCAACGTAATGACGAAACGTGATCACGTCAGGCTTACGTTTGCTCGTTACGTCGTAGTGTGACAGGGGTATTACTTTGAGTCTATTTATCACATGCCCCACAATCTAACCTTAGTTTGAGGCTATTTATTGCATGCCCCACAATCTAACCTTACTTTGAGGCTATTTATCACATACCCCACAATCTATCCTTACTTTGAGGCTATTTATTAATACCCCATAATCTAACGTTACTTTGAGGCTAGTTATCACATACCCCACAATCTATCCTTACCTTGAGGCTAGTTATCACATACCCCACAATGCTACCTCCTTAGAGTATCTTTAACACATGCCCCACAATCTATCCTTACTTTGAGTCTATTTATCACATGCCCCACAATCTAACCTTACTTTGAGGCTATTTATCACATACCCCACAATCTATCCTTACTTTGAGGCTATTTATCACATGTCCCACAATCTATCCTTACTTTGAGGCTATTTATCACATGCCCCACAATCTAAGCTTAGTTTGAGGCTATTTATCACATGCCCCACAATGTATCCTTACTTTGAAGCAATTTATCACATGCCCCACAATCTAACCTTACTCTGAGGCTATTTATCACATCTCACAATCTAACCTTACTTTGAGGCTGTATGTATACACAAACCCCACAATCTCACCTAACGGCCCGGTCACACTACGACGTAAACGTCGTTCAACGATGACGAGCACGTGAAGAACGTTGAACTTTTCGGCATAGATATGCAAATTTGGGGACAGTTGAACGTTGGATGAAGGTAGTGGAGAGAGCGAACGTCGGTAAAGTGGTAGAATAAACCATTCATTAAACGAGAGAGACAATGTCAATGACGCGAACGGAATGTTATGACTTTGTAACGTCGGTAAAAGTGTAGAATAACCATCATTCCACGAGAGAGGAAATGTCATTACGTAACGGACTGTTACGATGTTATTTCCATCACCGAAGACGGTTGATGTGACGTTGACTATGCACATCATGAGACGCTTGAAGTTTACGTTGAATGCAACTTCTGACGTTCTCCCTGACGTTCTCCTGGACAATTACCCATTACGCCCCATGGGATTTGCACTCGGGTTTAATGTGGTGTCAACGTAGTTGGAAGTCGTTGAAGTTAAGTGCAGCGTTGGAAATAACGTACGTTTTGACGTCAATCGTCATTACATGATCATGAACAGGAAACGTACAGCGAACGTTAACCCTTACATTCGAGCTCCGTCGAACATTTTTTATACAGGTTCAAAACTTTGACGCGTTGCCGATGTAAGACGTTGTAACAGGATATAGCTCGACGTCAGTCTAACGTTCATTTCTGACGTCATTCATGGACATCACCCAAACGTAAATCAACGTAAATGATGAACCGTGATCACGTCAGGCTTTACGTTTTGCTCGTTACGTCTTGTGTGACAGGGCTATTGACTTGGGAGTCGATTTATCACATGCCCACAAATCTAACCTTAGTTTGGGCTATTTACTTGCAATGCACCACAGTCTATCCTTACTCTGAGGCTATTTTGCCATTACCACAATCTATCCTTACTTTGAGGCTATGTATCACAAACCCCACAATCTAACCTTACTTTGAGTCTATTTATCACATACCCCACAATCTAACCTTACTTTGAGTCTAGTTATCACATGCCCCACAATCTAACCTTACTTTGAGTCTAGTTATCACATGCCCCACAATCTAACCTTACTTTGAGTCTAGTTATCACATGCCCCACAATCTAACCTTACTCTGAGGCTATTTATTAATACCCCACAATCTAACCTTACTTTGAGTCTATTTATCACATACCCCACAATCTAACCTTACTTTGAGTCTAGTTATCACATGCCCCACTATCTATCCTTACTTTGAGGCTATTTATTAATACCCCACAATCTAACCTTACTTTGAGTCTATTTATCACATACCCCACAATCTAACCTTACTTTGAGTCTAGTTATCACATGCCCCACTATCTATCCTTACTTTGAGGCTATTTATTAATACCCCACAATCTAACTTTACTTTGAGGCTATTTATCACATACCCCACAATCTAACCTTACTTGAAGCTATTTATCACATGCCCCACAATCTATCCTTACTCTGAGACTATTTATCACATATCTCACAATCTAACCTTACTTTGAGTCTATTTATCACATACCCCACAATCTAACCTTACTTTGACGCTAGATAGCACATACCCCACAATCTAACCTTACTTTGAGGCTATTTATCACATGCCTCACAATCTAATCTTAGTTTGAGGCTATTTATCACATACCCCACAATCTAACCTTAATTTCAGGCTATTTATCACATACCCCACAATCGAACCTTACTTTGAATCTATGTATCATATACCCGACCATCTATCCTTACTTTGAGGCTAGATATCACATACCCCACAATCTAACCTTACTTTGAGGCTAGTTATCACATGCCCCACAATCTAACCTTACTTTGAGGCTAGATAGCACATACCCCACAATTTAACCTTACTTTGAGGCTATTTATCACATACCCCACAATCTAACCTTACTTTGAGGCTAGTTATCACATGCCCCATCTAGCTTTACTCTGAGGCAGGGCATGACTTGACCGTACCACCTCAGAGGGTACAATGGGAATGGTCTGGATCCATCACCGGAAACAGTCTGTCCACACGAGGCTCACACTGAGCTGGTGAAGGGAAGAGCTGCAGGTCTCCTGAACGCTGCCCCAGGTGGGCGGCAGAAAGAGGTTAATTCTCGAGATCTCATTAGGCGAGGTTGACCTTAGAATTGCAGTCGCCAAGTAATTAATGTTCTAATAGGGCGTGATGTTCCTGCTGCACACGGGGAGCAGCACTGTCAGTCTCACCCACTGATTAACCAACAACCTCACTCACTGCCTACCTCACCACCTCACTCATCACCTCACTCACTGCCTACCTCACCACCTCACTCACTGCCTACCTCACTGCCTCACTCACCACCTCACTCACAGCCTACCTCACCACCTCACTCACTGCCTACCTCACTGCCTCACTCACCACATCACTCACTGCCTACCTCGCCACATCACTCACTGCCTACCTCACCACCTCACTCACTGCCTACCTCACCACCTCACTCACTGCCTACCTCACCACCTCACTCACTGCCTACCTCACCACCTCACTCACTGCCTACCTCACCACCTCACTCACTGCCTACCTCACTGCCTCACTCACCACATCACTCACTGCCTACCTCACCACCTCACTCACTGCCTACCTCACCACCTCACTCACTGCCTACCTCACCACCTCACTCACTGCCTACCTCACTGCATACCTCACTGCATACCTCACCACCTCACTCACTGCCTACCTCACCACCTCACTCACTCCATACCTCACCACCTCAGTCATGACCTCGCTCACTGCCTACCTAACCACCTCACTCACTGCTTAACTCACGACCTCACTCACGACCTCACTCACTGCCTACCTCATGACCTTACTCACTGCCTACCTCACATGTAGGCAGTGAGTGCGCATGGAGACCTCCATAAGAAATGCTTTCCTTAAGAAGGAGCACGTTGTGGCTGTCTTTTTCGACCTAGAAAAAGCCTATGACACAACGTGGCAGCATGGCATCATGGAGGATCTTCATGTGATTGGCCTTCGTGGCCACCTGCCAATTATCATCAGGAACTTTCTAGCCTTCAGGCATTTCCGCATCCGTGTCAAGACTACCTATTCCAGCCTACACTCACAGGAACTAGGAGTACCTCAAGGCAGCATACTGTCCGTGACCCTATTTGGGGTCAAGGTCAATGGTATTGCTGCTGCTGTAAAGTGGGAGGTCTCCTGTAGTCTTTTCGTGGATGACTTTGTTTTATATTACAGGGGTGCTAACATGAATGTCATAGAGAGACAGCTACAACCAAGCATAAATGGTATCCATCGATGGTCAGTTCTGAACGGTTTCAAATTTTCCAAGACCAAAACAGTCTGCATGCACTTCTGCCTGCTGCGTAGAATGCATGCGGACCCGGAGCTGATCCTGGATGGGGATCCCATTAAAGTCGTTGAGAAAACCAAATTACTGGGCTTCATTCTCGATGCAAAACTGTCTTTTGTGCCACATATAAAGTACCTGAAAATAAGATGCCCGAAAGCACTAGATATTCTGAGGGTGCTGTCCAGCTCAGAGTGGGGAGCGGACAGAGATGTTTTGCTCTTCATGTACAGAACCTTGGTTCGGTCATGAGTGGATTACGGCAGCATAGTATACGGTTCCGCAAGGAAATCATATATTGGGCGGCTAGACACGATCCACCACCAGGGACTGCGCCTGGCCGTTGGGGCCTTCCGCACCTCACCAGTTCAGAGCCTTTACATCGAAGCCAATGAACCATCACTTAACAACAGGAGAATCAAACTGGCCATGCCATATGTAGTCAAGATAAAAACTAATGCATTGAATCCTGCACACAATTGTCTATTCGAGCAACATGACGAATCCAGGTATGAAGCCAGGCCGAATTACATCCGGCCACTAAGGCTCCGAATGAAACCTCATTTGGAGGCCTTGGGAGTGGATTTGGACATGTTGGAGGATACCAAAGTCCCAGAACATCCCCCATGGTCGTTGAGAAAGCCATCGGTTATCCTCCGACTCACGGAACTGAGGAAGTCTGGGACACATCCACTCGAGTACCAAGGACTGCATGCAGAGATTCAAGGCCAGTTTGCAGACCACCTCTCCATATACACTGATGGTTCGAAAGACCAAAGCCGGGTAGCTGCTGCGGCAGTCTGCCGACGGGCAAAATTTGGTGTTCGTTTGCTCGATCAGTGCTCAATTTTCACTGCAGAAGCCCAAGCACTCCTTCTCGCGTTGGAGTGTATCGAGGTATCCAACCACACTAACTATGTTATATACAGTGATTCGTTCTCTTGCCTCCTGGCTGTTGCTGGACTGAAAACAAATCACCCTACTCTAGCAATGGTCATTTATAAAATGAACCAACTGACAACCGATGGGTATGACATCCACCTGTGCTGGGTGCCTGGCCATGCCGGCATACAAGGAAAAGAACGAGCTGATCGGGCTGCGAAGAAGGCCCTGAACAGTGATCTTGAACCGTGTCTGATCCCTCACTCTGATCTGAAACCACTAATAGCCACCCACATAAAATCCAAATGGCAACATGAGTGGGATGAAAACATTAATAAACTTAAAGAAATTGAACCATCTGTGGGAAAGCCACCACAGACTCATGCGGGAAGTCGGCGGGACCAAGTGGTCCTTAGCCGCTGCCGTATTGGCCACTCGTGGCTTACACATGCTTTTCTGCTCAAGGGGGAACCTCCCCCTGAATGTATTGGGTGTCAGTGTCATTTTACTAAGTTGCGTTGATTGTTTGGCCCTGCGCCAACAGTTCTACACTGCAGACAGTATGCATGACCTTTTTACTAAGGTAAAACAGGAAAATATTTTAGGCTTTTTGAGGGCAGCTGGACTGTACCACCTCATATAGTTTACTAAATAGATTCTATCAATTATCAATAAAACTGTTCTTTTTCTATGGGAATTTATTTCCCTTGACCACAAATATATGATTGTGAGCTTTCTAATTTAATGAGTGTCTATTGGCACATAATTGATTGTCTGCCTTTACATGTAAAAGCGATGGTTTGAACAAAAAACAAACATTTCTCGCCGTGAATATGGCCTATGCTGCCGACACGGCGTGAAGCAACCACCAATCAATCAATCAATCAAAGCCTACCTCACCACCTCACTCACTACCTACCTCACCACCTCACTCACTGCCTACCTCACCACCTCACTCATGACCTTACTCACTGCCTACCTAACCACCTCACTCACTGCTTACCTCACCACCTCACTCATGCCCTCACTCATTGCCTACCTAACCACCTTACTCACTCACTGCCTCTCTCATCACCTCACTCACTGCCTACATCACCACCTCACTCACTGCCTCTCTCATCACCTCACTCACTGCCTCCCTCACTGACTCACTCACCACCTCACTCACTGCCTACCTCATCACCTCACTCACTGCCTCCCTCATCACCTCACTCACTGCCTCCCTCACTGACTCACTCACCACCTCACTCACTGCCTACGTCACCACCTCACTCACTGCCTCTCTCATCACCTCACTCACTGCATAACTCATGACCTCTCTCACTGCCTACCACACCACCTCACTCATGACCTCACTCACTGCCTACCTCACCACCTCACTCACTGCCTCCCTCATCACCTCACTCACTGCCTACCTCACTGACTCACTCACCACCTCACTCACTGCCTACCTCACCACCTCACTCACTGCCTCCCTCATCACCTCACTCACTGTCTACCTCACTGCCTCACTCACCACCTCACTCACTGCCTACCTCACCACCTCACTCACTGCCTACCTCACCACCTCACTCACTGCATACCTCACAACCTCACTCATTGCCTACCTCACCACCTCACTCACTGCCTCCCTCACTGCATACCTCACTGCATACCTCACCACCTCACTCACTGCCTACCTCACCACCTCACTCACTGCCTACCTCACTGTCTCACTCACCACCTCACTCACTGCATACCTCATGACCTCACTCACTGCCTACCACACCACCTCACTCATGACCTCACTCACTGCCTACCTCACCACCTCACTCACTGCCTACCTCACCACCTCACTCATTGTCTACCTCACCACCTCACTCACTGCCTCCCTCACTGCCTACCTCACTGCATACCTCACCACCTCACTCACTGCCTCACTCATCACCTCACTCACTGCCTACCTCATTACCTCACTCACTGCCTACCTCACCACCTCACTCATGACCTCACTCACTGCCTACCTCACCACCTCACTCACTGCCTCCCTCATCACCTCACTCACTGCCTACCACACCACCTCACTCATGACTTCACTCACTGCCTCCCTCATCACCTCACTCACTGCCTACCTCACCACCTCACTCACTGCCTACCTCACCACCTCACTCCCTGCCTCCCTCATCACCTCACTCACTGCCTACCACACCACCTCACTCATCACCTCGCTCACTCCCTACCTCATCTCCTCACTTACGATCTCACTCACTGCCTACCTCACCACCTCACTCAATACCTCACTCACTGCCTCCCTCACCAGACTAAACCGCTCGTGCACACCCTGACACCGACTGAGCTCAGCTCGCTGCCTCCTGTCTGCCGGCACCCTGACCGCGTCCTATCTGACTGGTACCAGATCGCACGCGGTGGCCGAATCGATAGAGCACAGGCTTCCCTGCAGGAAGATCAGGAGTTTGAATCCTGGTCAACTCAAACTAATGACTTACAAAATTGTTACTTGTCGCTACCTAACCTGGCGCTCAGCATTAATAGGATAGGACAATTACTGGTTAGTACAGTGTCAGGATAATGTGACTGAGTGGGATATTAGGTCATGGTGTCAGTGGCCTGGTATTCTAGTGGGGCAGCACTATAAAGTCACCATGAGTGCCCACTGTCACAAGTCGGTAGTCATTCTGATATGACCTTAGATGTTACTAGGACGTAAAACAAACAAACAAGCCTATTGAGACGACAGCTGATACGGGTCATTAAACTGCTGCTCAGACTGACCGTAGTTTCCGAATTAACACCTGCGGAGTGCTGCCTGGATGACCTATTTGTATGGAGATGCGGTGTTGTATAACTCTGCTGGTGCTAGATATCGAACACTTCCCCTATTGATTGGTTCGCCAACTGTGCGCCTGGAGACCCCGACTGCCTGCAGGGCGGTCCGGTCGATAGGTGTCTTTCTGGTTGATGGATTCGCTGCGTATCTCTTGCAGCAGTTTGCTAATCCGAAGTACTGGCGGGCCGGGGGGCCGGGGTGAGGGGGCGGGGGGCCGGGGGGCGGGGGGCCGGGGGGCCGCAGGGCCGGGGGCCGTGCTTTATAAGGGCTCCTGTGTGTGCACAATGAGGGGGGAGGGGGATGGGAGGGGGACCAGACGGGAGGCCGAATGAGTTGATCGTCCGTCTCCTGTTTTGGGAGATCGGGGGATCCGAACCCATGGATTCATGGGTTCGAACCCTGGTCGAGTCAAAACAATGATTTAAAAATGTATACTTGTTGCTTCCTAGCCAGACGCTCATCATTATTAGGATAGGGCAAGGACTGGTTGGCTCAATGTCGGGATAATGTGACTGAGTGGGATATCAGGTCATGGTGATGGTGGCCTATAAAGTCACCATGCCTGTGCACTGTCACAAGTCGGTTCCCATCCTGATATGACCTTAGATGTTGCTAGGACATAACCGATGAGTAGCTCAGGTGAGATTAGGACAGGATAGGACAGACCAGCCTCTGTATATAATATACTCAACATAATAAAGGCTGAACACCTCTCATCATGAATATGGCCTTAAAACAACCACTAATCAATGAATCAACTTCTGTGTTTAGCTCACCAATCGACAGTTGATCAAGTTCAGCTGTCCATCACATAGCTGAAGCTTCCGGATCAATATCTATTAAAGTTGTAGTCAGATGAATCATCAAATTTTCAAAACCAAAACACTCACAAAGATTTGATTCTACATATCTAACTTAGATACTGATGTACTTATTAAGCATTTGTTGCCACATAGAAAGGCATACGGAGTCAATCTAATAACTGGGTCTTCATGTATACGGCGGCATGTACGTTAACGCTCCGAAACCATGGCAACCGAGTCAACTGGAGGCATCAACTTCCAGGAAAGGGTGCCTCATCAACTGGGCAGGAGCGCGACTGGTGCAGCCACACACAGCTAATTGGGGCATGTTTCCATGGTAACCGTAGCAGTTGTACGTGAGGCGTGGTTGGTGGTAATGATGCCTACACTGGTGGATGAAACTCATGAACAGTGACTGCATGTAACGCCCCAACTTCTTGTATTGACCAGATGGCAAGGCCGAATCAGTTGAGCCTCCATCTCCCGTTTTGGTAGATAGTGGGATTCAAACCCATGGGTTCGAATGCTGGTCGAGTCAAACGAATGACTTAAAAATTGATACTTGTCGCTTGCTAGCCAGGTGCTCAGCATTATTAGGATAGGGCAATGACTGGTTGGCTCAGTGTCAGGATAATGTGACTGAGTGGGATATTAGGTCATGGTGCTGGCAGCCTGGAGTAGTGGGGCAGCCCAGTGGGGCAGCATTGTAAAGCCGCCATGAGTGTGCACTGTCACAAGTCGGTACCTGTCCTGATATGACTTTAGATGTTGTCAGGACATAAAACTCCAACAACCGACCCGTGAAGATCTCCGTGTTATCGCCCACCTTCTTACCGTGGCACAACCCCCCCCCCCTCCCCCCCTGTACAGACGAGTTCCTAATCCCAACCGCGCATGCGCTAAAAACGGGGTCCACAGCAAAACAAAGTCGCATGTCCACCTACACGCGCAACAAAGGCGCCCCTACCACGTGCCCCCTACCTGGTGGCCCCTACCAGGTGGCCCCTACCTGGTGGGCCCTACCAGGTGGTCCCTACCAGGTGGGCACTACCAGGTAGGCACTACCAGGCGCCCCCTCCAGGCAGCTCCCGCTCCCCCCCGCAGGCGACCCAATCAGGCACCCAGCAGTGGCAGACCAGGGGTGGCTCATGACCTCCCAATAACTAATGTCATCATCACATTATCATGTCATCATCATCTCATTATCATTTTCATCATCATCACCAATCCCACAACCGCGAGGGTCGTTGGGCCACCATAGCTGACTTTGCAACCAGCTTTCTCGATTTGTGCCTGTTCTCCGCTGCCCTCTGTGACTTGCCGAACTCCAAGCCTGTCCAATCCCTGATGTCTTCCCGCCTTTCTTGTTATCCCCCTTGACTTCTTCATATCACTCTTTCAGTGTGCCTAGCGCGATAGTTTTGGTCAGTCCTGATGAACGGGAAATATGACCATGCCACTGCAGTTTGTATCTCATTACGAATGTCAGTAGATCTTTGTGTCGTCAAATAGCCTGCTGGATCTTGGCACAGACTTCGTCATTGGTAACATGGTGTTTGTATGAAATATTAGTATCTTATTGTAAAATTGTCCGATATAATACATGTGAACTGAGGTGAAGTTACTATAATAAATTACAAACTGTCTATATAATGAAAGGTTAAATTATAAAAAACCCAAAGACATATAGAGGATGTGTGAACTTGGTAAACTATTATTCATTAGGTATAGAACTTGTATATTGAATAGTCTTTGAGAGGGAGTGTCACTTCCGAGTTTGACTAAGAACAGTCTTTGGAAGAGTCACCTCACATGCCCCCTCCCCCCCACATGGTATTGTTATGATCATTGACCACTGCATTGTACTCTGATTGGAGGAGTGAGTCATGTGACCACTGCATTGTACTGTGATTGATGAATAGGATCATGTGACAACGGCCATCTTGAATCTTGAGAACCTATATAAGCAATAAACCAGAGAGTCTCACTCTCTTACTTTTCCTTCTTACCCTGTTTTCCTTTATTACCTGTAGTGTTTTCACTTGACCTATTCACACCACCCACACCACCAGCCGGCACGTTTACATTATGGTAGCACCTCATTTCCATGGTCTGTGTTCTGCTTCGCTTTGTTGTGAGTTTCCATGGTTCACAAGCGTACACGGAGATGAATGTGACGAGGGAGCGCATCCGTCGTATCTTGGAGTTGAGAGAAAGACTTGTCAATCCGAACTGGTTTCAGCCTTGTTGATGCTGCATTTGTCTGTGTTATGCGAGAGAGTATCTCAGGCATGGACGCCTCATACCAGGGCAGGCCCAGTTTCGTTCTGCACTATCAGGGGTCCCAGTGAAAACAATATTTTTTAAATTGAAAAACTAGGGGGTTCCAGGGCCACGCACCCCTCCAATTTCTTTTTAACCTACGATTAAAATGGTGCAATCTGGCCCTACTTTGACATATTTTGGCCTTGCAATTACAACTGTTTTAAGACTTCAAACCTAACAAGCAACATTCTCACTCACTGACAATGAATTACAACATCAACAAAACAAAGATCATTTAATTCCGATTCTTTTTTTCTTTTCACGGACACAATATTTTTGTCACTAATTTGGAAACTCAGTTTTCGCTGAAATCAGCGATTTCGCTGAGAAATGGGATCCCTGTCTACTGTCCGCATGTAGCCGTCTGGCAGAGCAACCCTCCTGCGGCTCCAGTTTCACACAGCTCAAATGTGTCCACCACTCATTCAGAGTGGAAGCAGACAGTCCGGGCGCGTCAGCGGCCATTTGCAATTTGTCGCTATCCAGATTTAGTATCACTCTAAGGTAGGTGTCGATGGACATACCTTGTACCGTCCGTTTTCAATTTGACCTTCCGCACGAGAGCCCTGCGCTCTACCGATTCGGCCACCGCGTCCGGTATAAAGAGACGAAGACTGCGGGTACGTGACTGCGGGTACGTGACTGCGGGTACGTGACGTATAGCTTTGCGGGACTAACGACGCTAAAGGCCCGGTCACATACATGTTAGTGCACGTAGTTGAACGTAGTGGACGCTAACATAGTTGAACCGAGTTGAACCTAATTGAACGTAGTACAACGTATCAGCATCCTTACTTCTCCGTGATGAGAACATGAGAAGAAAGTGTGTGAGCCGTAAGTTCCGATTTAAGCTTTGGACATGTTCAAAAGAGAGGTACTTTTGAGGCAGACGTAGCCTCCATGATGATGACGTGCTCTAGCCTACTCTAGTGTACTCTAGCATACTCTAGCATACTTCTTAATGTACTCTAGTGTACTCTAGCATACTCTAGCATACCCTAGCATACTTCGACCTGCACAAAACCTTGGCCGTTCTGCCGTGGTCACATAGCCGTTAGTGGACAAAGTTGAACATAGTTGAACGTAGTGGAGGGCAACGTAGTTCAACATAGTTCAACGTAGTTCAACGTAGTTCAACATTGTTCAATGTAGTTGGACATAACGGGATCCGTACCATAGCATACCGGGATCCGTACCATAACGTATTTATCCATGCTATTAGGTGGGTGATCAACCAAAACGTGCTGTACCTTAACGTAGTTTAATGTAGTGACAGCACATTTCACCCACGTTAATCTATCCTACATTCAACTACGTTCGACTACGTTCAGTAACGTGTATGTGACCAGGGCTTAAGCGTTGTGTCGTTTTGCTGAAAGTGAAGCGCCAAACGAGGGGAGCATGTTGGCCCTCCTGCTGAACATGAGCCAAAGAACAGCGCTCCGTAACAAATTAACGATGTGAGACCTTGAACAAGTCTGCCAACATGGGTTGCCAACGGCATCCATTTGCAGTGTCTATTTTTAGCCGGCTGTGGCGCATACTAAGCGTGTGCAGCAGTCTCATAACGAGGCTGAATATTCTCTCGCCAAGATTGTATTGCAAACACGTGACTTGTTGGTCGTTCCTGTCTTAGTAGTAGCAAAGTGTGAATGTTGCCAATTGCCTGAGCTCATTCATGTACTTCGGTTGTTGGTCGTTGGTTGTTGGAGTTTTATCTTATTAATAGGATAGGGCAAGAACTGGTTAGCTCAGT
Organism: Branchipolynoe longqiensis; assembly: GCA_030323885.1. Classification (NCBI taxonomy): domain Eukaryota; kingdom Metazoa; phylum Annelida; class Polychaeta; order Phyllodocida; family Polynoidae; genus Branchipolynoe; species Branchipolynoe longqiensis. Next base: position 48,783,617 of record CM059189.1, read on the forward strand.
GTCAGAATAAAGTGACTGAGTGGCATATCGGGTCATGGTGCCGGCAGCCTGATTTCCTAGTGGGGCAGCACTATGAAGTCACCATGAGTGTGCACTGTCACACGTCGGTGCCCGTCCTGATATGACCTTAGATATTGCTAGGACGTAAAACAACAACAAACAAACAAAGCTAGCAGACAATGTGTGAGATAAATCTACTTGGGAACATTATACTGAAACTAAGCAGGATTAGTTCATTCACAACAGTGAACTTTGCACGTTATCCTGGTGGACAGGTGTGAACAGCAGGAAGGCAAGGTGTGTGCAGGGGGCGGCAGGGGCCGGGCAGGGGGCGGGCAGGGGGCGGACAGGGGCGGGCAGGGGGAGGGAAGGGGGCAGGCAGGGGGTGGACAGGTGTAAACAGCAGGAAGGGCAAGGTGTGGGCAGGGGGCGGGCAGGGGGCGGGCAGGGGGCGGGTAGGCGGCGGACAAGGAGCTTACAGGGGGCGGGAACGGGGCGGGAAGGGGGAAGGCAGGGGGAGGGAAGGGGGCAGGCAGGGGGTGGACAGGGGGCGGGCAGGGGGCAGGCAGGGGCGGGCAGGGGCGGGCAGGGGGCAGGAAGGGGCAGGCAGGGGGTGGACAGGTGTAAACAGCAGGAAGGGCAAGGTGTTGGCAGGGGACGGACATGGGGCGGGCAAGGGGTGGGCAGGGGGCGGGCAGGGGGCGGGCAGGGGCGGACAGGGGCTGACAGGGGGCAGGAACGGGGCGGGAACGGGGCAGGCAGGGGGTGGACAGGTGGGAACAGCAGGAAGGGCAAGGTGTGGGCAGGGGGCGGGCAGGGGGCGGGCAGGGGGCAGGCAGGGGGTGGGAAGGGGCGGACAGGGGGCAGGCAAGGGCAGGGGCGGGCAGGGGGCTGACAGAGGGCCCGCAGCCGGCGGACAGGGGGCGGACAGAGGGTGGGCAGGGGGCGGGCAAGGGGCGGACAGGGGCGGCAGGGGGCAGGGGGCGGACAGGGGGCGCCAGGTGGCGGGCAAGGGGCTGGCAGGGGGCGGGAACGGGGCGGACAGAGGGCGGGCAGTGGGCGGACAGGGGGTGGGCAGGGGCAGGCAGGGGCGGACAGGGGGGGGCAGGGGGCAGCAGGGGCGGGAAGGGGGCGGACAGGGGGCGAGCAGGGGCGGCTAGAGGGCGGACAGGGGGCGGGCAGGGGCTGGGCAGGGGGCGGACAGGGGGCAGGCAGGGGACAGGGGCGGGCAGGGAGCGGACAGAGGGCGGGCAGCGGGTGGGCAGAGGGCGAGCAGGGGGCTGGCAAGGGGCAGGCAGGGAGCAGGCAGGGGAAGGACAGGGGGTGGCAGGGGGCGGGCAAGGGGCAGGCGGCAGGGGACAGGGGGCGGCAGGGGGTGGACAGAGGGCGGGCAGGGGGCGGGCAGGGGGCGGGTAGGGGCGGACAGAGGGCGTGCAGGGGGCGGACAGATTCCGGGCAGCGGGCGGACAGGCAGGCAGGGGGCGGGTAGGGGCGGACAGATGGCGGGCAGGGGTGGACAGGGGGCGGACAGAGTGCAGGCAGGGGGCGGGCGGTGGGCGGACAGGGGGCGGGCAGGGAGGGCCGATCTTACTAGTACCAGACGTAAACCCACCACCTTGTATGTTATGCATAGGTCCTGGAAAGAATTATTTTCTCCCGCAGAAGAAAAAAAACCACAAAACCTTTTGCTCACAATATTGTGATGATGCCTTGCACGCCATTAATGCGACTAGAATCGGGGGATTTCCCGACCACAAAGACTGGCGGAGGCGATTAATGGTCACTGACTATTTCCTCACACTCCCTAATCTATGTGTGCATGTGGGTGGGGGGGGGGGGAGATGAAGCTATGCATGAACGGGCCCTGCACACGGTGCGCCAATATATGAATGTAAGACTGGGTGTAGAACACGTGTTCACTAATACCCCTGTCACACTACGACGTAACGAGCCAACGTGAGCCTAACGTGGTCATTTTTCGTCACTATGTTGGGTTACATCATGATGACGTCAGAATGACGTTAGAATGACGTCGAGCTACGTCACATTACGTCGTGTTACGTCGAGTTACGTCAAGGTTTTGGACATGTTCAAAACTTTCGACGTAGGTCGAACGTAAGGGTTTACGTTCGCCGTACGTTCTGTTCACGTTCAGTGAACATCAATGATGTTAAACGGACGTTATTTCAACGCTGCTCACTACGTTCAACTATGTTCCACTACGTTCCACTACGTTCCACTACGTTCCACTACGTTCCACTACGTTCCACTACGTTGACCCACATTAAACCAAGTGCAAATGCCTACGAGGCTTAATGGGAACATCAGGAGAACGTCAGGAGAACGTTAGGAGAACGTCAGGAGAACATCAGGAGAACGTCAGGAGAACGTCAGGAGAACGTCAGGAGAACGTGTATTCAATGTACGTTCAACGTCTCATGACATAGCTAACGTCATGTAACGTTCTTCTGGCGATGGAATAACGTTCATAATGTTCCGTGAGCGTAGTGGCGTTGTCCTCTCTCGGTGATTGACGGTATCACTACGCTTTACCAACGTTATGCTCTCGTCCACTACGCTGCATCCACATTCAACTTGTGCCCAAATTTGCATACTACGCCGAAAAGTTCAACGTTCTTCACGTTCTCCCTACGTTGACGTCGTTACGTCGTAGTGTGACAGCCCCATAACATTGAGTGTATTAGTGTGGTTTATTCACTCACCTGTTAACTGGTTAAGTTCACACACTTTCTCTCTCTTTTACGGTATTATATTTTATATACTATGTAACTATGCCTCGCATCTCACTGGTCCTTCCCATAACCGGGCGACGTGGCCGAATCGGTAGAGTGCGGGCCTCGCGTGCGGAAGGTCGGGAGTTCGAACTGTGGTCGAGTGAAACCAATGAGTTTAAAATTGATACTTGTCGTCATGAGTGCACACTGTCACAAATCAGTCCCCGTCCTGATATGACCTTAGATGTTGCTAGTACGTAAAACAACAACAAACAACCAAACTGTTCCAGACGGTATGAATCTATTGGTCAGTTCTATTCGAATAATGTGTATATTTGTTAATTCTAGCAATAATTGGAAAAGAAATGGCCCACATTGCAGCAATATGCACGATTTGCCACGGTCAGCGTTTAGTCGATGGTCCCCATCGTGCTAGGTTCCTACCATGTGGTGGGTGCAGTTAGGGTGGGCGCGACTCATTTCACATTCACAAGGTGCGTTATGCGTATATAGCAATTTTATATCTGATGTATATATATACCTATTATATATACATATACACATGTTTTATATACATATTATATATATACATATTATATAAATACGTATTATATATACATATAATATGTACATATTATACATACATATTATATAAATACATATTATATATACATATTATATACATATTATATAAATACATATTATATATACATATTATATACATATTATATATACATATTATATAAATACATATTATATATACATATTATATATACATATTATATATATATTATATACATAATATGTATACACGCATGTATATACAGTGAACATGGGCATGGTGTGTAAGATGGCACGTGTACCATTCCTTGTGGGCGCCTCCAAGATGAACCAATATCAGGACATGGCGTGTGAGATGGCACTGTACCATTCCTTGTGGGCGCCTCCATGAGGAACCAATACCAGGACATGGTGTGTGAGATGCCACGTGTACGATTCCTTGTGGGTGCCTCTAAGATGAACCAATACCAGGACATAGTGTGTGAGATGGCACGTGTACCATTCCTTGTGGGTGCCTCCAAGAGGAACTGGTACCAGTTCATGGTGTGTGAGATGGCACGTGTATCATTCCTTGTGGGTGCCTCCAAGGGGAACCGGTACCAGGACATGGTGTGTGAGATGGCACGTGTACCATTCCTTGTGGGTGCCTCCAAGAGGAACAAATACCAGGACATGGTGTGTGAGATGGCATGTGTACCATTCCTTATGGGTGCCTCTAAGATGAACCAATACCAGGACATGGCGTGTAAGATGGCACGTGTACCATTCCTTGTGGGTGCCTCCAAGAGGAACCAATACCAGGACATGGTGTGTGAGATGGCACGTGTACCATTCCTTGTGGGCGCCTCCAAGAGGAACCAATACCAGGACATGGTGTGTGAGATGGCACGTGTACCATTCCTTGTTGGCGCCTCCAAGAGGAACCAATACCAGGACATGGTGTGTGAGATGGCACGTGTACCATTCCTTGTGGGCACCTCCAAGAGGAACCAATTCCAGGACATGGTGTGTGAGATGGCATGTGCACCATTGTCCTTGGGCACATTCACCCATCATGGGCACACTCTGTGCCCAATACTCCAAACAAGGGCACATCCACATCGCGTCGAATTTCGCGGCGACAGCAACACCCTGGTACCCCGACCTAACTTGATTAATGAAACTAGGGCAGATCAATGACGTCAGAAACCACGTGAGACTCGTGGCTGTTATCTGTGCTAATAGAATAATGGCGAGAAAGCAGGGAGAGCGCTGATTGGTCGCCGGGCGTGCCCAACGCAGCGGACCCTTTCACCAACAAAGCAGCGACACTAAGTATCGAAGTGAGTTAACCTGACTTCTTTGCGCATGCGCTTCTCTCACGTAGAAGATATATATGGATAGTAGACTGTGGAAATATATAAATCAGAGTATTATGGACTCTGTTAATATTACCTCAGTGTTGTTTATATAGTGCTTCGTAATGGGGTCGGTTTTACTAACCGGAAATGAGTGGGTAAATCGTTAGTAACAGTTAGTGTACACACTTGGCTTATTAAAGTTGCAAAGTTCGATGGTTTTGAATATCTGAATATTTTTCTGAATATTTTTCTGAAATAAATATATTGAATTGGTTGTCTTACTTTAGTTTGAAGCAATTTTTATTTTAAATGGCTAGCTTTTAAAATATTTGAAGTGCAAACATGTCAAAATAGTTTTGGCAAGCATGCTAAACATCTTGAAACCATAAGCTTCTGCAGTGACAGGTTCTATTAAATTGGCTCAGCATTCCCTTCTATGTGGCAACAAATACGTAATAAGTGAACCAATATCTAAGTTTGATATGTAGAATGAAATCTAGATAATTGTTTTGGTTTTGTAAATTTGATGCTTCACCGGACTATGCAGCTTTAATAATGTCAGCTGACATGTTCCTGCTAAAACTAGACCAATCAATAACAACCATATGTCGCCACTAATAGGTCCCAACAAACGGACGAGCAGATGCATGCTGGGTAATGGCAACGCGTGACGACAACCGCTAACGTTCTGACAATGGCGGTGAAGAAGGGGGTCACATCCAAAAGCTTCCACAAAGGCTGATTGGCTGGTTTGTTTGTTGGAGTTTTACGTCCTGGTAACATCTAAGGTCATATCAGGATAGGTACTGTATTGTGACAGTGCACACTCGTGGCGACTTCATAGTGCTGCCCCACTGGATGACCAGGCTGCCAGCACCATGACCAGATATCCCACTCAGTCACATTATCCTGACACTGAGATAATCAGTCCCTGTCCTATCCTGTTAATGCCGAGCACCATGCTAGGAAGTGACAAGTATCAATTTTATAAGTCATTGGTTTGACTCGACCGGGAACCGACCTACCGATCTTCCGCACGTGAGGCCCGCGATCTACCGATTCGGTCACCTGGTCTGGTGAAAATGACGGCGTTCTCTGTGGCAGAGTGGTTAGAGTGTCTCACTTCTTTCTAGGTCGGACTCCTAATCTGAAGGTCGGTGGTTTGATTCCCCATCCCCCCCCCCCCCCACCTCTGCCAATTTGGATTTCCACCGCTGTGTATAACTTACAGCGTCATCAAAGGCTGGTTGCTCACATACCATGTCTATGTGGTGTGGGATGTTAAAAATCCCTTGGGTCAGTATTAGTGTAGGGTCGGGCTTTCTATTGACCAACTGTCTAATGGTGAAAACAAGTCTATTCAGACATATCCGTGTTAGGTCGTATAAATCTTCAAGAAAAAAAAAGAAAAAAAGAGTAAAAAAAGAAGGGGGTTATCCAAAAGCTTCCACACGGGTGATTTACGGTTTCAGAACTGTGGTGAATGATCTGCACACATAGAGCTTCCGGCAGCTCTATGAGAACAGTGTTATGACAGTATTAGCCAATAGAACACCGGACGCGGTGGCACAATCGGTAGAGCGCAGGCTTCCCGTACGGCAAGGACTGGTTGGCTCAGTATCAGGATAATGTGACTGTGTGGGACATCAGGGGCCGTATGCACCAAGTTGTGCCAACGTTAACCGGAGCTAAGCGCTAGCTTCGGTTAACTATCTCGGGGTAGCGGGGGCTCCGCGAAAAAGGTAAAGTGGTATCCACCAATGTTTTAGCCGGGCCGGATAGCTGACCGTGAGTTTATTTATAGATTTGGGAATTCCCTCTGCGTTTGTACCCATATATTAGGCTCAAATATATTAAATGCTATCATATTTAACAGAATTACATACACAATAAGTGAAATTTGATCAATTTAACCCTAAATTCGAAGCGTTATTAAGGCTACCGCCGCATTGGCGGCGATATTAATAGTTATATTTTCGAATCGACGAAAGTAGTGTAAACAAACCGCCGCCGCCACCAGTTTGGAAAGCGATGTCAATGTGGCGGCGGAGGCGATTTGTTTACTTTACGTTCGTCGATTCGAAAATATTAATATTAATATCGCCGTCAATGCGGCGGTAGCCTTAATAACGCTTCGCATTTAGGGTTAAATTGATTAAATTTCACTTATTGCGTATTTAATTCTCTCAAATATGATCGCATTTAATAGATTGAGACCCATACATGCACACTAACCGCCCCGGCTAGCAGTTAAACCCGATTTGAAACTGGGATAGCTTAGCCTAGGCTACGGTCCGCAGTTAGCGCTGCCACCGATTGGTGCATACGGATTTTCCACAGTTAGCCGTGTGGAGATAGTCAAACCGCGGTTAAGGCCCGAACTCCGATTGGTGCATACGGCCCCAGGTCATGGTGACGGCGGCCTGCTCCCCCAACTGGGACAGCACCGTCCTGATATGACCCTGGACGTTGCTAGGACGTAAAACACCAACAACCAACCAAGCCAATAGAAAGCCCTCATGGACGGCCAGGCAGTTGTATTTAAGAAACTTTAAAGAGACTTGGTATAGGCGAGGAACACGTGACAGCACTCCGACACATGCTCTCCAAACACAACTTTGCTTAGTTTTGATGTGTAACCAAATATGTGTGTGTGTGTGGGGGGGGGGGGGTGCTAGAGTCACCAGTGGTCACTTCACCTGAACTGTGTCAGGGAGAGTCTGAGGTCACTGCTCTCCAAACACAACTTTGCTTAGTTTTTATGTTTATAGAACCAAATATGTGTGTCGTCACTTCACCTGAACTGTGTCAGGGAGAGTGTCACCGCTCTCCAAGCACAACTTTGCTTAGTTTATTTCTGTTTAGATAACCAGATATATGGGGGGGGAGTGCTAAGGCTGGTACTCCTGCTGTTTTGAAAATGGCTTCTGCAAGTTGAACCCTAACCATTGACTGTGAGCAGCAGCATATTCATATTACTATTATTAGCTCATTTCGCAACAATTTGTAAAGCCATTCCGAGGCTCTCCTCAGGTTGGCGCTGAGTGTGCGCAGATCTCGTCTCGGCTCCGCTTGTCACGCCACACACAATAAGTAGCACCCTGCCAGAGAACCCTGCAGAATTGGCTCAATGGCGAATGGTAACGCAGTACAGGTGGGGGGTGGAGTTTTATGTCCTGGCAACATATAAGGTCATATCAGGACGGGTACCGACTTGTGACAGTGTGCACTCATGGTGACTTTATACTGCTGCCCCACTGGGAAATCAGGCTGGCAGCACCATGACCCAATATCCCACCCATTATCCTGACACTGAGCTAACCAGTCCTTGCGCTATCCTATTAATGCCGAGTGCCATGCTAGGAAGCGACAAGTATACATTTGATAAGTCATTGGTTTGACTCGACCGGGAACCGAACTCCCAACATCATAAACGTAAGGCCCACGCTCTACCGATTCGGCTACCGCACCCGGTAAGGGGGGGGATGTAGTGTCGTGAATAGTCACTGATGGCGCCACTGTCTGTGCGCCATGCAGGGAAGGAGTGCTTAACCTGCAGAGGTGGCAAAGGGTATAATAATGGTAGGATTGTATTCGGTATTTATGTTTCCATAATAGATTATAGAGTAGCAAAGTATATATTATATATATGTGTATGTACATATATATAATTACGTATATATATTTATAAAATAGCCAGTAGGAACATGGTATTTCATTGTGAAAGCACACGTGTATTTAAGTGTCAAATCACGTGATTAGAATATAACAATATCTGATTGTTTGTTTTTTTGTTGTTTTACGTCTTAGCAACATCTGTGATTATACCAGGACGGCTACCGACTTGTGACAGTGCAAACTCTTAGCCACTTTATATTGCTGTTCCACTGGGAGAAAAAGCCGCCAGCACCATGACCCGATATCCCAGTTACATTATCCTGATATGGTGCTAACCAGTCCTTGTCCTATCCTATTAATGCGGAGCGCCAGGCTAGGTAGTGACAAGTATCAATTTTATAAGTCATTGGTTTAACTCAGCTGGGATTCGAACTCCGACCTCCTTCCGCACAGAAAGCCTGCGCTCTACCGATTCGGCCACCGCCTCCGGTAATAATATATGAAGATAATTGTCCTCAAACAAACAACTAGAAATCGATTTTGACTTATCAATTGCTTGAATTGATTTATGTTAAACTAATAATCACATGTATGTATATTTATATATATATATATATATATATATATATATAAACAGTATAACCCCGTTAAACCAAAATTGAAGGGACCCTAGAAATTTGTTTGGATTAACCGATCATTGGTTTAACCGAGCTTGGTTTAACGGGTTGTACTGTAATAGTTTCCTTTGTTCACTTCTACAAACCCACAGTAAGCCTGGCGCTTTGCAGGGCTGACTAAGAACACGACCAGAGCCAATGGAATTGGATTCCTACAATCTCGTGTATATACCAATTGTGACCTGGGAAGGTTGATGGGGGAGGACTGAGAAGGGAACTCTAAAGCCGTGTTTACACGGGCGAGTTAAGTCGCTTCATATAAATCGCCTTACCTAGTTCGCCTCACATTCGCCGTGTAAACGCAACTCTGAGGCGGATTAGGGCTGATTCGCTTCATATGATTCACTTTATGTACACCACCTCGCGAGGTGGTTTATATGAAGCGAACTACCTTAAGCACGTCACACACATGCGCAGTCAAGACCTGAGTTTGTTGATTTTCCGGTCGATCAAAAGCGCATATTATATAATTTGATCTATGAAACCGCTAGCTGTGCACAGATATATTTTTCATCGTTTATTTTTAGGGTTTCACTGCCCAGCAGAAGTTTTGACCGTTCCAAACCAATATGATTCAGTCCATACATATCTAGGTTGAACCCACACTCTCTCGTGGCGACGTCGACGAACCCAAACTGGCGCTGGTTAGTCTGGACTTGCTCATGCGCAGATATCGATTTCCGCCTTAAACTGCTCCGTGTGTAAACGCGCCTCTAATTTGCTTCATATAAATCGATTTGCCTAATTCGCTTCACAATTGCCCGTGTAAACACGGCTGTAGAGGTCTGCCTTAGACTGTGTATCCATATGCCCTTCTGGCGTGTTCCCTTGTTCTGTGTTCGCTTGTGACTTTGTGACGTGCCACAAAGACAATGAACCTGCATTCTGCTTAGTGGCCGTTCCCATAAGTTGGACCCAGGGACCATATGGCCTTGCGCATGACACATGTGACATATTGACCGGGAACATAGAGAATGAACATGTTTGTTGTCTGTGTGGCATGTCACGAGGTCACAAGCGAACATGGAACAAGGGAACATGCCACAAGTGAACGGGTCTATGGATACACGGCCTGAGCCTTCCTCCGCACACAACCAGCACGCCGACACAGAAGCACAAGGCATGATACTACGCTGGCGGAAACTACGCATGTATTTGAGTTCATGACGGGAGGTTTAATTTGATCAAGTCTGAAAAGCGAGGAATGCCCACACCAGGTTTCCGTAGCGAAGGTTGGGTAGGTAATTGGATTCCGCGCAGTCGAAGGGAAAAGGTCGCGTGACGTCAATGTGTATTGTTAATGACCGACCGGAAGTCCGGTCAGAATCTATGTCTGGAATTAGAGAGGGTGACGCAGGTATCGACCACTTCCTGCCGTCACAGAGAAATAATGGAAGCTGGGTTCTTTTTAGAGAATGGAGATTGCTTTGTTCTTTGAGTTGCTACGACCTAGCAACATCAGGACAGTGGCCGACTTGTGACAATGCACACTCATGGTGACTTTATAGTGCTGCTCCACTGGCACCATAACCTGATTTCCCACTTAGTCATATTATCCTGATATTGAGCTAATCAGTCCTTGCCCTATCCTATTAATGCCGAGCGCCAGGCTAGGTAGCGACACGTATCAATTTGATAAGTCATTGGTTTGACTCGACTGTAATGCGAAATGCTGAGTTGGCACACAGGAAGCCTGCACTCTATCAATGCAACCACATGAGCACAGGATGTTGCTATAAATAAATAGATGCCACCTGATGGTATATACGTCATCTCTTGAACCGCACAAAACTGCCAAGTTAGGCCTATGCGGGAAAACTAGATTTAGGCCCTTGTCTGTGAATAAATACTTTTGAAACGGCCCCTTTGCAAAAGTAGTTCGGACTAATAAAGACAGGCACCAGGCACGGTGGTCGAATCGATAGAGCACGGGCCTCGCGTGCGGGAGATCGGGAGTTCGGTTCCCGGTCGAGTCAAATCAATGACTTCCAAAATTGATTCTTGACACTTCCTTGCCCGACGCTCGGCATTAATAGGATAGCGCAAGGACTGGTTATCTCAATGTCAGGATACTGTGACTGAGTGGGATATCGAGCCATGATGCTGGCCGCCTGATTTCCCAGTGGGATAGCACTATACAGTCACCATGAGTGTGCACTGTCACAAGTCAGTACCCGTCCTGCTATGACCTTAGGTGTTGCCAGGACTTTAAAACTCCAACAACCAAAAAACCAATAAAGACAGGCAAATTATCAACATTCACGTAAACATTGGAGATTTGAAATCTGACTGACTTCCTGGAAATAAGGACACGTGATTGTTGAAAGCCGTCAATTTGGAGAACGATATCCGCCATTTTGACACTGAATGAATGGAGAGTCTTCAGTTTTCAACAAGCATGAATCGTGAAAGCACGATTCTGTACAGAATATACGCCGTAGTAGGATACAGGGTTCAGACAGCTATTCAGCAACAACATTTAACGCCTTTTTAGGGCCTTTTCAAGTAAGAAATTCATTTTTTAAGGCTGAAAAACATGACATTATAATGATGCCTCTTGTGGTTTTTTCTAAACAACTCGGTGCAATAGATTTACCAACTCCGCAAATCACCGGGCGCGGTGGCCTAATCGGTAGAGCGCGGGCCTCGTGTTCGGTTCCCGGTCGAGTCAAACCGATGAATTTATAATTGATACTTGTCGCTTCCTTGCCTGCCCCTTGGCATTAATAGAATAGGGCAAAGATAGGTTGGCTCAGTGTCAGGATAATGTGACTAAGTGGAATATCGGGTCATGCTGCCAACAGTCTGATCTGGCAGTGGGGCAGCACTATTAAGTCATCATGAGTGCGCAGTCACAAGTCGGTACCTATCCTGATATGACGTTAGATGTTGCTAGGATGTAAAACCACAACAAACAAAACTTGGTAAATGTGCACTAAGCGGGTGACAGTATGAACCAGTGACGTGCACTTAGACACCACATACACAATAACAAGTGTCACGCTATATAGGGACTCGAACCCACACTGCTGCCATTCCGGGGATAGGGGCAAACCAGTTGACTCTCTAGGTTCCCTGATGCAATCAACCTTCCCACGCCTACCTGTGCATGTGACATTTCACCTGGGGAGGTTAGTAGACTTCACTATAGTGTACTTACACATATTAAATGAGCGGAACATTTTGAAAACACTGGTTCTGATGCGATCAGGCAACAGTGAGCCTCATTACTTGAATGGCCAACTGGCGGAGAACACAAGGTTCTGTTGACATCCTGACACAGGTTTTTAGCCTACAGAATCAGTGGTCGAACACAAGGTTCTGTTGACATCCTGACACAGGTTTGTAGCCTACAGAATCAGTGGTCGAACACAAGGTGCTGTTGACATCCTGACACAGGTTTGTAGCCTACAGAATCAGTGGTCGAACACAAGGTGCTGTTGACATCCTCGCACAGGTTTGTAGCCTACAGAATCAGTGGTCGAACACAAGGTTCTGTTGACATCCTGACACAGGTTTGTAGCCGACAGAATCAGTGGTCGAACACAAGGTTCTGTTGACATCCTCACACAGGTTTGTAGCCTACAGAATCAGTGGTCGAACACAACGTACTGTTGACATCCTGACACAGGTTTGTAGCCTACAGAATCAGTGGTCGAACACAAGGTGCTGTTGACATCCTCACACAGGTTTGTAGCCTACAGAATCAGTGGTCGAACACACAAGGTTCTGTTGACATCCTGACACAGGTTTGTAGCCTACAGAATCAGTGGTCGAACACAAGGTGCTGTTGACATCCTGACACAGGTTTGTAGCCTACAGAATCAGTGGTCGAACAGAAGGTGCTGTTGACATCCTGACACAGGTTTGTAGCCTACAGAATCAGTGGTCGAACACAAGGTGCTGTTGACATCCTGACACAGGTTTGTAGCCTACAGAATCAGTGGTCGAACACAAGGTGCTGTTGACATCCTGACACAGGTTTGTAGCCTACAGAATCAGTGGTCGAACACAAGGTGCTGTTGACATCCTGACACAGGTTTGTAGCCTACAGAATCAGTGGACGAACACACAAGGTGCTGTTGACATCCTGACACAGGTTTGTAGCCTACAGAATCAGTGGTCGAACACAAGGTTCTGTTGCATCCTGACACAGGTTTGTAGTCTACAGAATCAGTGGTCGAACACAAGGTGCTGTTGACATCCTGACACAGGTTTGTAGCCTACAGAATCAGTGGTCGAACACACAAGGTGCTGTTGACATCCTGACACAGGTTTGTAGCCGACAGAATCAGTGGTCGGTCAATAACGTGCTACACGCACTCCTTAAAGCTTCTTCAAATTGTCAAAACCAAAACAATTATCTACATTTCATTCTACACATCAAACTTAGATCATCATCATCATCATGCTGTCGGTCGCGATGCGAGAAAGACTGCTTTCATTATTTGACTGCCGCTCTCCATTTAGCTCTCTGCTGTGAGAGTGATGTCCATGAGTCGGTCTTAATGTCTCTCAGCTTCAGGTTTCTCTTGATGGTCAGATACTGATGCGTTTATTAAGCATTTGTTGGCACATAGAAGGGGCACACTGAGGCAATTTAATATAATATGTTACTGCAGAAGCCTACGGTGTCCGAGTTTGGGTGTGCTTGCCAAAACTAATTTACCATTTTTGCAGTTCAGCTATTTAAAAAGTTAGCCATTTAAAATAAAAATTACTTCAAACGAAGGTTAGGCAGATTTATAGCAATCAATTTAATATATTTATCTCAGAAAATGACAGAAACTCAAAGCCACAGAGTTATTGCTAAAACAAAATTAAAAAGATTTGAATCGAATTGGATTAGTGCTGCCTAGCGGTGAAAACAAGTGTTGACACACTTATACCCTATGAGCAGGGTAAATAAATCCATCACACAAACACAAAAATCGAACTATGCAACTTGAAGACTTGAATGAATGATGAGAAATAGAAGAAGACGCACTCACCGTTACCGGGGGAGGCCCACAGCCACCAAACACCCACACGAGTCTCCGAGGCCAGTTCTGTAAACATCAACATGCCTTAGTTATATTAACAGCGGTTAAAATAAAGAAACGAGTCGAATATCACAATAAACGCTTCTTGTTTTTCAGCTTATAAACCCACACTACACTGCTTAAGCCCCAGTCACACTACGCCTTGCGACTGCTAGCGACCAATTTGTGACCACTTTGGACCGAAGAACCCACAGTCACCAGCAACCTCCTTGGGACCAAAGCAATGGTTGCCGACACTCTGGGCAATAATTAATTTTGGTCGCAAGGAGGTTTTTAGTGCAGTAGCTGCAACCTCCTTGCGACAAAAACGATCAATGTGCGATAATAAACCATAAACAGCACAGCGCACCCCGTGCAGTGAGTAGGATCACTACAACGATGACATTAGAATGCTGGTGGCCTGGTCTCCCAGTGGGGCAGCACTATAAAATTGCCATGACTGCACACTGTCACAAGTCGGTACCCATCCTTATTTTTTTATTGAAGATTTATACTGTCTATCATAGATAAGTCTGAACAGACTTGTTTTCACAATTAGACAGTTGGTCGATAGAAAGCATGAGCCTACACTTTTACAGACCCAAGGGATTTTTAACCTCCCACACCATATAGACATGGCTTGAGAGCAACTGGCCTTTGATGACGGCATAAGTTATACACAGCGGTGGAAATCCAAATTGGCAGAGATGATGGCATGGGGAATCAAACCACTGACCTTCAGATTAAAAGTCCGACCTAGAAAAATGTCAGACACTGTAACCACTCTTCCACAGAGAACACCTGATATAACTTATGTGTTGCTAGGACGTAAAACTCCAACAATCAACCAACCATTAGCCCTGCGCACAACACGAATTCTTGCCGATGACGTCAGAGGGTGAGTGGGCGGTGTACCTAGTAGATCATCTGACCGAGTTTTCCCGACGCGTGTCACGTGATGTCACTTTCCAGGTGGGGTGCCACACGGCTGCTGGTGTGGCAGGCCTCGGCCCCCCATGGTTCCGCCGGCATTGTGACGTCACAGGTCTGTGTGCACATTGATCCCCATGACACAACACTGCCGTGTAATTGTCGTTAACTCATCGACCGCAGGCACCGGGCGCGGTGTCCTAATCGGTAGAGCGCAGGCCTTGCATGCGGAAGGTCGGCAGTTCGGTTCCCGGTCGAGTGAAACCAATGACTTATATAAAATTGCTACTTTTCGCTTCCTAGCCTGGTGCTCGGCATTAATAGGATAGGGCAAGGACGGGTTAACTCAGTGTCAGGATAATGTGACTGAGTGGGATATCGAAACATGGTGCTGGTAGCCTGATTTCCCAGTGAGACAGCACTACAAAGTAGCCATGAGCGTGCACTCTCACAAGTCAGTACCCGTCCTGATATGACCTTAGATGTTGCCAAGACGTAAAACCCCAAGAACCAACCAACCAATCGACCGCATGCACAGATTGCATCGATCAAGCCCCGCCCGACGCGCTGCCAGCAGTGGTCTCCGACAGGACGACACTCAGTCATGTGACCTGCACCAGCCGAACGAGTTGAGCGTCCGTCTCCCTTTTTGGTAGATCGTGGGATTCAAACCTGGTCGAGTCAAACCGATGACTTAAAAATGTATACTTGTCGCTTCCTAGCCAGGCGCTCAGCATTATTAGGAAAGGGCAAGGACTGGCTGGCTCAGCATCAGGATAATGTGACTGAGTGAGATATCAGGTCATGGTGCTGGTCGCCTGGTCTCCAGTGGGGCAGCACTATAAAGTTGCCATGACTGCGCACTGTCACAGATCGGTACCCATCCTGATATAACCTTAGATGTTGCCAGGACGTAAAACTCTAGCAATCACGAACCCCCCCCCCCTCTCAACTTCAGGCTCCATACATATGTGAAGATATGGAATTCAAGACTATTTCAAGGCTTTTCAACGCTGATAGCAATTCAAGACTATTTTCATTTGGATTTCATGAGAGAAAATAACAATGGCGATTTTAGACTAATTTAGATCAGTGGGGACAGGTTAATGGAATTCAAGGCTTTTCAAGACTAATTACCGAAAATTAAAGGCTTTTCAACATATTCAATGCCTTGAACTGGGGGAAATGAAGTTCAAGACTTTCAAGACTTGCCAGGTACCGTGGGACCCTGCAACTTCCTCCAAGGAGGTGAAGGCTAGAAGTTCTACCATGTCGGTCATGTGGTCGTCGTGATCCTACGAACTGCACGGGGTTCGCTGTGCTGTTTGTGGTTTATTGTGCTGTTTATGGTTTATTATCTCACATTGTTGTAGTGATCCTACCCACTGCAGAGGGTGTGCTGTGCTGTTTGTGGTTTATTATCTCACATTGTTGTAGTGATCCTACCCACTGCACGGGGTGCGCTGTGCTGTTTGTGGTTTATTATCTCACGTTGTTGTAGTGATCCTACCAACTGCACAGGGTGGACTGTGCTGTTTATGGTTTATTATCGCAGATTGTTGTAGTGATCCTACCCACTGCACGGGGTGCGCTGTGCTGTTTGTGGTTTATTATCGCACATTGTTGTAGTGATCCTATACACTGCACGGGGTGTGCTGTGCTGTTTGTGGTTTATTATGACACATTGCTGTAGTGATTCTACCCACTGCACAGGGTGCGCTGTGCTGTTTATGGTTTATTATTGCACATTGTTGTAGTGATCCTACCCACTGCACAGGGTAGGCTGTGCTGTTTATGGTTTATTATCGCACGTTGTTGTAGGGATCCTACCCACTGCACAGGGTGCGCTGTGCTGCTTGTGGTTTATTATCGCCCATTGTTGTAGTGATCCGAACCACTGCACGGGGTCCGCCATGATGTTTATGGTTAATATATCACACATTGTTGTAGTGATCCTACCCACTGCACAGGCTGTGCTATGCTGTTTATGGTTTATTATCGCACAATGTTGTAGTGATCCTACCCACTGCACGGGGTGTGCTGTGCTGTTTGTGGTTTATTATCGCACATTGTTGTAGTGATCCTACCCACTGCACAGGGTGCACTATGCTGTTTATGGTTTATTATCACACATTGTTGTAGTGATCCTACCCACTGCACATGGGGCCGCGCTATTTAGTAGCCCGTAGTATTTAGATGAAATGGGTTGGGTGGTCAGTAGTATTTAGATAACATGGGTTGGGTAGTCAGTAGTATTTAGATAACATGGCTAGCCATCAATAAATGAGATGACAGATGTGTGGTTTAGTACCCGGTAAAGCAGATGACATGGGTCGTGTAGTCGCCAGTAAATCTGATGACATATGTGAAGCTGTAAGCGGTAAATCAGATGACATGGGTGATGCAGTGACCGATAAATCAAATGACATGGGTGTGAGTGAGCGATAAATAAAATGTCATGGGGTTGCGAAATGACCCGAACGCGCAATAAGTGACAGCCAGCAGAGTAGCAGCTGTTTGGTGTCTGATGGCCCTGTCACACTACGACGCTTCTCGCCGGCGACCCGTCAACGTGTGGTGTTTTTGGGCGATAATTAGTGAAATATCGAGACGCGCTGGGGGCGCGTTATGCGCGCGTCGGTACACGTCGGTACATTATCTTGGACGTTGATGGTCGGCGCGAAACGCCGGCGCGCGTTGCCGGTCGCCCAAGGTTTTAAGCGTGTCCAAAAAACCCAGCGATCGACAACGCGCGCAAATATATGGGTAAGGACGTTAGGCGCGCGTCGCGCTGCGTTGGACGCGCCGGAAT
This sequence comes from Branchipolynoe longqiensis, assembly GCA_030323885.1. Classification (NCBI taxonomy): domain Eukaryota; kingdom Metazoa; phylum Annelida; class Polychaeta; order Phyllodocida; family Polynoidae; genus Branchipolynoe; species Branchipolynoe longqiensis. The sequence goes on from CM059189.1 coordinate 48,801,311, forward strand.
AACGTTATGGGAACGCTAGGAAGACGGTGCGCGCGAGGGAGGGTCATTGCTCACGCGTTGCGCAAACTGGGCCGTTTTTGTTTTATGCCCTAGCAACATTTAAGGTTAAATGAAGACGTCGCGCCAAACTTCTTTTTTTTTTTCCCCAGCGCGTCGACACACGTTGGCGGCGCGCGCATAACGCGCCGCGCTGACGCCGATCTTTTCCCCCAAACCGCCGAAAAGTTTTACGTTTCTCGACGTGCAAGATAGTCCTTTCAACGCTGACGGGTTGCCGAGAGAAGCGTCGTAGTGTGACAGGCCCATAACATGATTTCCCCTGATTTAAACAAACATCACAACAGTCCATGGGTGTAACACCACTGCACAGCCGCTACAATAGTCCATGGACGTAATACCACTGCACACCCACTACAATAGTCCATGAACGTAACACCACTGCACACCCACTACAATAGTCCATGGATGTAACACCACTGCACACCTGCTACAATAGTCCATGGACGTAACACCACTGCACACCCGCTACAATAGTACATGGATGTACACCACTGCACACCCGCTACAATAGTCCATGGACGTACACCACTGCACCCCCGCTACAATAGTCCATAGACGTACACCACTGCACACCCGCTAGAATAGTCCATGGATTTAACACCACTGCACACCCGCTACAATAGTCCATGGGTGTAACACCACTGCACACCCACTACAATAGTCCATGGACGAAATACCACTGCACACCCGCTACAATAGTCCATGGACGTAACACCACTGTACACCCGCTACAATAGTCCATGGACGTAACACCACTGCACACCTGCTACAATAGTCCATGGACGTAACACCACTGCACACCTGCTACAATAGTACATGGATGTACACCACTGCACACCCGCTACAATAGTCCATGGACGTACACCACTGCACACCCGCTACAATAGTCCATGGACGTACACCACTGCACACCCGCTACAATAGTCCATGGACGTAACACCACTGTACACCCGCTACAATAGTCCATGGACGTAACACCACTGCACACCTGCTACAATAGTCCATGGACGTACACCACTGCACACCCGCTACAATAGTACATGGATGTACACCACTGCACACCCGCTACAATAGTCCATGGACGTACACCACTGCACACCCGCTACAATAGTCCATGGACGTACACCACTGCACACCCGCTACAATAGTCCATGGACGTACACCACTGCACACCCGCTACAATAGTCCATGGATTTAACACCATTGCACACCCGCTACAATAGTCCATGGATGTACACCACTGCACACCCGCTACAATAGTCCATGGACGTAACACCACTGCACACCCACTACAATAGTCCATGGACGTACACCACTGCACACCCGCTACAATAGTCCATGGGCGTACACCACTGCACACCTGCTACAATAGTCCATGGATGTACACCACTGCACACCCGCTACAATAGTCCATGGGCGTACACCACTGCACACCCGCTAACCACATGGACGTATCGAATACGCGAGGTGTGTCTTCCTATTGAACCCCAGCTTCATGGACGTGACGTAAATCTATGTAATATATGGCGGCAGTGCGTGTGTGTATTGTGTCTGTTTCGGTCACGCTTAACAAGAAAATAAGTCACAAGTGTTCCTAAAATCTAGGATAATTGGTCGCAGTGTGCTCGCGGTTTTTTTCTATTCATTTGTAAGTGCCTAATTATATCATACATATATATAGTAAAACCTCTCTAGCCGACCACCTCCACAAATCGACCATTCCCCTGTTCCAAGTGGGTCCCAACCGATCGCCCATACAATACCAGTGTAACGATTTTAAAAAACCTCCCTAAACCGACCACATCCCTAAATGGACCATTTAAAGTCGGGCCCATGGTCGGTTGATTTAGAGAGGTTTTACTGTGTATATATATATATATATATATATATATATATATATATATATATATATACTTATTGGCTACGCTACAATTCAGTAATGCCAAACCGCTGTTTGGACACTCTCTCTTTGCCCTGATTAACAGACATTGCTGAGAAATAGGAAGTTGCAATAGAACAATGGGGATGTTGGCAGCCATGCTCGGTGGGTCAGCAGTCCCACTTGGCGTTGTGGGGTTTGTCCTGCTGCGCCGTGCACCATTGTAGGGCTAGGTCGCCTGGTAATAATGCGAAATAAGCACACACATTGCGGGATACGTGTTGAAATATGGTTCGGGAGCTCGGCATAGTAAGAAGGTGAAACGGCCACGGGATGCCACTAGTGCCAGCAAGGCGGGGACCAAGGAAAGCTTAGCAGCTGGTCGAGTGGCTGCAGTGATCCACATAGCCTCCATCAACTACAGGGCTTGCCCTGTAGAAAGTGCCCTATCGGTGCAGTGGTGGAGGAATAGAGGAAGAATTGGCGATCAGCCTAACATGGGAACACTGGGATTGATTGTGATAACTGCTACTAACTAGAACCGATGTCGATTAACAGTGGTGGAGATTAAAGAATGGGTCTCGATGTCCTCAGCAGCTGCTTCTTAAAAGCAGTACCAGCAGCCAGGTGCATTCCTGCACCAGCCACCATGGACAGCCACCACAATTTCACACCGAGATTGGCGCAAGTGGAGCCGGTGCAACCTATGAAATGGCCCCTTTGGTGAGTGTTCAGTGCTCGGGGGGGTCGTACCCACCTTGTGTTGTGGCAATGTGTGCGATGTAAGGCCTTTGTTCCCCTCGATAAGGCTGCCTTCCGTGGCACCGCGCTCGACCGTCTGCGGCTCTTGCTCACTCGCCGCGTAATGCCGCTGTCACGCCGCCTGGTGGCCAAGTCCAGAAGCTTGCACGCCGGGCGTGAGCTCACTGGCAAGAGCGGGTCTTTTTCTTTTTTACGTAAAAAAAGGTTAATATATATAAATATATATATATAATACGGTTTTCACTAAGTAGATTCGCAAGCTTTCTCTGTTCAAGACGCAGTTTTCTGGAGACTTCTTCATTTTAAAGTGATTGTGAATGTCCATATGTTGCTTTGGTGGGTTATTTCAGGAGTGTTGAAAACGTTACACATGCTTTCAGATCAGTAGGCCTACAACCAGGCAATTAAATAATGTTATATATATAGGTTATATGCGCCTAACCAACATAATTCAAGACATGCCTTTATAAAAATTAATTAAAGATGTGCATTTTAGATAATATGTCTATATATATATATATATATATACATATATATATATATATATATATATATATATATATATATATATATATCCTCCGGTGCGACTGACACTGGTCTACATCCGGTGGAGGAGAGGAGGGAAGGTGGAGCCACCGGTACAGTGTTGGTCTTATGGAGTATAACAAATAAAGTAATAATTAACCCTTATGTATCTTTATACTTGCATAATTCGTTATACATCACATATATAAATGGAGATAAACATTGGAATGAAACCTAGAAAAAGTGAATTTTTTTATATACCTATATTTTTGTTCAGTGTTCCATATCCATATGATCATATGAAAAGTGAAATTAGTGACAATTACAATTATTTTCTTGTGGAAATCTGTTATTTAAACTACACTTTTGGATTGGCGTTTACGTGGTTTTGCGCCTGAACTCTTCATATATATATATATGCCTATATATATAAGGCAGATCTTGAATTATGTTGATTAGCTGCATAATTATAGCATATATTACGTTATTTAATTGCATGTTTGTAGGCCGACTGATCTTGAAAGCATGTGCAGCGATACGTATATGTGTTATATATACTCATCTCCGGTTCAAGGATACCATCAAGAGAAACTGAAGCTGAGAGACATTAAGACTGACTCATGGACGCAACTCTCACAGCAGAGAGCTAAATGGAGAGCGGCAGTCAAGTAATGAAAGCAGTCTTTGTCACATCGCGACCGACAGCATGATGATGATGAACACTTACGGCCAGAAGACCAGTGCTATGGCGCTGACAAAAGATTTACATGAAGAAAATTCATTTACCAAAATATATAGCCTATATATAAGGGGTTATTATGCGTGAGAGAGGGCGAGAGAGAGAGGGATGGAGAGAGAGAGAAGGGGGGGGGGGCCAATTCCGCACGTCGTGGGATAGAGAGTGAGACGCTGTAAGAGGGCAAGAGTAAGATTTTAACTAAGTAGGGGCTATGTAGATCGACCTGTTTTGATCAGCTTCGTTATTGTCTAACGCACCATAGAATAAACCAAGTACATATTCAACAAGTACAAACAGTCAGCCATGATCATTTGTTAAAGCCCTTGTCACACTACGATGTATGGTGCCGGCGTGTGCGTAACGTGTTGAAATAAATTTCAAATCAAAATAGGTCGCTGCGAGGGATAAAAATGGTCGTACACACAACGTACACACTCCATACACACAACGTACCTAACATATGCCGAACGTATCTCTGACCTATTGAGACCGTTCATGTGCCTCACAAAACATTTAGAAAACGTTTGCATACGCTGACGGTACGCTGACCAATGTTACGTATGTTACTCCATCGCTAGAAGTATGATGCATACGTTAAGTACACTGGAGATATGGCAGGCATACGTTCAAAGTATGTTTGGAGTACATTATGCATCCGTTGGCTGTACGCGGACTGCACGTTCCCAACAGGCTGAAAGTACGGCTAACGTATTCCAACCTATTCCGACCTACCCCTAACATGTGCATAACATATGCCGGTGTACGTCAAGTGTATGCTGAGCATACACCGGGCGTATGAGAAACGTATGAGCCATACAGTGACATACATTGACAATTTTGAACATGCACACACATTTTTTAGCGGCTCGACCTACGCCGACCTATGATGCCGTATCCCGAACATACTTGACGTATGCCCAACATATACATAACGTATGACGCCGTATGCCGATGTGTTGGTCGAAAATCGCATATGTCGGCATACGCTAAGGCCATACATCGTAGTGTGACAGCCCTTTTAGGCGTGTTTCGGCGTGTCTTTTGATAACGTAAGCACGGTTTCATCCAACTCGCTCACCTTCTGGTGAAGTGACGCTGCCCGCCGCTGGGGGCGCTCGGGTCGAGTCGGCGGCCTTCACCTTGCACGGCGCAGGTATCGTTAATGATGAATGAATGCCCATAAAAGGTAACATGAGATGCAGCGCTTCAACGAATAGACGGGATCATGGTCCCGACTGCGCATGCGCTGAAAACGGCGCTGGCAGCAAAGCAAATGCGAATGGACATTGAGTTTGTGGATACGCATAGGGAAAACTTAGATTTTATTCAAAATGAATAGAAATATATAGCAATTTGGCATAAACATGTATGCACACATGCAATATAATGAATGATTTGATGAATATAGCTAAGAGAAAACTATCTATAGTTAAACATTTTGAGCTAAGGGTGCACCCACATACAATTCCACACAAAACAATCAGTGATATCCACATCACCATTATTAATTCTTGTTCTAAATATTAAAATGCCAAATGTATCAACATACACTTGTTTCACAGAAATATATAACCAATATCTGATTAACCGTACTCATTTTCTAGTTCTACATATGTCATTAACCATAGGATATAAATAAAAACATTAATAAAATAAGTAAAATTGACTCTGGCTATGGCTCTAACACTAGTCTGAGTGCCCAGATTTGTCTAAATCTAAATGCACATGGCATAAGGTGTGCGTATTATATTGATGTAAATGCAATGCTGGATAAAAGATTAATATCTTAATTTATTATATATATATCTCTGTGTTCTATATTTCAAACAAGAGCTGAGATGAGCTGAAACTAACACATTTCATAGCTGCAACCAGTGTATTAGCATGTGCCATGTGCTTCTCGTGGTTTTGTTTTGCTCTGACGCATCCCACCATGCACCACGCCGCTGGAAGGGTGATGTAGTCTATTGATTCGAAATATCGGACCACCAGTAGAGAAAAGCTTGCTGACAATTCTGAGCTACTTTTCATCTCCGACACGCGAACGCCCAGAATCTAAAGCCGTGTTCACACGGGCAAAATGTGAAGCGAACTAGACAAGGCGAACTAAAGGAGTCGAATTAGGCGCCCGTTCACACGGGCACTGCGTGAATCGGTTTAAAGCGGAAGTGGATATCTGCGCATGAGCAAGTCCAGACTAACCAGCGCCATTTTGGGTTCAACGACGCCGGCACCAGAGAGTGTGGGTTCGACCTAGATATGTAATGACTGAATCGTATTGGTTTGGAACGGTCAAAACTTCTGCTGGGCAGTGAAACCCTAAAAATAAATGATGAAAAAAATATCTGTGCATAGATAGCGGTTTCATTAATTAAATTATATAATATGCGCTTTTGATCGACCGGAAAGTCAACAAACTAAGGTCTCGACTGCGCATGCGTGTCACTTCCTTAATCCGCATCAGTGCGTTCACACGGGCAAAATTATCCGCATCACAGAAATCTATTCACGTAAACTACCTCGCTAGGTGGTTTACAGGATCCGCATCACGTGAACCGAATCAGCCTTAATCCGCCTCAGACACCCGTTCACACGAGAAATGTGAGGCGAACTATACAAGTCGCTTTCTACGAATCGATTTACGTCGCCCGTGTGAACACGGCTTAGGTAGCGTGCTGCCTTGAATTACAGCCGATTATCGCGCAGGATCAGTAGTTCTGATTGCAGAAATGAACCATACTTTTTTTCTTTTTTTTCCAAGTGTTTTTATTGCTCTGGATAACATGTTGTCAGTGCTAATGCACTGGGCTTCCAGCCCTAATGACATTTGCCACTACACATTAAGCAAAGGTACAACAAAATAGATAGACAATTACAAAACAATAAGCAAAACATCGATATGAATTACAGGTAAAGGACAAGATAAGAGAAAAATGAAACACGTGATGAGGTAGCTATATTAGACTAGTACGGTAAACATCAGTAGGGGAGGGGGGCATAACTGATTATCTTTCTAGAGGTGACATACATCTACTTGTTGAAAGGGTGATGGTGGGATATAGGCTGGGCCTTTGTACTTGAACTGATCATTAGATCTATGGTAATCTCAATATGCAGCCTACTTACTCCCACAGCCCAGTATGTGACAGCCTACTTACTCCCACAGCCCAGTATGTGACAGCCTACTTACTCCCACAGCCCAGTATGTGACAGCCTACTTACTCCCACAGCCCAGTATGTGACAGCCTACTTACTCCCACAGCCCAGTATGTGACAGCCTACTTACTCCCACAGCCCAGTATGTGACAGCCTACTTACTCCCACAGCCCAGTATGTGACAGCCTACTTACTCCCACAGCCCAGTATGTGACAGCCTACTTACTCCCACAGCCCAGTATGTGACAGCCTACTTACTCCCGCAGCTCGGTTCCTGTGACACCCTACTTACTCCCACAGCCCGGTTCCTGTGACAGCCTACTTACTCTCACAGCCCGGGTCCTGTGACAGCCTACTTACTCCCGCAGCCCGGTTCCTGTGACAGCCTACTTACTCTCACAGCCCGGGTCCTGTGACAGCCTACTTACTCCCGCAGCCCGGTTCCTGTGACAGCCTACTTATTCCCGCATCCCGGTTCCTTCTTCTTCTTCTTCTTCTTCACCCATTGAGGCATCAGCGCCCATCCACACAAACACCTCCTCAGCCGTGTCGTAGATGAACGTGTCACCTACCGCCCAACTTTGGGCATAGGCCACGACCAAGGGCTCTCCAGTTTTCCCGGTCCTGGGCCTTGAGTTTCTTGTTCGTGTTTCTGTAACGTTGTTCTTTTTCCGGGGTGGGGTTGTTGGCCCCACGCCCAGCCCCCAACCTGGAGGACCAGTTGCTGCTCTTAGTCTGTCCTCTACCATGAGTCCTGCCCATCTTGGTTAAACCTGCCAGGGGGCTAGTCCCCGCCGGTATAACTCTCATGGTCACGGAGGCACACAAGCCTCCCCACCACGACAAGGTAGCAACACATTGGGGGGTCCTGTGACAGCCTAATTACTCCCGCAGCCCGGTTCCTGTGACAGCCTACTTACTCCCGCAGCCCAGTTCCTGTGACAGCCTACTTACTCCCGCAGCCCGGTTCCTGTGACAGCCTACTTACTCCCGCAGCCCAGTTCTTGTGACAGCCTACTTACTCTCACAGCCCGGGTCCTGTGACAGCCTACTTACTCCCGCAGCCCGGTTCCTGTGACAGCCTACTTACTCCTGCATCCCGGTTCCTGTGACAGCCTACTTACTCCCACAGCCCGGTTCCTGTGACAGCCTACTTACTCCTGCAGCCCATTTCCTGTGATAGCCTACTTACTCCCGCAGCCCGGTTCCTGTGACAGCCTACTTACTCCTGCAGCCCGGTTCCTGTGACAGCCTACTTACTCCCACAGCCCGGTTCCTGTGACAGCCTACTTACTCCTGCAGCCTGGTTCCTGTGACAGCCTACTTACTCCCACAGCCCGGTTCCTGTGACAGCCTACTTACTCCTGCAGCCCGGTTCCTGTGACAGCCTACTTACTCCCGCAGCCCAGTTCCTGTGACAGCCTACTTACTCCTGCAGCCCAGTTCCTGTGACAGCCTACTTACTCCAGCAGCCTGGTTCCTGTGACAGCCTACTTACTCCCACAGCCCGGTTCCTGTTGTAAAAATATACGGATTTTCGGTTTAGAATTATATAATGGCAGGAAGCATCTTTATTCTTGAATGACAGTGTGGGGACAATGTTATGTAAACTAAAAAGCAAGGATGCCATACTCACAGTATGACATGATATAGAATAGGGAAAGATATGTCTTGCATGCTGCCTAGGATTAGGGAGGAGCTGTGTTATATAAGAAACAGTTCAAGGTGTTCTAGGGGAAACTGCCCAAGGGGTGGAAATTTCCTATGTGTAAGTTCTAAGCATGTACCATCACCAAGGAGGGACATTCTTGGTCGATATATATGGATATATATATATGAATGTAACTGTATACAACTGCTGGTTCACCCCTGTGCCCACCAGAGAGGCCCAACTTCAGCCTCATTTGCATATGCACTCAGGGTGGCGCCTGCAGCTGAGTAGGGGGGCAGCCACCTCCACTGGGGGGTTGGCTCCCACCCCAGCTGTGGGGTCACCTGATTGGCTGACTGCGGTACTGCTCAGTCGCCTGCACTGCCTTGACCATCTGACCACACTAAAAATACGCAAGATGCAGAGAATTATGTAATATGAAGGATCGATACTCCAGTCACACTGGACACCGGCACTCTAGTCCTGGCTCTTGAGTGAAGCACACATACTTTTGAGCAGGAACCCCAGACACTCTGTCTGATGCTACCTAAATTCACCTATTCAAATTGAGTGTATCCACAGCCATAGGACTATTGTCCCATGGGCTGTGGGCACTGCTTTCAGTATACAGGCTAAGTGGTAATGAGAACTAGTGTGGCCAGAAGGTGAGGAGTGAGGGTGCTAGGTCACATGTAGGGGAATGGACAGTAGTTGCTGCTCAATAAAGCACAACTTATTCACTGTTCATTTGTGTGACTAGTTTTCCTTCCTCTTTTCAGTACTGATTCATGAGTTGGTTTGATTAGGTTAATGGCATCACAGGTGATATGAAGGGGAGAGTTTTGTAGTCTCATGGGGTGCTCACAGCGGCAGAGCATCCGTGTTTTTATACTGTGACAGCCTACTTACTCCCACAGCCCAGTTCCTGTGACAGCCTACTTACTCCCACAGCCCAGTTCCTGTGACAGCCTACTTACTCCCGCAGCCTGGTTCCTGTGACAGCCTACTTACTCCCGCAGCCCGGTTCCTGTGACAGCCTACTTACTCCCGCAGCCCGGTTCCTGTGACAGCCTACTTACTCCTGCAGCCCGGTTCCTGTGACAGCCTACTTACTCCCGCAGCCCAGTTCCTGTGACAGCCTACTTACTCCCGCAGCCCGGTTCCTGTGACAGCCTACTTACTCCCGCAGCCCAGTATGTGACAGCCTACTTACTCCCACAGCCCAGTTCTTGTGACAGCCTACTTAGTCCCACAGCCCGGTTCCTGTGACAGCCTACTTACTCCCACAGCCCGGTTCCTGTGACAGCCTACTTACTCCCGCAGCCCGGTTCCTGCGACAGCCTACTTACTCCCGCAGCCCAGTTCCTGTGACAGCCTACTTACTCCTGCAGCCTGGTTCCTGTGACAGCCTACTTACTCCCACAGCCCAGTATGTGACAGCCTACTTACTCCCGTAGCCCAGTTCCTGTGGCAGCTTACTTACTCCCACATCCCGGTTCCTGTGACAGGCTACTTACTCCTGCAGCCCGGTTACTGTGACAGCCTACTTACTCCCGCAGCGCGGTTCCTGTGACAGCCTACCTCCCGCAGCCCGGTTCCTGTGACAGCCTACTTACTCCCACAGCCCGGTATGTGACAGCCTACTTACTCCCGCAGCCCGGTTCCTGCGACAGCCTACTTACTCCCGCAGCCCAGTTCCTGTGACAGCCTACTTACTCCTGCAGCCTGGTTCCTGTGACAGCCTACTTACTCCCACAGCCCAGTATGTGACAGCCTACTTACTCCCGTAGCCCAGTTCCTGTGGCAGCTTACTTACTCCCACATCCCGGTTCCTGTGACAGGCTACTTACTCCTGCAGCCCGGTTCCTGTGACAGCCTACTTACTCCCGCAGCGCGGTTCCTGTGACAGCCTACCTCCCGCAGCCCGGTTCCTGTGACAGCCTACTTACTCCCACAGCCCGGTATGTGACAGCCTACTTACTCCCACAGCCCGGTTCCTGTGACAGCCTACTTACTCCCACAGCCTGGTTCCTGTGACAGCCTACTTACTCCTGCAGCCCAGTTCCTGTGACAGCCTACTTACTCCTGCAGCCCGGTTCCTGTGACAGACTACTTACTCCTGCAGCCCGGTATGTGACAGGCTACTTACTCCCGCAGCCCGGTTCCTGTGACAGCCTACTTACTCCCGCAGCCCGGTATGTGACAGGCTACTTACTCCCGCAGCCCAGTTCCTGTGACAGCCTACTTACTCCCGCAGCCCGGTTCCTGTGACAGGCTTGCTGAAAAAGGCATTAAGAAAAAGTGTCGGGAAGCTAGGCTATGGAAATAACGACATCAATTTGCTAGTTAAACGGATAAATATATAGTTCAAATGCTTGTTTATCATAGCTTGCTACTTTTGAGTGATGAATTTGTGAAATCGTGTAGATTATTAAAACACCTGCAAGTCAAATCGAGAGCTTTGTGTTTCAGCCATCTTAGTTGTTTTGTATTCTCTACAAATTTCTCAACTTTACACCAACATAGATAAACATAGTGTATGATATTTGGTTACATATAAGGAGTATAATAATATTATACGTATATAAAGTGCCGGAGTAAACGTGTAATAATAAAAATATTCTCCGGGAGCATATATATATATTTTGTAATATCTAATAATGTCCAATCACTGGCCAGCACCTGCGAGCCCAGGACTACTAGATAGTGGCGCCAGTGTCGGCTTCCGCCGCTTGGGTGCCATATTTCACCAGTGTTGCCAGATTTTGAACTTTAACCGGTAAGCATCTATTACTAGCCAAGACGAGCAATAAAGATTGTCCATTCCATATCAAGTATGCTTCTCTCCTTTGTTTGTATGTAGGCAAATTTATACATGCATATACACATAAACTTCTCATCGTGAGATATATTCTCAAATGTATGTATTCAGCGCTTAGTGTGTACTCACTTGTCTGTTTCTATATACTAGTATTTTAATGCTAGCAAGTCAATGTCAAAGCAATTTTATCTGTAATAGTTCACATGGCGAGATGTACATATATTTCAAGCAAAACTATCAATTATAATATCAAGTAATTGTTGCCTTCCATCCATGGCGACGTCTACAAAAACAACCAACAATGTGTACGGGAATCATCATTTATTTTAACGCTTAGCTTTAATTTTCTACAAAAAATGAACATGTGTCTATGTAGTGTTCCCTAAATATGTTCCATTTTGGTGCCTTTTTCAATATTCATTGTTAAGTGTTAGCATTGTTCATGTTGCGGCAGTAACATGGGTAATTTGGCGCGCGGGACCGAATCGTTCGCTTAACCTTGAACTCTATGGCAGCCGACACTGGCGCCACCTACATTCTTTCCCCGTAACTACACGCCCGCCACTGCCACCTGGCGGTTTGGGCCTGCACTGCCAACTTGAGCACCGAGTAGCTCACTTTCGCCAGTCAGCCCGAACCTGCCGCGTGGTTACTGCAAAGTCAGTCTTCTTTTCTTTTTCAGCCGTCCCACCCACACATCTGTAAGAACGCAAGGTTGAGCACTGGGAACAAACACCCTAGAGATTAAATTAAGAACTGACATAACGCAACAAGAATACCATCTGAAGATAAATAATAACCAATAAAAGCCGCCTTATATACCGATTCGTGTCCTGCGTTGATAATTATTCACCCGTGAGTTAAACATGCACAAACACATCTGATTTAAAATGATAACCTGACAAGAACACACTCTCAATTATGAGATGCTTGAAATACATCTCAGGTGATGTGAGAAAATAAACTATCTTTAATATAAAATATCCACATTAGAAAAGATCTACCATTGAACACCACGATATATTAACCGTACAAATTCACAAACACTTCATTGTCTTTAAAGCTGCATAGTTCGATGAAAACATCAAATTTTCAAAACCAAAACGGTTATCCCTATTTGATTCTACACATCTAACTTAGAATCTGATGCACTTATTAAGCATTTGTCACCACATAGAAGAAACTCGGAGGCAATTTAATAGAATATGTTACTGTAGAAGCCACTGGGGTCAAAGTTTTGGTGTGCTTACCAAAATTAGTTTGACATGTTTGCACTTCAAATATCTAAAAAGTTAACCATTTATAATAAAGGTTACTTCAACTTTCAAGCTAAAGTAAGGTAGACTATAGCGATCAATCTAATATATTTATCTCAGAAAATGACAACAACTCAAAACCATCGGACTATGCAACTTTAAACTAACAAATTCTAGATATACTTGGACGGGTAGAAGTGGCCCTGCAACGTAAGGACAAACATGAGGTATTGCTGGACGTGGCGTAGATATTCATGCCTCCACTCTGCCACGGTTTACAACACCATTTTTATATAGCGAATGGTAGACAGGAAGTGTGAACACTTATTTGTCTCTCACTTTTATTATTTTTGGTACATTAGTTGTCCCAAGCAGGGGAAATCCCAGTCACAGACGACTGGTCTTCCCCACTCCACTGCTGGTCGATAGAAAGCCCGAGCCTACACTTTTACCAACCCAAGGGATTTTTAACCTCCCACACCACATAGACATGGTATGAGAGCAACCGGCCTTTGATGACGCTTAAGCTATACACAGTGGTGGAAATCCAAATTGGCAGAGCTGGGGGGCATGGGGAATCGAACCGCCGACCCTCAGATTAGGAGTCTGACCTAGAAAAGAGTCAGACACTCTAACCACTCCGCCACAGAGAACGACAACGACGTATATCTTTGGAATTTAAAGAAAACCTAGCTTTGCTATTTATAATTAAGTTATCAAGTGTAGAGTTCTAGATTGTGAAAGTAGTGAACGGATTCTTTTATATTATTATTATTTAGCAATAGTTTGGTCGAGAATATTATAATAACGCCATTTTTCATTAATCTTAATCCACACTGGAACATGGCCAAGACTGTCCAGGCAGGTTTGCAATAAGCCCGTGTGATGAATTTATTATTTACCCTGCTCATAACTGATAAGTGTGTTAACACTTGTTTTCAACGCTGGGCAGCGCTAGTCCAATTTGATTCATATCTTTTGAATTTTGTTTTAGTAATAATTTAGGTTTTTTTGCTTCTTATTTATGGCTTGTAACTGTTTGTAGATTGCAAACAGTCAAAAATCCCGCTTCCACTATACTTTGTATTAATTCATTTAACATTATTTTTGTAGTAGTTTCTTAAACACTGATATGTTTTCTGCATTTCGTCTTAAATGGATCTAGGCCATTTCTTGGAGAATAAAATCAATAAAACGAGAACTTGTAACACTTTTCTTAGCCATGTCTAGTTAGAGGACAAGAACAATATCTTCATGGATAAAATGGCTTCTAAAAATAACCATTGGAAACAGGAATGTTTTAAAGGAATTTTAAATACCAAAGACATCATCACCTATATCAGTTTGTTTGTTGGAGCATTACGTCCTGGCAACATCTAAGGACCAAGAAAAGATCACAATAATTCTTACCACTGGCAGTATTTTCGTGTATTGCACATTATTCCGAATTCTTATACTATAACAAAGACAAGGGTGATCAAATGTACATATTGACACATTTTTGTACATTGATATACAAAAATAACCAAATCTCTTAGATTCATCTCACATGTAGAGTATCGTCACTCATCCACACAGACACCAAGAGCTACCAATGTACGCTTCAGATGGGCTTCAATGACACCTCACTGAATCAGACAACTTGGCTGTAAGAGTTCCTACACATTACAGCCACATACAGTGCCTGAGGGGTTTTTCGTTGATGACTTTGTAGATATACACCAAGTGATGAGATGATCCATACCTTATTATCCTGATTTGAGGTTCAGATAGTTTTTATTCCAGAAATACATTACTTATCAGGTGGCAATTGGCATGCCTTAAATTCCCTACATATTTCTGCATGGCATTTTTGCTCTTAACAGAAACTGCGTAACAGAAATGTTCGACACTTACAAATTTGAATGCAAGTGATTCCTACTATTTCTTGTAAAAATGTGTACGTATGTATGTGTGTATGTATGTGTGTGTGTGTGTGTGTATGTATGCATGTATGTATGTATGTATGTATGTATGTATGTATGTATGAATGTATGTATGTATGTATGTATGTATGTATGTATGTATGTATGTATGTATGTATGTATGTATGTATATAGTATAGTTATACAAATCTTACCTGGGTACAGATGATGGATAACTGGTGTTTTCCCGAGGTACTAGCCTCGGATAGTCGTGGGTCAGGAAGCACATTCAGGTCCAGCAATCTTTTACATACTTTATAGGATAACAAATTATCCTAGTATTAAATGAATACCTTAGTGTTTTCGTTTTGGCACCAGCAAAACGATTGATTGATTGATTGGTGGTTTCTTTACGCCGTGTCGGCAGCATAGGCCATATTCATGAGGAGACTTGTTTGTTTTTTTATTCAACCATCGCCTTTACATATAACGTAAAAGCATACAATCAATTATGTGTCAATAGAGACTTATGAATTTTTAAAAGCTTACAATCATATAATTAAATAAAACAGACACCTACTTACTTAATTAATTGATCAAAATTGTTTTAATAAACTATATGAGGTGGTACAGACCAGCTGCCCTCAAAAAGGTTAAAATGTCTTCTTGTTTTACTTTAGTAAAAAGGTCATGCATGCTGTTTTCCAGCGAAACATGATAGTCGTGGTAGGGTAGGGTAGGTGGGCCCTGACCCACGACTATCCGAGCCTAGTAGCTCGGGAAAACACCAGTTATCCATCATCTGTACCCAGGTAAGATTTGTATAACTACACTATTTTACCTCGGCTAAGCTACTCCTAGTCCAGGGAGAACTTTTTGTAATCTCATTTGTTATCCTTTTATACTTAATATTGTAAACATACTATACTGTTTCTTAGTGCAAAATAATAATTTTTTGTTTCTCACCCATCTTTAGTCAGTAAGTAGGCGAGTTCCCAGGCCTCTTGGCTTTTCTAGTCATTTTTTGTAATGTTTTGCAAACGATCTAGCCGTCTTCCACCCCGCGTGTGCAAGGATTTTCTTAACTGACATTCCTAACTGTTTTGCCTTGGAGACCATAGCTCCATGCATTGAGTAAGATGGTCGTTTCTGTGGTGTCAATAAAGAATCCCAGAAACTTTAACTTCTTTGTTGGTGTTAATACTGATTTAGTTTCATGTATGTAGAATCCTAATTTCTTAAATGTCTCACATAATTTGTCTACTGCTGTCTGACACTGGTGTGTTTGTGCAATAATAAATGAGTCATCGACATAAGGAAACATAATATGTCCTTCCCTAGCCATCTGGGAAAATATTGGTTTAAGTAACCTTGTGAAAATGCATGGAGCACAAGCTAGTCCATTAGGCATGCACGTGAACTCATACAGTTCATCGTTCCAACAAAACCTGGGATATTTACGATCAAGTTTATAGATTGGTGCTGTATAGTATGCATCTCTGAGATCCGCACTGGCTAGCCAGGAGTCTTGCATTACTAAGTCTCTAGGTGTGTCTAATGAAAACATTTTGAAATCTTTGTATTCTACTAATTTGTTAAACAAAGTTAGATCTAGAATTAGTCTTACATATCCATTTGGTATGGGTCTCGTGAAAATATTAGATATAGATTCCCCAGCCACATGTAGTCTATGATGCCTTTTCACAGAATTTAAGGACCTGTTTATCGAACGCCTCGAGTTCTGAACCATGAAATTGGTAAGGGAAAGGTATGCTATTTTGAATAGGTTCCTCAATCAAGGGTATTCTTACTCCTTCCGCTAGACTAAGGATAGCTAAATTCTCCGTAATGTTATTCCATCCCGGTAGGCAATTATTGAGGTTACCAGCTTTAATTATGCTTACTGGTGTTTGCGTTGCCACTTCTATTTGTTCCCTTGGCAGGGGAATGGCTTCTGGGCATTGAACTCCCTCTTGAAGGGTCTGTTCCCGTCGTTTCAGCCGAACGACTGCCTTTGGCCCATTCCCCTGGCCTGGAAGCTGAAGTTTGTTCTGAACCGGCCTCGTCTTTTTGAAGAGGGTAGGATTTGTGTCTGCAGACTTCTTTTTGTCCATTTCGATATGTTTCCCACACTTAGAAGCGGTCTCCACTTGTTTGAACAAGTGCTGGAGTTGTCCACCGAACATCTTGGCTTGGGGGCATGGAATAATGTGTATTCCTTCCCATCATTGTCCAAGACCTTCTTCAATCTGGCTACCTCCTTGCCTGCATCTGTGCAGACTGCCTTGAAGACGTTTTCGAAACGTCTGTAGGATAGGAAATTGCTTGTCGCTGTCAGCAGCACAATTCCCCCATTCATCTCCTTGCAGAGCGATGACAATTTGTTCTCAGCCATCATCCTGTTGGCTATAGGAGCAATAGCCGAGAGTGCCAAGAGTACCCCTTTGTGTACTGCGTGAAGAACCGTTTCAAACTTGTTCTGGTCCTCACTAAGTCTGACCTCTTAGTCCATCTCTTTGATGACAGATTCCGGGATCCCTTTGATCCCCGTGAATTTCTCAGCCAACTTCATAATGACCTCAGCCAACTTAAAGGTGTCGAAGTGCCCCTGAATAGTTTTCCTCATCATCATAGTAATATGGATATTTTTACGCCGAAGAACCTTGCACTTCTCCAGGGGGCACCCAGGAATTGGCTAGGGGGGTTTCCAAATATGGATCAAAACTACCTCTATCTTAGGGTAATTTTTTTCACATGGGTTGGTGGAACAACACCCATTTTAGGGCAATATTTTACATGGTTTTCTGGTGCAACAACCCACATTTTGGTGCAATTTTTCACATAATCTTAAAATCTAGTGTTCCTTATTAAATTTAATGCAAGAATTTAGGTCTATATGATTCATGAAATTATATTTTGTTTAAAAGTACTCATTTGGGGGGGGGGGGGAGGGGTTTCCGGGCAACCAGGAAACCCTCCTGGGTGTGCCCCTGCTTCTTCATCACCTTGCCACTCAACTCGGCGTATTTCCAGGCGTGTTTAGTGTCTGAGTCAGAAGTCATCGAAGACCAGTCTGATGAAGAGTCAGAAGAGGATTTGTTCTTCTTCCTTTTTTTAGTCTTCTTCTTGCTCTTCTTCATGTGTGGCTTCTTTTTACATGCCCTCGTGTACTCATCCCCATCTGATGAGTGTGACTTCTTCCGGTGTTTGCATTTGTGCGCAGACACAACAACCTCCTCCTCTGACTCATCGTCAGACGAGGCCTGATCTTCAGAAAGATCCTCCCAGTTGGATTCCTCTGAATCCAAAACTGGTTTCTTCCCTTTCCTGGTCGCCACTCTGGAGGGAAGAATCTCCTCCATCTTTTGTTGTACTAGATGTGCAACTTGTTCGTCTAGGTCAGCTGGGTCGGGCCCAGCCTCGGACCCCCCTGCTCCTCGGAATCTCTTTGTTCCGGCGACCTTTGCACCTGTGCCGGCGGTGACTGTTCTTCATCTTCACTGAGCACTTGAGGTCCCTCTGCCTTACTCCGCTTCTAGCAATGGTTAGGCATATTTCGGGCTGAATATCACACAGATAATTAGAGTATCATTATACTACGTGTGAATCATGCCCTTAAAACAGTATTTAAACCATTTTTAACACAGGTGTATGGTTAATAGACAGTAGGAGGATGACGGTCTGCGAATCCAACCGATCCAAACGAGGGGTAGGGACCAGTGTAGTGGTCCCTCCCACACTCTCTGTCCCATAAACTTCTCCCACCTGTGGCTTTCTTCGCCAACAAGTTGAAGAAAATACTATAGGACTCGGAGGTATGTTATATCGAAATACTTAATTGGGGAATCTTAAAGAAACCCAGGAATAAATCCCAGCGATGTAAATGGCTCCTGCCAAATATCTCTGTTCAACAACGGGTGGCTTATAAGTAACCGAACAATCGATACATTGTTCTAACGATCCTTAACAATACAATCGTAATTATGCTGTAAAACAGTAATAACTTATGAAAAAGTTTTAAAAAATCTCTGCATGTAAATGCTAACATGAACTAAACCAACGTATCCAGTTTGTAAGATACTAACCTTGTTGGTTTTGTAGTTAATGTAGAAAAACTGCCGGAGCTCCTCACAAACGTCCTCCTGTTGTGAGTTGATTATGCTAATTGCTGGACCCGGATGTGCTTCCTTCTCCCTGGACTACGAGTAGCCAGAGGCGTAGTAACGAGGTAAACTATACATATATATATGTAGTTAGTTGTTTTATGTCCTAGCAACATCTTAGGTCATAATAGGATGCGTACCAACTTGTGACAGTGCGCACTCATGGTGACTTTATAGTGTTGCCCCACTGGGAGACCAGGCCGCTAGTTTGTGACCTGATATCCCACAGTCACATTATCCTGGTACTAACCAGTCCTTGTGTTAGCCTATCAATGCCGAGCGCCAGGCTAGGTAGCGACACGTATCAATTTGGTAAGTCATGGTTTGTCTCAGCTGGGATTCGAACTTCTGAGCTTCCGCATGGGAAGCCTGCGCCCTTACCAATTCGGCCACCGCGTCCGGTGGTATATGTACGCGTGTATTATATGTATGTGCATGTATGTGTATTATATGTATGGGTATGTATGTGTGTATTATATGTGTGTGTATGTATGTATGTATGCATAATATACATTGTATGTATGGGGGAAATAGGTGTGTGTGATACTTTGTTGAACACAGCGGGTATAGCGCCAACTGAATTTTCATTTTATTAATGCCGTATTACATTGTAATTAAGTACATATGATGACAAGTATAAAAATGCTGTGTTTGCTACATATAAAGAGCTTGGGTGGTGTAGAATACATGCACCATTGCTGTAAATACATAGTACAGAAATACAAATTATATATCTTAATAAAACAAAATACAGTAAAACGTTGGTGTCAGCAATATTTTGTGAGATCCGAGTTAATTTGTTGCTTCAGCTACATGGAGATGTAGTTACTTTTCATTGATGCTGCTCAAATATTAAATGCAACGAGTCAAATGCTTATTGTCAGTGGATATTGTCATGTACAATTAAGGGTTTAAAATGAGGGCATATTCTATCAGCTCACTTTGACATAACTTAAGATTATATAAACCCAATAGATTTAGCGAGAGGAATACAAATGAATTAATAAAATGTAAAAGTCAAAATAATGTGAAAATAACGTAAAGTAGTTATTCTGTTGATAGATGTATAGACAATACACTTGTGTACGTTGTATCCTGAACCTGCTTTTACAACTTATGTAATGAAGCAGTAGCCCTCAAGAATATGTTAATTTTCAATTCTATCTAGTACTAGTAGAAGACGATCAAATTTTCTCAACTGTCAACTTTACACAAGCTCCATGAAACTCGTCAAGTTTATATCAGTTTCAATAATTTTACACCAGTTCTGTCAACTTTATACCAGTTCCATCTACATGAATTCCATAATCTTTAGACTAGCTCCACCAGCTTTATACTAGCTCTCAATTTTACACCAGCTATCAACTTTACACCAGGTCCATCAATTTTACATGAGGTGTCAATTTACACGAGCTGTCAACTTGACACCAGCTCCATCAATTTTACACCAGCTGTCAACTTTACCCCAGCTGTCAACTCTACACCAGCTCCAACCTTACACCGGTTGCATCGAACTTTACACCAGTTCCATCAACTTTAGACTAGTTCCACCAACCTTACACTAGCTGTCATCTTTTTACACTTGCTTTCAACTTTACATTCCATCAACTTACACCAGCTCTGTCAACCTTACACTAGCTGTCAATTTTTCACCAGCCTCATTAACTTTACACGAGCCCTTAAAACCTATACACTAACTGTATTAACTTTACACCAGCGCCATCAACATACACCAGCTTCATCTACCTTACACCAGCCTCATAAACTTTATACCATTTCCAGCATCCTTACACTAGCTGCCAATTTTTCACCAATCCCATCAATTTTACACCAGTTCCATCTTGTTTTACACGAACCCCAACAATCTCATTTTCAAAACCAAAATAATTATCTCGATCTGATTCTACATATCTAACTTAGGTGCTGGTGCACTTATTGATCATTTTTTGCCACATAGAAGAGAATACTGAAGCAATTTAATAGAACCTGTTTCTTCAGAAGCCTATGGTGTCAGCGTTTTGGCGTGCTTGACAAAGCTAATGTTGCCTCTTTGAATTTCAAATATCTCAAAAGTTAACCATTTCAAATAAAAGTTACTTCAAACTAAAGTAAGGTAGATCATAATGATAAACCTAATATATTTATTTCCGAAAATTACACAATCCTTTTTGTAGTGGGAAGTTTTCCTGAAACCATACATCGCAATAAATGCATACACATAAATACCTCATTAAACATATATATCACACTTCAAAGGGAATTAAGTGTATTGTCTAATCCTTTTGAATTCCCTATGTTTTGTTTCATTTCATGGAATACTGTAACCATACTCATGTTGTAGTTTACTGTAACCATATTCATGTTGTAGATTACTGTAACCATACTCATGTTGTAGACTACTGTAACCATACTCATGTTGTAGTTTACTGTAACCATACTCGTGTTGTAGATTACTGTAACCATACTCATGTTGTAGTTTACTGTAACCATGCTCATATTGTAGTTTACTGTAACCATACTCGTGTTGTAGATTACTGTAACCATACTCATGTTGTAGTTTACTGTAACCATACTCGTGTTGTAGATTACTGTAACCATACTCATGTTGTAGTTTACTGTAACCATACTCATGTTGTAGTTTACTGTAACCATACTCGTGTTGTAGATTACTGTAACCATACTCATGTTGTAGTTTACTGTAACCATACTCATGTTGTAGACTACTGTAACCATACTCATGTTGTAGTTTACTGTAACCATACTCGTGGTGTAGATTACTGTAACCATACTCATGTTGTAGTTTACTGTAACCATACTCATGTTGTAGTTTACTGTAACCATACTCGTGTTGTAGAGTACTGTAACCATACTCATGTTGTAGTTTACTGTAACCATGCTCATGTTGTAGTTTACTGTAACCATACATATTATTAATTTACTGTAACCATACACATGTTGTAGATTACTGTAACCATACATATGATGTAGTTTATTGCAACCATACACATGTTGTAGATTACTGTAACCATACATATGATATAGTTTACTGCAACCATACACACGTTGTAGATTACTGTAACCATATATACGATGTAGTTTACTGCAACCATACACATGTTGTAGATTACTGTAACCATACATATGTTGTAGTTTACTGTAACCATACACATGTTGTAGATTAATGTAACCATATATATGATGTAGTTTACTGCAACCATACACATGTTGTAGATTACTGTAACCATACATATGTTGTAGTTTACTGTAACCATACACATGTTGTAGATTAATGTAACCATACATATGTTGTAGTTTACTGTAACCATACACATGTTGTAGATTAATGTAACCATATATATGATGTAGTTTACTGCAACCATACACATGTTGAATCCACCAAATATGAAACCATACATGCTCATAGGCTAAAGACACCATTAACTTTTCATAGATACCTAAAGCTGCATAATCACATGAAACATCAAATTGCCAAAACCAAAACAATGATTTGAATTTGATTCTACATATATAACTTAGATATGGATGCACTTATTAAGCACTTGTTGCCACACAGAAGGGAATACTGAGGAAACTTAATAGAACGTGTTACTGCAGAAGCTTATGGTGTCAGAGTTTAGGTGTGCTTGCCAAAATTAATTCGACATGTTTACACTTCAAATATCTCAAAGGTTAGCCATCTAAAATATAAGTTACTTCAAATTAAAGTAAGGTAGATTATGATAATAAATGTAACATATTTATCTCAGAATAATTACAGAAACTCAAAACCATCGGACTATGCAACTTTAATATTGGAACTTAAGTTGTCAAATTTCCAAATTTATCAAATCTATGTTTTCTATATTTTGTCCAAAATATCTAAGTGATGCGAATATATTTATTTTTAGCCCTCCAAAACCTCATTTGATACAATTTGGTGAGATATACCAATATATGTACTTATTGGCTACATTTCCATAAATTGCACTGTCTCCCATTACATAAATTGGAATAAGTCGCATGTTGATGCGACTGTAAATGGGTTATTCTTCAAAACTGGGCACCACATATTTGGTTTCCATGTTACGATGCTGATAATTAAGTCTTTGTTTTATTGATAACAAGTCAATTAAGTATTGCAGCCTCTGTCTATCAGGTATGTTAGCAGTTCTAAGTGTATTGAATTTATCCCACAAAAGATATCAAAATTATAATTGTGTGATTTTGCGCTAGATTGAAAATGTGAAAATTTACACATTTACATCATACATGTAGCCAGACTTTTTTCAACTTATTTTTCAACTTTTTTCTTGTAAGTTATAACCCTGTCTGCTTAACAGTAATCAATAAAATCTTGTTTGACTATGTTGTATATGTTAAAATGAGATTCTGGATGTGTCTTTTATTTTCATGTTACACGAGTGATATTAATGTATTGCTCAATTTGTATAAGATCTAATTCAAAAAGTGAAATTCATTTTTTTCAACTCTGACACATGCACAACATGCATACCTTCATAGGACATTGGATTAGGCTATTATCTGGAAGGATTTTTGCTATTATTTGGAAGGTTTTCACTTTTGGTTTCCATGTCACACTTTGGTGCCCAGTTTTAGAGAATGACCCAAATCTATATAATAAATTAAATACAACTCTTAAAATGAAACCTAAGATAACTAAAGTCAAATGTTACTGAGTGTTTAAATAACTGGAACTCCTGCCAAAATTCACAACTGCAACAAGTGGCAAGCAGGATGTCATATGAACTATTCAACTGGTAGGAATTGTATCACAAAACGTGGTTAGGTATAGATTAGTAGTAGTACAAAACATATTTGGTACCGTTCTCGGTGGGATTGGTTGGTTGTTGGAGTTTTACGTCCTGCCAACATCTAAGGTCATATCAGGACGGGTACCGACTTGTGACAGTGCACATCCATGGTGACTTTATAGTACTTCCCCAGTGGGAGACCAGGCCACCAGCACCATGACATGATATCCCACTGTCACATTATCTTGACACTGAGCCAATCAGTCCTTGCCGTATTCTAATAATGACGAGCGCTTGGCTAGGAAGCGACAAGTATCACTTTTTAAGTCATTGGCTTGACTCGACATGGGTTCGAACCCCACGATCTACCAAAAGGGGAGACGGACGCTCAATTGATTTGGCTATTCCGTCTGGTTTCTCGGTGGGATGAACATTTGTAGTTTCTGATACACAGCGTGGCATTCCATCTCCAAAGACAACACACGCACAAGATGGACATGTCACCGGTGAGGGCTGCCCTTATTCTGCACACAAGGGTGAAAGTGGTCTCCGGCAAAAATCGCAGAAAGCAAGCCGAGATTATTACAGCGACGGAAAATGTCCGTGAAAATGTGATTTTGCCGCATAGGATTAGCACTGTCAGGGAATCGCAGAAAAATGACGCAAGTCAGGTTTCAACTATCCTTGTTGTGGCTATATTGTCCCCCATACCTAACTCGTTCTTGTTTGGGTTTTATGTTCTCACAACATCTAAGGTTATATAAGAACTGGATTCAAATTAACCAAGTGTTGTCATATATATCCAGATTTCATGGCCTTTTTGTTTAACGTTAATCGGTGACTATCAAAAATCGCGGAAATCCACGGAGATTTTTCATCCCTGTGCACACCACCCGCGACACGGCGAGCCTCGCTTTGGTTTAATCACCGTTCCAGCGAACCCTGCTTCATAATCCTTGAACACTACAGACCAAGGCTACATTAGGGTTCACCTCAGTCGGCCCTGAGACATATTTTGTTTTGCCAATTTGCGTTCAATATACGCCTCAGAGTTGACTCCGAGACGTCACGCTTTTTTAGTAGGAAGCGAAAACGCCTCCAAAATTACTGTGGGTGCTAGCCAATCAGAGCTGTTCTTTCAATTGCAAATGGCTGCAGGAAGTGCACGTCATGGAGGCCGCCATTTTCGAGGCACCCAACTGCTAAAACGCCGTTCAGGGTAGCGCAACATTTGGAATTTCTCCAAGGCGCCTTCGAAGTGCACAGTTGAATGCGGTCCTAGCAGAGCGAACGAAGCCTTGCGAGAAGTTGCTTTGTGGGACGAGACTGCGGGGTGAGTGTATCCATGCATATATTGTTACCCTGGAGATAACTCAGCTTGCGGGGAATGTGGTTTGTGATACAGGTAAGCACAACATCACCTGCCTCTTCCAATCTGTGTGCAAGTGTGTGTGTGTGTGTGTGTCTGTGATTGTATCTGTGTGTGTCTGTGTGTGTGTCTCTGTGTCTGTGTGTGTGATTGTATGTGTGTGTTCGTGTGCCGTGAAGCCCTCATTTCGCAGATTTGAACACCGAACACTGGGAAAAGTCCAGTCGGACTGTTCTGCAGGGAAGCTCTGTGAAAGGAAAGAAAGGCAAACATAAGTCTTCCACGGGGCAGTGCTGTGTTTGGGATTGATGATGGGAAAATGAGAATATCTTAGTTACATTAAGCATTCGCACCGATCGGTCCAGTGAGTGATCCACTTTGCTACATCCGCATCTGGACACGTGGAAGCACCAACGTGCGTTTACATGCTTTTCCATTTTGTGTCACATTCATATACCGCATACCACATATATGGAATCTTAGCTTCAGACTTACCAACATATTGTCAACGTTACATAAATTCTTCTGAATCTTACGAACACAGAACTAGTGATCAGGGGCCCAACCCATCCTTCCCAGTTATTCACAAAGAAAAACCTACAAAAAAAAACCAACAGTGGGTGAATAGTTACGGTTGGGTGGTTGTTGGGGTTTTATGTCCTGGCAACATCTAAGGTTATATCAGGACAGGTACCGACTTGTGACAGTGCGCACTCAGTCCTGCCCACTGGGAAATCAGACTGCCAGCACCATGACCCGATATCCCACTCCGTCACATTATCCTGACACTGAGCTAACCAATCGTTGCCCTATCCTATTAATGCTGAGCACCAAGCTAGGAAGCGACAAGTATCAATTTGATAAGTCATTGGTTTGACTTGACTGGGATTCTAACTCCCGGTCTCCGGCACGGGAGGCCTGCGCTCTATCGATTCAGCTACCTCGGCCGGTACAGCACAGCATCGCAGTGGGGAGGGCAACATTTACTCAGACGAATAAAAACATTGATTGGAACAATTGTTAAAAATGATGTCTGGAAAATCAAGCCACCCACCTTTATCAGAAGAATTGTGTGAGTGTATTTCCTCTACTTGTTGCAACTTGACAACCTCGACGAAGTGCTGTAAGATTGAAAAAAGGATTGGTTGGCATTTTATGTCCGAGCATCACATCTAACTTAGATATTGTGAGATACATTTCAGAGGAAGACGTGTATTTACTAACTTAGATATTGTGAGATACATTTCAGAGGGAGGTGCGTATTTACTAACTTAGATATTGTGAGATACATTTCAGAGGAAGGCACGTATTTACTAACTTAGATATTGTGAGATACATTTCAGAGGAAGGCGTGTATTTACTAACTTAGATTGTGAGGGACATTTCAAAGGAAGGCGTGTATTTACTAACTTAGATATTGTGAGATACATTTCAGAGGGAGTCGCGTATTTACTAACTTAGATATTGTGAGATACATTTCAGAGGAAGGCGCATATTTACTAACTTAGATATTGTGAGATACATTACAGAGGGAGGTGCGTATTTACTAACTTAGATATTGTGAGATACATTTCAGAGGAAGGCGTGTATTTACTAACTTAGATATTGTGAGATACTTTACAGAGGAAGGTGGGTATTTACTAACTTAGACATTGTGAGATACACTTCAGAGGGAGTCGCGTATTTACTAACTTAGATATTGTGAGGGACATTTCAGAGGAAGGCGTGTATTTAGAAACTTAGATATTGTGAGATACACTTCAGAGGGAGTCGCGTATTTACTAACTTAGATATTGTGAGATACATTTCAGAGGAAGTTGCGTATTTACTAACTTAGATATTGTGAGATACATTTCAGAGGAAGTCGCGTATTTACTAACTTAGATATTGTGAGATACATTTCAGAGGAAGGCGTGTATTTACTAACTTAGATATTGTGAGGGACATTTCAGAGGAAGGCGTGTATTTACTAACTTAGATATTGTGAGATACATTTCAGAGGGAGTCGCGTATTTACTAACTTAGATATTGTGAGATACATTTCAGAGGGAGGTGCATACTTACTAACTTAGATATTGTGAGATACACTTCAGAGGGCGGTGCATATTTACTAATTTAGATATTGTGAGATACATTTCAGAGGGAGGTGCGTACTTACTAACTTAGATATTGTGAGATACATTTCAGAGGAAGGCGCGTATTTACTAACTTAGATATTGTGAGATACATTTCAGAGGAAGTCGCATATTTACTAACTTAGATATTGTGAGATACATTTCAGAGGAAGTCGCGTATTTACTAACTTAGATATTGTGAGATACATTTCAGAGGAAGGTGTGTATTTACTAACTTAGATATTGTGAGGGACATTTCAAAGGAAGGCGTGTATTTACTAACTTAGATATTGTGAGATAGATTTCAGAGGGAGTCGCGTATTTACTAACTTAGATATTGTGAGATACATTTCAGAGGAAGGCGCATATTTACTAACATAGATATTGTGAGATACATTACAGAGGGAGGTGCGTATTTACTAACTTAGATATTGTGAGATACATTTCAGAGGAAGGCGTGTATTTACTAACTTAGATATTGTGAGATACTTTACAGAGGAAGGTGGGTATTTACTAACTTAGACATTGTGAGATACACTTCAGAGGGAGTCGCGTATTTACTAACTTAGATATTGTGAGATACATTTCAGAGGGAGGTGCATATTTACTAACTTAGATATTGTGAGATACATTTCAGAGGAAGGCGCGTATTTACTAACTTAGATATTGTGAGGGACATTTCAGAGGATGGCGTGTATTTACAAACTTGGATATTGTGAGATACACTTCAGAGGGAGTCGCGTATTTACTAAGTTAGATATTGTGAGATACATTTCAGAGGAAGTCGCGTATTTACTAACTTAGATATTGTGAGATACATTTCAGAGGAAGTCGCGTATTTACTAACTTAGATATTGTGAGATACATTTCAGAGGAAGGCGTGTATTTACTAACTTAGATATTGTGAGATACATTTCAGAGGGAGGCGTGTATTTACTAACTTAGATATTGTGAGGGACATTTCAGAGGAAGGTGTGTATTTACTTAGATATTGTGAGATACATTTCAGAGGGAGGTGCGTATTTACTAACTTAGATATTGTAAGATACTTTTCAGAGGAAGGCGTGTATTTACTAACTTAGATATTGTGAGATACTACATTTCAGAGGAAGGCACGTATTTACTAACTTAGATATTGTGAGATACACTTCAGAGGAAGGCGTGTATTTACTAACTTAGATAGTGTAAGATACATTGGCAAAGATGAGCTTAAAACCTTTTATTCTCCCATATGTAATTATGAGGAATTATTTTGCAAAGTAGAAATGCAAATTTGTATGCTTCCAGAATAGAATACTTTATATCACAGAAACCAAGAAACCGACTTGAAATTTCAGGAAATTTATGATTGGTTGTTGGTTGTTGGACTTTTAGGTCCTGGCAATATCGAAGGTCATATCAGGGCAGGTACTGAATTGTGACAGTGCGCACTCATGGCGACTTTTTAGTGCTGCCCCACTGGGAAATCAAGCGATCGGCACATATCCCACTCAATCACATTATCCTGATACTGAGCTAACCAGTCATTGCCCTATCCTATTAATGATGAGCACCAGGTTAGGAAGCGACAAGTATCAATTTTGTAAGTCATTGGTTTGACTCAACTGGGAATCGAACTCCAGACCTTCCGCACGAGAAGCCTGTGCTCTACCGATTCGGTCACCGCGTCCGGTCGAAATTTATGAATAAAAAATAGTTCGGTTTTCGCCAAATAGAATTCGATATATGTAACGAAAATGGTACGAACAAAAATAATAATTAGTCAAGGATTATTTCTGATTAAGTAAAAAAACAAAAAAAAAACCTTTCTTAGTTTTCTTAGCCTCATTTAAAATGACAAATATTAGAGATTCTGTATGAAATTGAGAGGATTACACACGACTCAGTCAAACGCCTGTACTGGTATGCTCCAACAGTAATTATGTTGTTAGTCATAGACGTAACCTGCTAAGGGGTCATCCAAAGTTTTCAACATTTTCAAAGTCATACAAAGTATACTACTTTTCCAGACCGCCGCCCCCACGCCCACCCCCCTCCCAAATAGTACACATCAACACTTTAATACAGAACATAATGTACGCCAACAAATATCAACATTTGATTCAAAGATATAGGTTGTACTTGCCCGACACCCCCCCCCCCCCATCCCCCTGTCGTACATTTTGTATGACCGTGAAAATGTTGAAAACTTTGGATGACCCCTTAGAAACCGAGGCCTTTCTAAAAAATATCTTTCTTTTCTTTTTTTTGACTGAATCCATGACAACTACATGTTTTATTGTGAATTACATCCAGTCTTTCAGGTCAGGCACAAACTACTGTACTTGGGGGTGACCTGGAGCACCTCATCCCGCCATCACTATAGTATGTAGGTCAGTCACTACTGACCTTGATGATCTGCGAGTCATGCTCGTTGACTTTGAGCTTTGTCATGAACTCCTGTTCTGCATTTCGCGCCTGGTCCCGATGCGCAGGCTCACACCACGAGTAGCCGCGTCTATAACGACACATGTAGTTATGGTACAATATGACACAGAGTTGGTGAAATGGGAGAGAATGCAAAAAGACAAGATGGCGACAATAGAATGCTGTCGATTTCACCTTTAAAGTTCATTAAACTACATGTTTGATTATATTTGTCAACTCAACGAGCAGAAGGTAAATATGAAGATGTATATGAAGAATATATTTTGTTTCTTAAATTAAGAATTTAGCATGTGCTGATTTCATTTACCCAGCCTTTTGCCACTTTTTCTAATGGTTTTTTTTTTTTACCCCTACTGCAAGTACGGAGTGAATCGATCTATCTAGATAATTACATTGTAAATAAGACCACGTGGTTCGTTAATAATGTCATTTGCTTGTTTCAAATCGATAAATGCACAACTGTCAACATTTGAAAATTCTCATGAGGGAGACTATAGGACTGATGAGAAATCAGTTTTTACGCCATTCGCACACGCACTGTGAGCCTAGTGTATGCTTACAAAAGCTTGTTTTATTTAACGATGCCTCTAGAGCACATTATCTAACTTAGAAAAACATTGATTTTTATCATCGGCTATTGGACATCACATATGGTCATTCTGACATATTTCTTAAGAGGCAACCTGCTGCCGCCACATAGGCTACTATTTCCGATAAGCAGTAAGGGGTCTTTTACATGCACTTTCTCAGACAGGACAGGACATACCACAACCTTTGATGAACCATTTTTGGACCACTGGTTGGAACAGAAAATAGCTCAAACTACGAATTATGTGTCCAATGAGCAGAATCACTTGCCATATAAATAAAACAAATAAAATTCATGGCACAGGCTCGTCAGTTTTCTAAAGGCGTGAGATTGGGCTAAAATTGAATACCCGATCGGGAGGTCGGGAGAGGTACTTAAAATCGGCAGACTTGACAGGTATGTAAATCTATCATCATCATCATCATCATGCTGTCGGTCGCGATGTGACAAAGACTGCTTTCATTACTTGACTGTCGCTCTCCATTTAGCTCTCTGCTGTGAGAGTGATGTCCATGAGTCGTCTTAATGTCTCTCAGCTTCAGGTTTCTCTTGATGGTATCCTTGAACCGGAGACGAGGGCGCCCTCTCTTTCTGTAACCAGAAGACAGTTGAGAGTAGAGGATCTTCTTTGGTCGCCTGTCTGATGACATCCTGATGAGGTGTCCAGTCCACCGGAGATTCTTTTTGATCAGAAGATCTTCCATAGAGGGCAGCCCCATCCGTTCGAGTATTTCCTTATTTGTCACTTTGTCCTTCCAGGTTAGCCTCATCATCGAATGCAGATGTCGCATCATGAAGGCATGCAGCTTTTTCACCTGTCGTCTGTACACTGTCATGGCCTCGGCTCCATACAGTAGGGTGGATAGCACGATTGCACAGTAGTAAATCTAAATGTCAGCCAAAAAGAACGGAGGCATCACTACGGTGAACAGCGTGTGGTCGTCTGCCATATGTTGCACCTAGATCCTTGTAAGAGACTGGAAATAAAGATGACGTTTTGCCTGAGGGTGAGTCGTCTGTGCTGCACACATGTAGGTACATTATACACAGGTTTAATGACACACACTTAGTCCAGTGTTCAGCTTTCAAAACGAGATCATCGGCGTGTTTATATCAACGCTCGGCAGTTTGTCTGAAACCCGCCCAATTGTACCAACAGCGGCGCCACCTTGCGGACTACGTAGGAACTACAATCACAGCGAACAAGCGAGCTTGTTTTTTTTACATTGGATTGGTTAGTTGGTTGTTGGAGCTTTACGTCCTGGTAACATCTAAGGTCATATCAGGACGGGTACCGACTTGTAACAGTGCACACTCATGGCGACTTTATAGTGCTGCCCCACTGGGAAACCAGGCCGCCAGCACCATGATCTGATATCCCACACAGGTCTCAGTCACATGATTGTCCTGGCACTGAGCCAACCAGTCGGAAGCTTGATTTATATTAATTAGAGCTGGTGATCAATAACGCCGTATTTTAAGCTGATGCTAACTTAAGGGCTGTTACTTTCTGACACTTTCTGTGAAAACTCAGGATATCTACGAATACTCAGTGGGAAAAAAATTTGCTCTCGTAATGAAGGGAAATGCTCAAGTGACACCTGTCAATCAGAAGCAATCAGAGGGCAAATTATAAAAAGTCTACAGCTGCAGGAGAACAGATAGAGTTGCAGAGCATGGATCTCGAAAAAGACTTGGGGGTCTGGATAGACCCAAGCCTGACCTTCTCTATTCATTGTGAGACCCAGGCTGGGAAAGCCAATAGAACACTCGGCCTCATAAGACGTACTTACACATACCTGGATGAAGTCAGTCTGACCAAGCTATGCACATCCCTGGTAAGATGCAAGCTAGAATATGGATACCCAGCATGGGCACCAATGTACAGGAAGGACTTTGAACTTCTCAAGAGAGTACAGAGGCGCGCCACCTGCCTGGTACCAACCCTGAAGAATTTCTCTTATGAAGACCGACTATGAGCACTAAACCTGCAAAGCCTATACTACAGAAGGGCCTGCGGAGACCTCATTGAGATCTACAAACACCTCAGCGGAACATATACAGTAAAAAACCGGTACATCATACTCGAGCCAACACACGGTCTGATAACCAGAGGGCATAATAAGAAGATCGTCAAACCCAGAACTAACAAGCGATTTCGTTAAAATTTCCTCACTGAAAGAGCCGGGAACACTTGGAACAGACGCCTCGCTGATGTAGTGAATGCCCCAAGCTTAAACTCTTTCAAAGGATGCCTCGATAAGCACTGGGTAATTTACCGCTACAGTCAGCGCTCGCCGCACGAAAACTATAATTTCACTAGGTCCCACTTAGACAGGCCAAAGCTGCTAACAGGCATTCATGCCTAATTTCTTAAGCAGAAGACGATAAGTGTAAGTGTAAGTGTATGTCTAAAACCACTCACTGATCGTGCCCACTCGCCTCAATGATTTATACTTATTCTCTTTTGTTGATAGATTTAGGCCTGTTAACAGATTTGGCCTGTGCATATGCAGCGAGGACTGACTATACAGATTCTGTCTTCAAAATGTATACAGTCTGTTTTTCAATACATTTTGTGATGGGGTTTCGACTATTTTGGGTGGAAGCCTATTCCATGTGTTTGTGCTTTATGAAGGAGAAAGTTTTTGCTTAGGCGCCGGTAGGTCCTGGAATTTTGAATCCTCAGTTTGTGTCCGCTGGTCTCTGGTTTGTCAATCTGAATGTCACAAGTGGGGCTCGTAAACCCAAAACACAATGCTGGTGGTGACCTAGTTAAATCCATAGAAACTGCTACACATAATATCTACATGCATTGACAGTTTATTGTAATAGTGTTTCCGGTTGAATCATTTAAATTTAGATCGTTTGTTTATTGGGGTTTTACCTCCTAGCACTTTAAGTTTAGAATTATACTCACTGAAGTAGGTTGCTTGCGGGTGAGTTGATGCAGAAGGAATGGTAGAATATGTGAGCCTTGCTGGCTAGCTCCAAAAGCACACTGGAAGATCAACATAATAATAACTATGCAGAATAACTTAAGTAAATGTGACTATCTGTAGCAAACAGACATGTTCTGACATAAAGCGAGCAACGTATGTTCCTAATAAACTATGGAAATATTCCTATTTAAAGCAGAACTACTCTATTTTGGTTTGACAAAATACAATATTAAATGAAAGAAACTTTTGTTTTAAACACAATTATTCAAACAATTATGCAAAGTATCTGTAAACATTAAATACAGTAAAACCTCTCTAACCGACCACCTCCACAGATCGACCACTCCCCTATATTGACCGCTTTATTTGAGTCCCAAACGGTCGGATTTAGAGAGGTTTTACTGTAGTCTTGATGAGTAGATGTGAGCAATAGTCTATAAATAACCTCAAGTTCTAATCGTATTGAGCACTTGTGCCTTGACACTGCAACTACCCTATAGATTATTTTATATTTCTTTTTAAACTCAGTGTTAATTACTTCTTTTTTTTAAAGAAATTAAGAAATTGCAAACTTGTAGAAGATATGCCCATGTAAATACATCTGCAAATTGTAAATACATATCTGAAATAGTTTGTGTATTTTTTATAGGGAATTAGATGGGTCGTGTGTAATGCCTTCATAACGAACTCTCCGACTTGACTCCCACCTTTTTGTAAACAATATACTTGAATTGTGAC
Source organism: Branchipolynoe longqiensis (assembly GCA_030323885.1). NCBI lineage: Eukaryota > Metazoa > Annelida > Polychaeta > Phyllodocida > Polynoidae > Branchipolynoe > Branchipolynoe longqiensis. The sequence goes on from CM059189.1 coordinate 48,835,178, forward strand.
ACGCATGGCATACCATAATTATTACATACGTACATCATTATAGCTGCATAGTCCGATGAAAACATCGAATTTTGAAAAGCAAAGCAATTATTTAGATTTGATTCTAGATGTCTAACTTAGATACCGTTGCACTTATCAAACATTTGTCGCCACATAGAAGGGAACACTGGGGCAACTTAATAGAACCTGTTACTGCAGAAGTCTATGGTGTCAGAGTTTTGGCAAGCTTGCCAACATTAATTTAGCATATTTGCACTTCAAATATCTCAAAAGTTAGTAATTTAAAATGAAAGTTACTTCAAATTAAAGTACGGTAGATTTATAATGATCAATTTAATATCTTTATCTAAGAAAAATGACAGAAACTCAAATCATTGGACTATGCAACTTTAAGCACCCGACAAAACTAACTTCATGCAGTGTTGAACGGTTGAAGGAATGGCGTTACCTGTGAATGTATGCAATGTATGCCTTTTCGCATCGTATGTGGCGCCGTTTGTTGTAAATACCAGTAATAATCCCTGACTGAAACACAACACACTCAACATGATGAAACCTGTTCACACAGTTACATAAACTCCCAATGATGTAATGCCTTCAACACTGTACTTTCTACAAACCATTTGATAATAACTTCAGTGTATTTATGATTAGAAATAGAATTAAGTTAGGTGATTTAGAAATGTTCTATCTTCAATGGTGATGGTAGTGGTAATAATGATGATGATTATGATGACGATGATGATAAACTACCAGTAGATACATCACTACGAAGAGAATTCCAACCCTCCTACACTACTTCAAATACTACATTTGTTGTTAAATCAAATCTGAATTTTAATTAATCTAGTTTAGCCTTTTTGAGGGCAGCTGGACTGTACCACCTCATATAGTTTACTAAATAGATTCTATCAATTATTAATAAAACTTTTCTTTTTCTATGGGAATTTGTTTCCCTTGACCACAAATATATGATTGTGAGCTTTCTAATTTAATGAGTGTCTATTGGCACATAATTAATTGTCTGCTTTTACATGTAAAAGCGATGGTTTGAACAAAAAACAAACATTTCTCGCCGTGAATATGGCCTATGCTGCCGACACGGCGTAAAGCAACCACTAATCAATCAATCAATCAATCAGTTTAGCCTACTAATTTGAACTTACAGATTAACTTACAGATCTTCTTCTGGCTGATCTAGGACCTATTCGGCCTCTAATGCCAGCTCGTTATGGTAAAAAAGAATATTTGTTCACACATATGGAGGTCTACGGTGGCCTGAAGTCATAATTGTGGGTGTCCTCTCCAATGTCTATCCAGCCTTCTCTCAAATGCTTCTACCGTTGGTGCTTCAACCACTTGGTCTTGAAGACTGTTCCATGGATCTGTCACTCAAAAGAAAAATGAGTGCTTCCTGACCTCAAGTCTGGGCCTCTCGCTGAAGATCTTATACCGCTGGCCTCTGGTGTTACTGTTTGTTCTGAGGTTGAACAAACCCATTGTGACCCTTGAGGAAGGACCTATTGCTTTCTGATAATGTGGCTAGAATTAAACTCACCTCATATGCTGGGGCACAGAGAGTCTTCTTCTCCAGATCCAAGATGGAAACATATCTCTACAAAACATAGTGACAATGTAAGAACTGGCACAAGTTGCAAGCACCTGAAACGCAATGCAGTATCTCTCCTTCCATTTTACAGATTAACTTTAAAAGGAAAATGATCAAATAACTACTATTTATGGTTGGATTCTATCTAGATTTGATTCTTATTAAACATTTGTTTCTGGATAGAAGGGAATATTGAGGCAATTTAATAGAATCTGTTACTGTGGAAGCCTATGGTGTCAAAGTTTTGGTGTGCTTGACAACATTAATTCTGTATGTTTGCACTTCAAATATCTCTAAAGTTGGTCATTTAAAATAATAGTTACTTCAAACTAAAGTAAAGTAGATTATACTAATCATTTTAATATCTTTATCTCAGAAAGCCATCGGATTATGCAACTTTAAACATTTAGCAACTATGGGAAGCTAATACAAACCTTCATAGCAACATGCATTCTGCTATTATTTGGAATCTGCTTTTTTTGCTATTATTTGGAAGGTTTTCACTTTTGATTTCCATGTCACACTTTAGGGCCCTGCTTCAGAGAATGACCGAGTTTACCTTGATGGACAGCGGGACGATGTAGTCTATGGAGCGCCTCTCGGGCCGGCACAGCCCCACCAGCTTCAGCATGGCGAGGTCAGTGATGCGTAGCGGCCGGGTGTACCAGGGCACGACCACGTGACTGCGGCTGTAGGGGGGGGGGGGGGCGGGCGGCAGCGTTAGGGAGGCAGACCTCGTTCTCACTCATCAACAGCTCATGCACAACGGCTTTAACAACAGTTTACTGCTCATTTTCGTTAATTACCAACAGCATACTTATCATGTTACTGCTCATTTTCCTTATTTACTAACAGCATACTTATCCTGTTCTGTATTTACCAATAGTTTACTAATTAGTTGTTTGTACTTACCACTAAGTTACTGCTCATTTTCCTTATTTACCAACATTTTACTTATCATGTTCTGTACTTAGCAACAGTTTACTAATTAGTTTGTTGTACTTACCGCTAAGTTACTGCTCATTTTCCTTATTTACCAACAGCATACTTATCATGTTCTGTATTTACCAACAGTTTACTAATTAGTTTTTTGTAATTACCGCTAAATTACTGCTCATTTTCCTTATTTACCAACATCTTACTTATCATGTTCTGTATTTACCAACAGTTTACTAATTAGTTTTTTGTAATTACCGCTAAGTTACTGCCCATTTTCCTTATCTACCAACATCATACTTATCATGTTCTGCATTTCCCAACAGTTTACCAATTAGTTTCTGCATCTACCAATGATTTACTTAGCATTTTGCGTATTTACCAACAGCTTACTAATCATTTCCATTATCTCACACACTATATCCATTTTCTCTAGTCCATCAAAATGTATGAACCATCTTCACTAGTTCATCACAATTAACTATTTCCGCTAGTACAATACAATTAACTAACCACATTTCCTAAGCAACATCTAAGGTCATATCAGGACGGGTACCGACTTGTGACAGTGCGCACTCATGGTGACTTTTATAGTGCTGTCCCACTAGGAAATACTGACACTGAACCCCCCAGTCTGATGACATCAATGTTCCAGGAGCTAGGAGCACTGTCCTTACTTGGAGTGGCCAGGAACGAAGAGCCAGAGGGCGTTGACGGCGGCCCTCACCTGCTGCTCGCTCTTGGCCGACCCCACCACCACCAGGGGGCGCCCCCGCAGCAGCGAGTACACCACGTGAGGGCTGTAGGGGTGCTGGGTCATGAACCGCAGGATGCCGTAACCTACAGGAGGGCAAGGAGACGGCACTCACCATTAGAGGTCAAAGTTAAGGTCAAGGTCACGGTCAAAACTGCAAGGTGAGAGGAAAAAGGCAACCAGGGTATAACCAAACTGAACCTACAAGGTGGGCAAGCAGACGACACTCACCATTCAAGGTTAAGGTCAAGGTCAAGGCTGCAAGGTGAGGTGGGTGAGGGGGAGGGACGCCGACTATTTGAGTGAGGGTGGCTGTTCTTACCGGGTGACGTCGGGGTGAGGTTGGTGATGTGATCCGCGGCACTGATGACCGACACTCGCCGCATCTTGTGTTCCGCTGTGTCCTTCATACTTTCGCTGTTGTTCAGATTCCTGCCTATTCTCTGGGGACTGGCTGTTATGTGGACATCAAAGAGAAGCTGGTTCACGTGCAAGAAAAGCAGCTCTCCATCAACAACGTAAAAGCTGCATAGTCCCATGTTTTATATTTACCAACAGTTTACTAATCCTTTTGTTTGTATTTACCAATAATTTATTAACCATTTTCCTCATTTACCAACAGTTTATTAATCATGTTCTATATTTACCAACAGTTTACTAATTAGTTTCTGTATTTATCAATAATTTACAAACCATTTTCCATATTTACCGATAGCTTACTGATCATTTCCATTGGTTCCTCACAACCTACTACCTAACTTAGATACTGGTGCACTTATCAAACATTTGTCACCACATAGAAGGGAATGCCGAGTCAATTTAATAGAACCTGGCATATGGTGTCAGAAGTTTGGTGTGCTTGCCAACATTATTTTTGGATGTTTGCACACGAAGCCTGCGCTCTATCGACTCAGCCACCGCGTCCGATCACCTAAGCCATGTTCATCGTATAAAACTACCGTAGCACTAATTTATCAGTAATTGATGTTAAAGTTGAGAAAGCCTTCACTAACCTTTAGCATTATTCAATCCTCGGCGACCTTTTTCTTCTTCCTCATCAAAGTCCATGGATTCTGTTGTAATAAAACCAGGAATAGTGTTAGAACCAGGAACCAGAAACCAGATAGAATGTCAGACATTTTGACAAGAAACTTGCTTTAATGTTTGTGTTTGTTGTTGTTTAATGTCCTAGCAACAACTAATGTCATATCAGGACAGGTACCGACTTGTGACAGTGTGCACTCATGGTGACTGTATAGTGCTGCCCCACTGGGAGACCAGGCCACCAGCACCATGACCAGGCCACCAGTCACATTATCCCGACACTGAGCCAACCAGTCCTTGCCCTATCCTAATAATGCCGAGCGCCTGACTAGGAAGCGACAAGCATAACTTTTTAAGTCATTGGTTTGACTTGACCAGGGTTCGAGCCCATGAACCCATGGCTTTGGATCCCCTGATCTCCCAAAACCAGAGATGGACGCACAACTCATTCGGCCATGCCGTCTGCTTTAAAAGAAAAGCTCTCGGAAAATAAGAATTGTCTGCTCTAAATGTTCCATTACAACGTTGCCATATTGACATGCCAGTTCCACAATTCGTGGCTTAAAAGCTGCATAGTCCGATGAAGAATCAAATTTTCAAAACCAAAACAATTATCTAGATTTGATTGTACATATCTAACTTAGATACTGATATAGTTGTTACACATTTGTTTCTGCATAGAAGGGAATACTGAGTCAATTTAACAGAACCTGTTACTGCAGAAACCCATGGTGTGAGAGTTGTGGCATGCTTGCCAAAACTAATTTTACATGTTTGTACTTCAACTATCTCAAAACTTAGCCATTTAAAATAAAAGTTACTTCAAACTAAAGTAAAGTAGATAATGATTAATCTAATATATTTATCTCAGAAAAATACAGAAACTCAAAACCATTGGACCATGCAACTTTAAGGTGAGGCAAAGTATGTGGTAGGGTTACGCAAAATGTTGGATACAACTTCACAAGTATGTCAGTGATCCAGAATAAACACACAAATAATGGCGGCACTCATTCTGCCGACCTCTATCACACTTAATTCACTTAAAGTATAAATAAACAATCTCACCTGTGGCAGACATGTCGCTTATGTTGAGGCTGCTGTCATCTGTTGCCATGGTTACTATCGGTTGGATCTCATCCACGTCATCTTTGCTTACGATGGACAGCAAATCGAGGCTACACAAGCTGTCCCGCCTTGGAATGTAAGGTACGATGTAGTAGATGTGATACATAGAACAGTGAACCACACAAGCTGTCCCGCCTTGGAATGTAAGGTACGATGTAGTAGATGTGATACATAGAACAGTGAACCACACAAGCTGTCCCGCCTTGTGATGTAAGGTACGATGTAGTAGATGGGATACATAGAACAGTGAACCACACAAGCTGTCCCGCCTTGTGATGTAAGGTACAATGTAGTAGATGGGATACATAGAACAGTGAACCACACAAGCTGTCCCGCCTTTGGATGGAAGCGGCTTCATGTAAGGTACAATGTAGTAGATGGGATACATAGAACAGTGAACCACACAAGCTGTCCCGCCTTGTGATGTAAGGTACGATGTAGTAGATGGGATACATAGAACAGTGAACCACACAAGCTGTCCCGCCTTTGGATGGAAGCGGCTTCATGTAAGGTACGAAGTAGTAGATGGGATACATAGAACAGTGAACCACACAAGCTGTCCCGCCTTGTGATGTAAGGTACAATGTAGTAGATGTGATACATAGAACAGTGAACCACACAAGCTGTCCCGCCTTGTGATGTAAGGTACAATGTAGTAGATGTGATACATAGAACAGTGAACCACACAAGCTGTCCCGCCTTGGGATGTAAGGTACGATGTAGTAGATGGGATACATAGAACAGTGAACCACACAAGCTGTCCCGCCTTGTGATGTAAGGTACGATGTAGTAGATGGGATACATAGAACAGTGAACCACACAAGCTGTCCCGCCTTGTGATGTAAGGTACGATGTAGTAGATGTGATACAGAGAAGAGTGAACCACACAAGCTGTCCCGCCTTGTGATGTAAGGTACAATGTAGTAGATGGGATACATAGAACAGTGAACCACACAAGCTGTCCCGCCTTGTGATGTAAGCGGCTTCATGTAAGGTACGATGTAGTAGATGGGATAAATAGAACAGTGAACCACACAAGCTGTCCCACCTTGGGATGTAAGGTACGATGTAGTAGATGGGATACATAGAACAGTGAACCACACAAGCTGTCCCGCCTTGTGATGTAAGGTACGATGTAGTAGATGGGATACATAGAACAGTGAACCACACAAGCTGTCCCGCCTTGGATGTAAGGTACGATGTAGTAGATGGGATACATAGAACAGTGAACCACACAAGCTGTCCCGCCTTGTGATGTAAGGTACGATGTAGTAGATGGGATACATAGAACAGTGAACCACACAAGCTGTCCCGCCTTGTGATGTAAGGTACGATGTAGTAGATGGGATACATAGAACAGTGAACCACACAAGCTGTCCCGCCTTGTGATGTAAGCGGCTTCATGTAAGGTACGATGTAGTAGATGGGATACATAGAACAGTGAACCACACAAGCTGTCCCGCCTTGGGATGTAAGGTACGATGTAGTAGATGGGATACATAGAACAGTGAACCACACAAGCTGTCCCGCCTTGTGATGTAAGCGGCTTCATGTAAGGTACGATGTAGTAGATGGGATACATAGAACAGTGAACCACACAAGCTGTCCCGCCTTGTGATGTAAGCGGCTTCATGTAAGGTACAATGTAGTAGATGGGATACATAGAACAGTGAACCACACAAGCTGTCCCGCCTTGTGATGTAAGCGGCTTCATGTAAGGTACGATGTAGTAGATGTGATACATAGAACAGTGAACCACACAAGCTGTCCCGCCTTGTGATGGAAGCGGCTTCATGTAAGGTACGATGTAGTAGATGTGATACATAGAACAGTGAACCACACAAGCTGTCCCGCCTTGTGATGGAAGCGGCTTCATGTAAGGTACGATGTAGTAGATGTGATACATAGAACAGTGAACCACACAAGCTGTCCCGCCTTGTGATGTAAGCGGCTTCATGTAAGGTACGATGTAGTAGATGGGATACATAGAACAGTGAACCACACAAGCTGTCCCGCCTTGCGATGTAAGGTACGATGTAGTAGATACATAGAACAGTGAACCACACAAGCTGTCCCGCCTTGTGATGTAAGGTACGATGTAGTAGATGTGATACATAGAACAGTGAACCACACAAGCTGTCCCGCCTTGTGATGTAAGGTACGATGTAGTAGATGTGATACATAGAACAGTGAACCACACAAGCTGTCCCACCTTGGGATGTAAGCGGCTTCATGTAAGGTACGATGTAGTAGATGTGATACATAGAACAGTGAACCACACAAGCTGTCCCGCCTTGTGAAGTGTAAGGTACGATGTAGTAGTGATACATAGAACAGTGAACCACACAAGCTGTCCCGCCTTGTGATGTAAGGTACGAATGTAGTAGATGTGATACATAGAACAGTGAACCACACACGCTGTCCCGCCTTGTGATGTAACGGCTTCATGTAAGGTACAATGTAGTAGATGTGATACATAGAACAGTGAACCACACAAGCTGTCCTGCCTTGGATGGAGCGGTTCATGTAAGGTACAATGTAGTAGATGGGATACATAGAACAGTGAACCACACACGCTGTCCCGCCTTGTGATGTAAGCGGCTTCATGTAAGGTACAATGTAGTAGATGTGATACATAGAACAGTGAACCACACAAGCTGTCCTGCCTTTGGATGGAAGCGGCTTCATGTAAGGTACAATGTAGTAGATGGGATACATAGAACAGTGAACCACACACGCTGTCCCGCCTTGTGATGTAAGCGGCTTCATGTAAGGTACAATGTAGTAGATGTGATACATAGAACAGTGAACCACACAAGCTGTCCTGCCTTTGGATGGAAGCGGCTTCATGTAAGGTACAATGTAGTAGATGGGATACATAGAACAGTGAACCACACACGCTGTCCCGCCTTGTGATGTAAGCGGCTTCATGTAAGGTACAATGTAGTAGATGGGATACATAGAACAGTGAACCACACAAGTTGTCTCACAACCAAACATTACAACTACAAATATTTGTTATTGTTGCTGTTTGATGCTTTATGTCCTAGCAACATCTAAGGTAATATCAGGACGGGTACCGACTTGTAACAATGCGCACTCACGGCGACTTTATAGTGCTGTTCCACTGGGAGACCAGGCCACTGGCACCATGACCCAATATCCCACACAGTCACATTATCCTGGTACCGTGCTAACCAGTCCTTGCACTATCCTATTAATGCAGAGTGCCAGGCTAGGTAGAGACAAGAATCAATTTTATAAATCAATGGTTTGACAAAGCTGGGATTCGAATTCCCTACCTACCGCACGGGAATCCTGCGCTCTACCCATTCGGCCACCGCGTCCGGTGATGACGCGAAATATCATCTTGAGCATATAAAGAAGTTGCTTGTTGAGCAACAGGTCTAAATGTATGACAATCCACACAATACCATTTCAGATATGATAACCGATTTGTAGCGCATCGTTTTGTGATATGGGGTAATAAAGGAGTCAGTTAATCTTGAAGATAAAAACGAATATGCCACAACCTCCATAGTTATTAACATATTTCTTTATGGTTATACCTGCTCTTTAAAATAAAGAAAGAGAAAACCCTTATAGGGATGATTTTGCTTCTTTGTTTGGGTTTTACGTCCTAGCAACATCTATGGTTATATCAGGACGGGGTACAAGGGTGATTCCCAAGAGTCAACTTTCAGAAAAGTACAGTAACAGAAGATTTTTAATAGGACTTGCCAGCCGAGATAATGCTAGGTGGAGCTTGTGTAATGTCAGTCCATACTCTTTGTGTACTATCAGTCAGTATCGGCTCACTCGGAATCATTGTTCTTTATTTATGTACGCTACGCTAACGAAAATTGTGCTAAATATTGTCTCACATATCTAAGATGGCATAATTAAACTTACTTTGATGAGATGTACCTTAAGAAACAGCTGAAAGGGTTTTGTTTGTTTATTTTGTTTATTTGTTTGTGGTTTTCCCCTTTTCACTGAATGATCTGCGATAGGAAAAGCATTGAGATGCAGAGTAGTCTGGTCCTCTGGTCTCCTCCACTGACAGGGTTCCTGTTAGCATGGTCCCCTTATCGATAGTACACAAAGGGTACGGACTGAGAGTACATGAGTGCCACCTAGCGTTATTTCGGCTGGCCGGCAAGTCCTATTGAAAAAGCACATTGTAAATAGCATTGTGTTTCAGGATGTACTCACTCTTCGACGTACGCGGAACCCAGCACAAAGGCAGGCTCGAAGTTGGACTGCGCTGTGGTGGGCGGAGTCGTCAGGTCCTCTTGGCATGACAGGAACGAGTCGACGGAGTGGAAGCTGGCCAGCGTGTCGTCCTGAAACAGTCACTCGCTGTACCTCTCACTGCAACCGGCTCCCCGCAAACACCACACAGCTGCACTCATAGCTGCCATGTCAGCGAGCATCTCATGTAATTAGGTTGGTTGGTTATTGGAGTTTTACGTCCTGGCAACATCTAAGGTCATATGAGGACGGGTATCGACTTATGACTGCGCACTCATGGCGACTTTATAGTGCTGCCCCACTGGGAGACTAGGCCACCAGCACCATGACCTCATATTCCACTCAGTCACATTATCCTGACTGACACTGAGCTAACCAGTCCTTGCCCTATCCTAATAATGCCGAACGCCTGACTAGGATGCGACAAGTAAATCAATCAATAGTTCCGTCCTCTAGTCGAGGGTTGGATGCAATGGTTCTCCACTTGTCCCGATGGTGTGCTGTTCTGATAGACTGTGAATAATTCTGTGAATGCAAATTCTGCAAAGCCTAAAATGCGACAAGTATCAACTTTTAAATCATTGGTTTGATCGACCAGGGTTGGAACCCATCGGTTCGAATCCCACGATTTACCAAAACGGAAGATGGACGCTCAACTCATTCGGCCATCTAGTCTGGTTTATGCCATGCGGGTGTCTGAATTACTAGAACATGGAGAAGACAAATCTGACACTCTCTACTGAACACACTCTACTGAACACTCTGAGAGACAAGTACAGCAAATATACAGTAAAACCTCTCTATACCTACCCCTCCACAGATCGACCACTCCCCTATATCGATCGCTTTATTTGGGTCCCAACAATACCATTGTAAGGGTATTCTAACTCTCTAAACCGACCACCTCCCATGGTCGGTCGATTTAGAGAGGTTTTACTGTATATATATAATACCTGTTCATCAGCCAACAAATTTAACTTGTCCAACGAACAAGCTCAAGGCATATTCTACTTGTCGATGCCTATTCTCAATTGTCCAAGACAAGCGGACAATCTCTTATTGCAACCGCTGAATGGCTTCTATAGGTACTCACCGAGAGCCACCGCCGCAGCAGGTTGTTGGTGGACTGTGCAGTCTTCATGTGACTCAGCGCTAGCGGCCAGTTGTTACCAGAAAGGTCTCTGTCAGGCAAAACACAACGGTACACATGTAGATTAACACACACACACTCGTACTCACAAACTCGCACACTCACACATTGCTAGCGGTCAGTTGTTACCAGAAAGGTCTCTGTCAGGCAAAACACAACGGTACACATGTAGATTAACACACACACACTCACACGCACACTCACACACTCACTCACAGTGCTAGCGGCCAGTTGTTACCAGAAAGGTCTCTGTCAGGCAAAACACAATGGTACACATGTAGATTAACACACACACACTCGCACACCCACACACTCACCCAGTGCTAGCGGCCAGTTGTTACCAGAAAGGTCTCTGTCAGGCAAAACACAACAGTACACATGCAGATTAACACACACACACTCGCACACTCACACACACACACTCACACAGTGCTAGCGGCCAGTTGTTACCAGAAAGGTCTCTGTCAGGCAAAACACAACAGTACACATGTAGATTAACACACACACACTCGCACACTCACACACACACACTCACACAGTGCTAGTGGCCAGTTGTTACCAGAAAGGTCTGTCAGGCAAAACACAACGGTACACATGTAGATTAACACACACACACTTGCACACTCACACACTCACACAGTGCTAGTGGCCAGTTGTTACCAGAAAGGTCTCTGTCAGGCAAAACACAATGGTACACATGTAGAATTAACACACACACACTCGCACACTCGCACACTCACACAGTGCTAGCAGCCAGTTGTTACCAGAAAGGTCTCTGTCAGGCAAAACACAACAGTACACATGTAGAATTAACACACACACACACTCACACAGCGCTAGCGGCCAGTTGTTACCAGAAAGGTCTCTGTCAGGCAAAACACAACGGTACACATGTAAATTAACACACACACTCTCGTACTCACACACTCACACAGTCCTAGCGGCCAGTTGTTACCAGAAAGGTCTCTGTCAGGCAAAACACAAAGGTACACATGTAGAATTAACACACACACTCACACAGCGCTAGCGGCCAGTTGTTACCAGAAAGGTCTCTGTCAGGCAAAACACAACGATACACATGTAGAATTAACACACACACTCACACAGTGCAAGCGGCCAGTTGTTACCAGAAAGGTCTCTGTCAGGCAAAACACAACGGTACACATGTAGATTAACACACACACACTCGCAAACTCACACACTGACACAGTGCTAGCAGCCAGTTGTTACTAGAAAGGTCTCTGTCAGGCAAAAAACAACAGCACACATGTAGATTAACACACACACACTCGCAAACTCACACAGTGCTAGTGGCCAGTTGTTACCAGAAAGGTCTCTGTCAGGCAAAAAACAACAGCACACATGTAGATTAAAACACACACACTCGCAAACTCACACACTCACACAGTGCTAGCGGCCAGTTGTTACTAGAAAGGTCTCTGTCAGGCAAAACACAACAGTACACATGTATAATTAACACACACACACACTCGCACACTCACACACTCGCACACTCACACAGTGCTAGCAGCCAGTTGTTACCAGAAAGGTCTCTGTCAGGCAAAACAATGGTACACATGTAGAATTAATACACACACACACGCACACTCACACACACTCGGTGCTGGCGGTCAGTTGTTACCAGAAAGGTCTCTGTCAGGCAAATCACAATGGTACATTAATACACACACACATACACCACCCTCACTTTTATTTGTTGGTAAAACAGTTTATTCATCAGAATATACATATTTTCAGCGCAGAGGCACTGGTCTTCCTGCCATTTACATTAGATTGTAAATAGGCAGTTCAACCGTACTTAAGTAGGACATATTAGTAAATTATGAAGGAGGTTAATGTGTTAGTGGCTTGCCATAATAAGTTCAGTATTATGGGCTAAGATGGTGGGTCGCTGCAAAAACTGTGCTGCTATTATGGGTACGGTATGTGATGGGGGCGGGTGGGAGATTGGAGCCGAATATGTAATCAGAACATCACCTAAAGTGATACCAATATATGTCTTAATACACTCACCACTCTCAACTGGTTGTACAACATAACTTACAGTGATTTATTCATTTAAAACAAACTCCTATCATTAAATGTAATCTATTAATACTTGGCGGTTTTTTGCACAATTAGAGCAGATTTCGACAAGGGACTCAACAAATTAGTCATGTAGATAACCCTTAGTTTTGTTTGTTGTTTTACGTCCTAGTAACATCTGAGGTCAAATCAGGACGGGCACCGACTTGTGACAGTGCACACTCATGGTGATTTTATAGTACTGCCCCACTAGGAGACCAGGTCGCCGGCACCATGACCCGATATCCCACACAGTCGCATCATCCTGATACTGTGCTAACTAGTCCTTGTCATGTCCTATCCTATTAATGCTGAGCACCAGGCTAGGTAGCGACAAGTATCAATTTAGTTAGTCACTGGTTTTACTCAGCTGGGATTCAAAGTCCTCACCTTCCGCACTGAAAGCCTGCACTCTACCAATTCGGCCACCGCGTCCGGTCATATAACCCTTAGTCACAGTTGGATTACACGGCAAAGCTGACTAAAACTACCATCAAATTGTGTTGTTAAACACAATCTTAATTGAAAGTATTGTCTTTATTTAAAGCTGCATATTCGGATGAAGCAGCAAATCTTCAAAGCCAAAATAGTTATCTAGAATTGATTCTACATATCTAGCTTAGATACTGATGCACTCATTAAGTATTTATTACCAAATAGAAGGGAAGAGTGAGTCAATTTAACAGAACCTATTACTGCTGAAGCCTGTGTAGTCATAGTTTTGGCGTGCATACCAAAACTAATTTGACATGTTTTTTTGTGGGCTTTTAAAAAATATTTGTATTCATCTGAATACATATTTTGTCAGCGCCGAGGCATTGGTCTTCCAGCCGTTGGAGCGATCACATTTGATTTGTATATAGTGGAAGTGGAATGTGTTGCATTGTGTGCAGCACAACCCATTCTGCACTCCAAATATCTCAAAACTTAGCTATTAAAAATAAAAGTTACTTCAAACTAAAGTAAGGTAGATTATAACAATCAATTTAATATATTTATATTAGAAAAATGACAGAAACTCAAAAGCATCGGACTAAGCCACTTTAAATAAATATAGTTGCTGTTGTGTACAGTGCTGAGCTGTAATTAAATGACGCTGACGTACCCGTCAATGTTGCTGAGGAAGTTGACAGTCACATTACGTCCCAGGGTCAGTAACGTTGCCGGGGGGTCTGTGGGCAAAGGAACATGTGTTGTTTGTGTGTTGTTTTACGTCCTAGCAACATCTAAGGTCATATCAGGATGGGTACCGACTTGTGACAGTGTGCACTCCTAGTGACTTTATAGTGCTGCCCCACTGGGAAACCAGGCTGCTGGCACCATGACCCGACATCCCACAGTCACATTATCCTGATACTGTGATAACCAGTCCTTGTCCTATCCTATTAATGCTGAGTGCCAGGCTAGGTAATGACAAGAATCAATTTTGTACGTCATTGGTTTGACTCGGCTGGGATTCAGACTCCCGACCTTCCGCATGGGAAATCTACGCTCTACCGATTCGGTCACCACGTCCGATAAACTATTATGATGTCTACAAGTATGGATAATTATGTCTTCCATTTCTGTAATGCAATTTTTGGTATTTGCTGTAAAGCTCTACCCTGATATGCATAATAACCTACCAATTATAATTTCAGGATAGGTCAGGTGTAGTTAGCAAACCATAAAAAATGATTAAACCACTAAATTAAAAAGAGATAACATTTTGAGTGATACAATTGATTTGCTGCATTCATACATTTTAGTAGTGTTCAAAATGCATGAACAGGAAATATATTACTACAAGGAAACGAACGAGCTGATCGGGCTGCGAAGAAGGCCCTGAACTGTGATCTTGAACCGTGTCTGATCCCTCACTCTGATCTCAAACCACTAATAGCTACCCACATAAAATCCAAATGGCAACATGAGTGGGATGAAAATATTAATAAACTTAAAGAAATTGAACCATCTGTGGGAAACCCACCACAGACCCATGCGCGAGGTCGGCGGGACCAAGTGGTCCTTAGCCACTGCCGTATTGGCCACTCGTGGCTTACACATGCTTTTCTGCTCAAGGGGGAACCTCCCCCTGAATGTATTGGGTGTCAGTCCCCACTGACACTCAAACACATCTTACTCAGTTGTGTTGACTTTTTGGCCCTGCTCCAACAATTCTACACTGCAGACAGTATGCGTGACCTTTTTACTAAAGTAGAACAAGAAGACATTTTGGCCATTTTGAGGGCAGCTGGTCTGTACCGCCTCATATAGTTCATTAAAACAATTTTTATCAATTAATTCTTTCATTTAAGAGACCAGACGGGAGAGCCGAATGAGTTGGAGCGTCCATCTCCTGTGCTGGTAGATTGTGGGTTCGAACCATGGTCGAGTCAAACCAATGACTTGAAAATTGGTGCTTGTCACTTCCTAGCCAGGCGCTCGGCATTATTAGGACAGGGCAAGGACTGGTGTGCTCAGTGTCAGGATAATGTGACTGAGTGGGATGCCAGGTCATGGTGCCGGTGGCCTGGTTTCCCAGTGAGACAGCACTATAAAGTCGCCATGAGTGCGCACTGTCACAAGTCGGTACCCGTCCTGATATGACCTTAGATGTTGCTAGGACATAAAACAACAACAAACAAACAAACAACTAATATATTACTAATATTATTAGCATTTGGCCCAAAGACATTTAAAAACAACCCTGATAAGTGTGATTTGAAGAAGTGCCTACATGAATACATTCAAAACCAAGTCATGCTGTGGCATTGCTCATTATTTCATGCTGACACTCTACTCCAGTAGGGGCGCTGTGAAATTCACATGACTAACAGCGCTCCAAACAGGAAACGCAGAAGGCAGCTTTTATAATCGCTTGTACTTTTATAGTTAAAGCGACCCAGTATTCACTGCGTGTTAGTTCTGATTTGTGCCACAGGTGATGCATTTAGTAGCGTAGTAGTCTGCACTGACCTCTCAGGTAAGGAGCCACATAGACAGGTAGGCATGGACATGATGGTGACATCAGGGAGCCTAGGTAGTGTAATGGTTAGCACACTGGCTGGGGATGCAAGAGATGTGGGTTTGATTCCCACTGTAGGCACAATATTTACCATTTTCATCACCCCCACAACACGCGTTGTTGTGACCAGGATCCTGTACAAGCTACGCGTTGTAGGGTTGTTGAACCTAAACTGTGTATGTATATGTAAGTGCATTGCCTGTATGTATGTAGTTGTAAGCATTAAATGACCATTTAAAAGACTTACAATTCCAGGGGACGAGTGTAGTAGTCTGCACTGACCTCTCAGGAAAGGAGCCACATAGACAGGTGGGCATGGATAGTGTGGGGACATTAGGGAGCCTAGGTGGTGTAATGGTTAGCACACTGGTCTGGAATGCAAGAGATGTGAGTTGGATTTCCAGTCTAGGCACAATATTTCCCAATTTCATCACCCCCCACGACAATACTGAGCTTCGTCACGTGGGGTTACACTTACCTATGAGGTGAGATTCCTTCCTTTCTATCTCTAACGTAGCCAATTCTCGACTAAAATACTGCAAAGGGAAGTACATTTTCGTAATCATTTTTTTGTTGTAACTCGGATGACAATCAAATTAGCAAATCATCAATAATTTCTAACTCAAAATATGATTTTAA
This sequence comes from Branchipolynoe longqiensis, assembly GCA_030323885.1. NCBI lineage: Eukaryota > Metazoa > Annelida > Polychaeta > Phyllodocida > Polynoidae > Branchipolynoe > Branchipolynoe longqiensis. Next base: position 48,851,784 of record CM059189.1, read on the forward strand.
AATACTTACATGAAGTATCTTTTATCAATACAACATTCTTATTGCTAACATATCCTAGCAGTGAGGTTTAAACGAAAATGACTACAAAACATCGAAATCTTCACGGATAATCGAGAACCTCACATAAATGTCGAATTCCTGGACCTCGCAAGTTAGTTTATAATAAAAAAGTAATTTAGTAATATATTAATTGTTGATGCAGCCTCAAACAGGCTAAAACAACCAAGATTGGGGGGAAAACTCGCGCCTCGCCTCTTTAATGCGGCTGTCACACCTCACCGGATTGGGGGAAACGGACAGAAAATGAACAATGTCCAGTTTGTGTCCGTATAAGTTTTGAACATGCACAAAACTAGGAACCGATGCCGCCGGACTGACATTAAGTTTCTTGTCCGGTTTGATTTCATTTCGTCAGTTGGCTATCCGTTCATGTCCGTTTCCTGTCCGTTTCCTGTCCGTTCGTCCAGCGGCCATTTACCCGGTAGCGCAACATTTTGACATATTTTAATACATTTTGATACTTATCACCACCGGACTAGACAATTCTGTCCGTTACTCAATCCGGCGAGGTGTGACAGCCGCTTTAGGCACAATCACACATTGCTCATGATGAGCCAATATGTGGACGTTTGAGACTACACTATAAGAATAGACCGAGTACAAATATAATGTAATTGTTATAACAAATATGTATTAAACTGCGAGCACTGTCCACATATGCCCATATAGAGAGACGTGGAAGGAGGGAGACCAATTATTGACAAATCAACATTCCTCTACTTAGAGTTACATAGTCTGATGGTTTTGAGTTTCTACTATTTTCTGAGATAAATACATTAAATTAATCATTATAATCTACTTTACTTTAGATTGAAGTAACTTTTATTTTAAATGGCTAACTTTGTGAAAACATCCCAAATTAGTTTTGGCAAGCACATCAAAACTCTGACATCATAGGCTTTAGTAGTAACAGGTCAGATTTATGATGCCCTTCTATGCAGCAACAAATGTTTAATAAGTGCACCAGTTAAAATGTTTAATAAGAGCACCAGCATCGAAGTTGAATATGTAGAATCAAATTTAGATAAGAGTCTTGCTTTTGAAAATTTGATGTTTTCATCGGACTTTTGCAACTTTAATAATAAGAATATATCAAGTAAAAAACGCATTAGATTGTACCTTGTGGATGCTACGCAGTCTGTTGAGCCCGTCCTTGGCGCCCCATTGGCAGAGGTCGTGGAGCGTGCGCAGTGCCTTGTCAAAGCGGCGCCGGTTTATAGTCCGCACCAACTTAGGCTGAAACACACGGGTTGGTTGTTGGAGTCTTACGACCTGGCAACATCAGAGGTCATATCAGGACAGGTACCGACTTGTGACAGTGCGCACTCATGGCGATTTTATAATGGTGCCCCACTGGGAGACCAGGCCACCAGCAACATGACCCGATATCCCACTCAGTCACATTATCCTGACACTGAGGGAAACCAGTCCTTGACCTATCCTAATAGTGCTGAGTGCCTGGCTAGGAAGCGACAAGTATAAATTGTGTAAGTCATTGGTTTGACTCGGCCAAGATTAAGAACTTGCGACCTTGCACACGGCAAAGCTGCGCTCTAACCGATTCCACCACCTCCAATCCCAAACAACAAAGACACACACCTTTAAATTATCACATTAAAAATGAATGTTCTTACCCTGTACATGGTGGGGTCTTTGTTGAGATTAAACGAATTCGATTCGCCCTCTGAGAAGGAGCCAGCTGCAAAAATAGCAAACAAACTATCATTAGCTTTATCTACCAAACCACATATTGTGTTTACATTAAACATCAATATGTCTTCAGTGACAGCTGTCGTTGATACATTCCTGCAATGTGAGGACACTTTTTCAATGTACAAACTGAATTTGTTTCATTTGACTGTTCCTTCGATGATAGTACACCTGCTATGTAATGACAACATTGGTATGAGTGTAAATCTGTCCTTTGAAGACAGGCACTGCTGTAGTTAGGCTATAGTGCATGACTCATTTTAGCTAGATTAAAACACGACTTGTATGGACACAAAGCATTACAAACGTTAATTATATACAAAAATATAAACAAACAAAAACAAAAAAATAGAAACTCCCCGATTTTACATCACAAACAAGTTTACGGAAATTATTGATAAAGGAAATCAATCCATATGGATTATGACCACTACTGCCAGGCGGTGAAAACAAGTGCATGTACTTAACCGTTATGAGCAGAATAAACAAATGATCACTAAAACATTATTTTAATTAAAAAACAAGGCCCTAAATCGGTATCAATTTGGATCACTCACAATCCCGTGCCTTTATTTACTTTACTTCCCTCCCCCCCCCCATCACCCCCCCCCCCCCGCCCTCCATTCCCCATGTTCTACTATTTTCACAGTAAAACAAATCCGGTGAGCTGACGACACTTAGTTGATTCAGTGAGGGGAAGGGGGGGGGGTGACATAAATGAAAAAAACAGAAGCGTCACAGTTCATATGTCGTTTTTGCCCCACCGTACTGCGCAGTGCCATCTGGTTTTTAATTGGGTCGTTTGACAATAATCCACTGTTCAGCTATTGTTTTGGCAAGCACATCAGTTCTGCCACAGTTCAGCCACAGTTCAGCCATTGTTCAGCCACTGTTCAGCCATTGTTCAGCCACTGTTCAGCCACTGTTCAGCCATTGTTCAGCCATTGTTCAGCCATTGTTCAGCCATTGTTCAGCCACTATTCAGCCATTGTTCAGCCACTATTCAGCCATTGTTCAGCCATGTTCCAGACAGTTTACCTGCAGTTCATTGTGTCATATTAACAATCGCTATGTCATTATAGTGACTGAAAATTGTTCACATTTGTTGCATTAAATAGCAACTGTATGCAAGCTTAGTACTTGTTTCCTAAATTGACCCACAACCTTAGTTCCTGCTTAGTGTGCATGGTTTGTGGAGCCAGTTCATAACAATGACCAGCTCGACCTGAGGTTCCCTAACAATTTACTGACCGTATCCCAGGAGGTGCACAATACCAAACTGTTGTGTTTTAATCGCGTTCCTTTTCCTAAGAACATTTCTCATAACATCGCTTTATATCATGATGCATGTCATGACCCAATTTGAAACCAGATGGCGCTGCAAACGGCGTGGTACACAATCTCATAATGGTGTGACACTTCCCTGTTTCTTTCAACTATGGTGGTGCTAACATTTTGCGCGCCGCAGGTTCAGCCAGCTGAGGCTGCGTCGTGGGCTGCTGTTGGTGAGGCTCGAAGAGTACTGCGCATGCTCAGGAGGCGGGACCAGACGCTCCTCCCGGCTCTTGTCTTCCAGGTGACGGAAACGCTTCTCCAGCCGCTGGTCAGTCTGTAAACATTGTATGGCATTTTCAGGGTCCGCACACATGTGAAGATATGGAATTCAAGGCTACTTCAAGGCTGTTTTTGATAGGAATTCAAGACTATTTTCATTTGGATTTCAGGAAAGAACAACAATGGTGAATGGTGATTTCGGACTAATTTAGATCAGTCGGGACAGTTGAATGGAATTCAAGTCTTTTCAAGACTAGTTGCCCAAAACAGGTTACATTCAAGGCTTTTCAAAGCCTTGAATTGGGGTAAATGAAGTTCAAGACTTTTCAAGACTTTCCAGGTCCCGTACGTACCCTGCATACCTGTAATCATCATAATTGTTCTCAGGGGCGGAGTGAAATCAAATGGGCCTCAGCCTTTGGCTTTGACCCATTTGAAATCACTCCGCCCAACCATTCAGACTATGCCCAATGTAGGACAGTAACTTTTTTTGCCCAATGGGGCGAGTGACTGAATGTTCTACTTGCCCAAGTGGCAAAACTACTTGACCAAGCCCAAGTCAGCCAATTGAAACTGAAATCTGCTACTGCAGATCAGAAAAATGACGACTTGCCAGTTAGGACAGGTGACCGAGAACTTCACCTGCCCGACCAAGTAAACTAAGTGCCCCGGGGTAGCAGGCCCTGCCTCTGTGCAGTACCATGCAATGGTGCATTAACAACCAATGCAATGGTGCATTTACAACCAGGCAGTCCTTATTGTCCTGTCCTGTAAATATGCCTATGTAAAATTAGGCCTTTCAATTATAATATGCTCAGTAAACCATCGCACTCCTGAAATCAAAGAGGAAGTCATGCCTATGTGATGGTTGGTTGGTTGTTGGGGTTTTACGTCCTGGCAACATCTAAAGGTCATATCAGGATGGGTACCGACGTGTGACAGTGCGCACATGGCGACTTTATAGTGCTGCCCCACTGGAAAATGAGGCCACCAGCACCATGACCTGATATCCCACTCAGTCACAATATCCTGACACAGGGCTAACCAGTCCTTGCCCTATCCTATTAATGCAGAGCACAAGGCTAGGAAGCGACAAGTATCAATTATAAAGTCATTGGTTTGACTCGATCGGGAAGCGAGCCTATGTGATGTACATACCAGGTTGCTGCTGGCTGTCTCCAACACCATCTTCACCTCTCTGATGCAGTTCTCTACGGCCACAATGTTCATGGACCGGAATATGGCATCCTCTGCCGTCTCTGCGTCTGCCACCTGGCACTTCCGGCCTGCCCCTTCCACGTCACTCACTTCCGCTTGCCGCTCCATGAAACGCTCTGAGTGAATACGGGGGGGAGGGGGGGGGGGGTCTTTAGTCTATCTAAGCACACTTTCAAACACAGGTTATACAACCTAAAAGTAAATTGAACGGTTTTGCATCTAAATAAAATCCCCCCAATTATTACAGATCTAAATGGTGCTAATAAAACATTCCTTCTGATAAGTATTTTAATTGCCACACAATAAAAGTGATATTGCTGAACTCCAAGCGAATATTACATTTCTGTGATTGTTCTCCGCTTGTTTTCTCATAAATATCTCTGTCGCTTTCTCACATCTCTACTAGTACTACTCTCTGCGCTGACGAATCAATCAGGTGTGACCGGCGGTTGGTCTGTGGGAGCACCAGGTGGGCAGCCACACGCTGATCATTCGTGACCGACCGCTGGGGCAGCCCGACAGGCCAGGCAGGCCCTGCCTCTGTGTAGTACCATGCAATGGTGCAGCCTGACAGGCCAGGCAGGCCCTGCCTCTGTGCAGTACCATGCAATGGTGCAGACCGACAGGCCAGGCAGGCCCTGCCTCTGTGCAGTACCATGCAATGGTGCAGCCCGACAGGCCCTGCCTCTGTGCAGTACCATGCAATGGTGCAGCCCGACAGGCCAGACAGGCCCTGCCTCTGTGCAGTACCATGCCGTGGTGCAGCCCGACAGGCCAGGCAGGCCCTCCCTCTGTGCAGTACCATGCAATGGTGCAGCCCGACAGGCCAGGCAGGCCCGGCCTCTGTGCAGTACCATGCAGTGGGGCAGCCCGACAGGCCAGTCAGGCCCTGCCTCTGTGCAGTACCATGCAATGGTGCAGCCTGACAGGCCAGGCAGGCCCTGCCTCTGTGCAGTACCATGCAATTGTGCAGCCCGACAGGCCAGGCAGGCCCTGCCTCTGTGCAGTACCATGCAATGGTGCATTTACAACATTAAAGTTACACAGTATGCTCGCGTTCCTGTTTCTAAAAATTTAATTAAAAGCTCAAATTATCTATGAACTGCCCAAATGCTGTAATTTACTATTAGCTGCGTTTAAGAATCATTCCTAGTTATCACAACTACTGAGTTTGTGAGTCATATCGCATGGGGGTGTTTGTTTGTTTGTTGTTGTTTTACGTCCTAGCAACATCTAAGGTCATATCAGGACGGGTATGGGGGTGAGTAGAGGTTCTAAGTTGGCACAGGTTTGAATCAACATTGGCATCTGGGTCGTTCTCAAAAACTCACATATTTGGTTTCCACGTTGCATTGTTAATGATTTGTCCTCGATTTTTTTCATTTGTGGGTGTGGGTGTGTGGGGGTGTGTGATTAAGCCAAATAGTTATAGTTGACTCTGTGTATTAAGTAGTTTAGCCAAACTACATGTATTTAATATATCCCACAAAATGTATCCAAAATATGCTTATATGATTTTGTGCTAAAGTCAAAAAAGGAAAGATTTGCATATTGACACCATACATCTACCCAAACATTCTTTTTGACTTTTTTCTTAAAGACACAATCTATTTTGCTTAACTCTAATCAATAAAATCTTGTTTGAATTTGTTGTGTGTGCTAAAATGATGTTATTGATGTGTGTTAAAATGGGTGGTTATGGATGGATGTTATGCTGTTCATTTTAATGGCTTTTTCAATTTGTTTAAGATCAAAATAAAAAGGAGAACAAACTAAATTTCAACTCTGACATATGCACAACATATAAACCTTCATATGAATATAGATTCTGATATTATTTGGAATGTTTTCACTATTGGTTTCCATGTCACAACAGTTGTTGTTTGTTTGTTGTTGTTTTACATCTTAGCAACATCTAAGGTCATATCAGGATGGGTACCGACTTGTGATAGTGTGCACTCATGGCGACTTTATACTGCTGCCCCACTAGAATATCAGGCCGCCAGCACCATGACCTGATATCCCACTCCGTCACATTATCCTGACACTGAGCCAACCAGTCCTTGCCCTATCTTAATAATGCCGAGCCCCAGGCTAGGAAGCGACAAGTATAAATTTTTAAGTCATTGGTTTGACTCGACCAGGGTTCGAACCCACGATCTACCAACAGAGGAGACGGGCACTCTAACTCATTCGGCCATCCCGTCTGGTGTGTCACAAAAGTGGTACACAGTTTCTGCGAATGACCCATATAGAAACTACAACCATGTTAGAAGTGAAACTACTAAAGGCCCTGTCACATTACGGCGTATGGCGGGAGCGTATTGAAAACCTACGTACGCCGTGCTGGTGCCGGCCTATGATGACCTTCGGTGAACTTTCGGGTGGGTTTGAGCGTATGGGGGACCTATGAGGAGCGTATGAGGAGCGTATGAGGAGCGTATGGGAGCGTGCTGCGACATTTTTTGACTGTTTTGATTGGCATGTGGAGCGTATGAGGAGCGTATGAATATTTTAGGAGCGTATGAGGAGCATATGAGGAGCGTATGAGGAGCGTATGCAAAACCTATGCGCGACCTATGCGCGACCTATGGTATCTCTCCGCGGTCCGCCGCTTGGTGACTCCTGGGTATATAAAGCCTGGAGCAACAGGCTCCCCTCACTCTGCCACCATGCCTGCTAAGAGGAACACCACTGCTGCTGCTGCTTCTGCTACTGCTACTACTACTACTACTACCAGTACTACTGCTACTACACCAGCCTCCAGAGCTGCTGTTACTACAGGAGGAGGACTAGGCCGTGGGAGAGGCAGAAAGAGGCAGACTTTGTTACAATGCTCTCCATCACCAGCCTCCTCACCTGCCTCGCCACCTCACCACTCTCCACACCACTCTCCAGAACACCACTCTCCACAACACTACTCTCCAGAACACCACTCTCCACTGGAGGAGCTGGAGATGGAAGTGGAGAGGTCGACGACGCAACGCTGGCGTCCCCGCTCCAGCTCGCCATCTCCTGCCTCTGCGGGCAGCTCACGGGCGTCGTCCGCTGCCTCCGCCGCCTCCACCAGCACCGCTGCCATCGGCACGTCAAAGAGACGGAGGGCCAAGAAGAGCGACTGTTCTCTGTCGGTCTTCAAGGAGGGTCAAATGTTGGACTTCCTCGAGGAGAACCCCATCATTTGGAACATGAAGCTCACGGATTACCGCCGCTCAGACAGAAAGGCCAAGATGTGGGAGGACCAGGCGACACTTCTGGGGACCACAACAGTCCATCTCCAGAAGTGGTTCAAGTCGCTCAGGGACACCAACACGCGGCTCCACAAAAAAAAGAGCGGGGACGGAGCCGCTGACCTGACTGAGCGGGAGCAGTGGATCCTGCGCAAGTTCGGGTTCCTGCGGTCCGTCGTCCGTCACCGACCGGAGCCCTGCAGGAGTGTAAGTACATAATCTTTTTTCGTTCTGACAAGTGCGGCCATTAGTATCGTATTCTAGTTTGTTATGTTATGCTTTTATTGTATTTATGTTTGTTTGTTTGTTGTTGTTTTACGTCCTAGCAACATCTAATATTCTAGTAATTTGTTAATGCTATTGACAATAGATGTGTCATGATATAATCGTTATAAATCCATGTCTGCATTTAACGTTAATTATTTTTGCTTTATATAATTTTGATTTACTGTTGACTTGTCGTGTCTTTTGTCGATTTATCGATTTGCATTCATGTTACTTATGTTATGTTATGATTTTGTTTTGCAGTTGGCCAGTCCTGTCGCGGCTCCGCAGCTTGATCTCAGCTTGGAGGAGAATGTGCCGACCGATGTGGAGGTGGCGATGGACGAGGATGGACCCACTCCCCCCGCTACATCCCAAGAGCGGGGAAAGGGGAGAGGGAAGCGATCTGCCCCAGTCGACAACAACCTCCTCGCTGCCATCCACAAGAGGTTCGATGAGTCTGCCGACATCCTCAAGGTAATGCAGCCGCCTCCTCCTCCACCTCCACATCCACCGGCGGTGACGAAGCGAGTGGCATTCGCCAACTATATGCGGGACATGATCCTCACGATGCCGGAGGAGCGGTTTGTGTCGGTTTGCGGTGCACTCAACCGCATGGCGTCGCACCATCAGGAGGAGGAAGGAACCTTCGTGGCCCCAGTGGTTTGTGTGGCTGCTCCTGCTCCTGCACCTGCTCCTGCACCTGCTCCTGGACCTGCTCGTGTGTCTGCAAGGGAGGCATACCAGCCTCAACCCCACCAGTGGACTCACCAGCCACCACCGGCATCACCATGGGCTTCACAGACACACGAGTATGTGCAGCACTATATGGGGCAGCCGCAGATTCCTCATCAGCCACAGCCACAGCCGCCTCTGCCAAGTCTTCCGCCTCACCCTCAGCCTCTACCTCCAACCTCCGTAGGTCACGAGGCGCCCGCAGCTCCGCTGGTGGTACGGCCGTCACACACTGCTGGACAACTACGGACATTAGGGATGGCGGGGCACACAAGGGGCTCTCCCGGAGTCGTGGTGCGCGCGGGTGCTCCGCCCACTGTGGGTGCGGCATGGCCGGGGACTTGCGCTGCTGCAGACATTGTGACTCCGACACACGTCGACCCCACCCCAGTGAACTTGTCTGAGTCGGCCAGCCCAGAAGGACTATTGAACTTGTCGGGGCTGTCCGGCATATCTGGCATGTTGGGCGCAAATTTGGACTTATTCCCCTCGTCAGCCACACAGTCGCCAGCTGATGCCACTTCTAATGGCAAGGGAGAGAAGTGATTGTAAATATGTGTATATATGTAGTCTTAAGTTTTTATTTATCTTTGTACATTTGTATGTATATATGTATATATATTGTTTATATATTGTTTGTACATTTATATGTCAAGATGCTAAAATAAATAAATATACTGTCAATTATAATTTTTGTGTCCGTGTTCAGTAAAGGCATGCCATCATTTAATTGTTATATATTAAAGTACAATTAACATTAAAATTAAAACTCAATTTTTTCCTGTGTTCTTAGTATGTATGTAAAAAGAGAGGAGATTCATTACAATTACATTAACTAGATGACTTAAAATTAAGGAGCGAAAGAACGTAACAGACATGTAAAATTGTGTTTTCATATCTATAAAATGATATCGTTTATTTTATACTAGACATATAAACATTAGCATCTCATATAACAGGAGAGATGTCACAACATCACAGACATGTTTGCAAAAACAGTAGACAGACACAGCGCATACAGACTGATAAAATGTTTTGTCAGATCATCCTGTCTTGCCATGACAGTGCTCTGGCAGGTGAGACGACCCAGTCTTTAATTAGATTGCGCTGTTCCTTTCCTAGCTTGGACGCGGTGTTGGGGTTAAACAGGTTCAACGTTAATGTCACGAAGGTTGTGGCCCTCTCGCCAACCTCCAGGCACAAAGTTGTTGTTGGCTGTCTCGGGACGATCCAGCTGCATGTTCTGTAGCGCTGGGTAGCGTGTCCTCATGAGGTTGTGCAGAACCATGCATGCCTTGACGATGAGCTTCACATTGGAGGGGTGGTGCTGCATAGTCGTCAGGAGCACTTGGAAGCGGTTGGCTAGAATGCCAAAGGCATTCTCCACCACTCTCCTAGCTCGGGAAAGCCGGTAGTTGAAGAGTCGCTCATCATTGGTCAAGCCCCTCTTGCCGTACGGCTTCATCATGGTCGGCCGCAGGGCAAAGGCGTCGTCACCGATCAGGAAATACGGCACATCCTTCTGGCCGTCGCCGAGCGGTTCAGGGTTCGGAAAGCCGATGGTGCCACCTTCTGTGCACGCCTTCAGCTCGGAGGCGTTGTAGATCTGGGCATCGGACGCGGAGCCCATACCGCCAATATCTGCCCAGATAAATTTGTAATCCGCATCTACAAGCGCCAACAGGACCACGGAGAAAAAGCCCTTGTAGTTGTAGTAGAGCGACCCACTCTTTGGAGGGCACCGGCAGGCGATGTGCTTCCCATCCAGAGCGCCACAGGTATGGGGGAAGTTCCACCTCTCTGCAAAGAGGTCCGCGATGGCATGCCACCCTTCTGGAGTCGTCGGACACGTCATGACCTCGGCCATGTACTCGTCGACGATGGCCTTGCAGACTTCACGCACTATCAGCGACTGTGTGTTGTGGGGCACCCTCCACCCAAACTTCATGGAGGAGTATTTTGTGCCGGATGCCAGGTGCCGCAGAGTAAGTGCTATTTTCAGCGCCGGGTCGAGCGGCACCCTGAATGTGGACCGTTTTTTGGTGATCCTGGGTCCCACTCGCGCCACAATCTCGTCAAACAATTGGGGAGGCAGCCGCATGAAGTTCACAAACGACGCGGTGTCCTCGCTGCGGAGCTCGACCATGAGCTTGTCGAACAAGCCAAACTGTGGCCGCCTCCCAATCCAGGGTCTGACCCACACTGATCGTCGCCGCCGCTCCCTCCTCCTTCGTCTCTCGATACGGGACGCCAGAAGAACCATGAGGAGTAGAGTAAGCTCATGGTGATAAAGGGCAACTCTGTAGAAAAGCTGGAACTGTGCTTGCAGTGCCTGGGCATCCATCCTGTATGAGCAGCAGAGCAGGAATGACTGAAGGAATGGCGTGGGTCGCCTTTATATACCGAGACCATAGGTCGGGCATACGCCGCCATACGCTTCGCATACGCCTCCCATACGCTTTTCATACGCTCTCATACGCAACGCCTAGGTTCTGCGTACGCTGCATACGCCCGAGATACGCCCCTGATACGCCCGTGACGCAAGTTGAGCGTACAAGTAGCGTACGCCGGCGTACCCCTAGCATACGCCGGCGTACCCCCAGTGTACGAGGAGCGTATGCGGAGCGTACGCCGGCGTATGAGTAGCGTATGGCCCATACGCCCCCGTAGGTCGAGATTTTTTGAGCATGCACAAAAAAATGGGGACGGACGGATTTATGAAAGCGTATGGCGGTGTATGCCTCATACGCTTCACATAAGCCGTCACCTGACGGCGTATGAGTAGCGTATGAGTAGCGTATGAGTAGCGTATGAGTAGCGTATACGGCGTATGCCGACGTATATGACGTAAAGCGGCTACGCCGCCATACGCTCCCGCCATACGCCGTAATGTGACAGGGCCTTAAGCACTTACTGGGTGACACCGGTTTCATTCTAAGTTGCAAAAACCAATCAAATTGTAATGTCTTCAAAACTAAAACATCTACATACATTTGATCCTAACAGATCCAACTTTGATATTAGTGTACCCATTCATCATTTCTTTGAGGTTTTCACACTTAAGAACATTAAAACTCACTGGTTTCGAAATGACGCGTTATGCGATCCTGCACTTGGCTTCAACTGAGACGCATGTACAAATTATTTTGCATACTTTGCACTCCCAGCACCTTTAAAGTTAATCAATCATAAAAGTGACTCCAAATTAAAGCAGTTAGTTATAATTGTCACCAGGATGTATTTAACTCAGAAATAAGAAAACATGTTAAAGTTGCATAGTCCGATAATTTTGAGAGTAGTCATTTTTCTGAGATAAATATATTAAATTGATGGTTTTAATCTACCTTACTTCAGTTTGAAGTAACTTTTATTTTAAATGGCTAACTTTTATAATAATTGAAATGCAAACATGCAAAATTAATTTAGGCAAACATGCCAAAACTCTGTCACGAAAGGTTTCTGCCGTAACAGCTTCTTATTAAATTGAGTCAGAATTCCCTTCTATGTGGCAACACATGCTTAATAACTGCATCACTTTCTAAGTTATATAAGTAGAATCAAATCTAGGCCAGTACTTTGGTTTTGAAAATGTGATGCTTCATCGAATTATGCAACTTTAATTAGAGTGAACTTTCACCTCTTGTAAACTGAAGGTCAGTCAGGTAGTGTGTCATGTCCTTGACGAACAACATCAGGTTTCCATACTTAAAGTATCGAGATACCTGAAAATGCACAATTCAGATCCTAATTCACGTAAAACCGAGGACACTGGCTATTTATTTTACATTTATAAATAACACAATGAAGCAGATTAATAAAAAAAAAAAACAGCACTATCGAGGATGGAGAATGCTTTTGCTTATTTATTGGGGATTTACTTCCTAGCAACACTTTAGATAATATCAGGAAGGGTAGCTGCTTGTGACGAGTTTATAGTGTTGCCTCATTGAGAGACGGGTTCAACAAAGCCATGATGTGATATCCCACTCAGCCACATTATCATGATGCTAAATAAATCAGTCCTTGCCCTATGCTATTAATGTCGAGTGCCAGGCTGGGAGTAATACGAATCAGTTTTGTGAGCTATTGGTTTGACTCGGCCGGGGTTCGAACACAAGAGCCCTGCACGGAAAGGCAGCCAGTGCTCTTATATATTCGCCATTCCGTCCGATGGGATGGTGGATATGCAGATTGATTAGATAACATGTGAGCTGAGTGATTGCACTTTGATTAGTATGACTGAAAAAGTAACGCTTCTTTTATTTAACGATGCCTCTAGAGCACATTGATTTTTGCCATCGGCTATTGGACATCAACATATGGTCATTCTAACATATTTCTTTGGAGGAGACCCGCTGCCGCCACATGGGCTACTTTTTCCCATAAGCAGCAAGGGGTCTTTTATATGCACTTTCTCACAGACAGGACAGCACATACCACAGCCTTTGATGAACCAGTTGTGGTTGCGTTTGACTGAAGCTACTGCACCCCCCCCCCCCACCCCCTCATATTATAAGGAAGTGGAGTAAATTCCTAAACATACAAATGTAGCATTACGGCTTGACGCAAGAAAATCTTGAGGGGGAAGACCAAATACTTGTTTCTGTGTGTCAAACCCCTATCTTACACCGCAACTAACTACAGCATTCTCACGCATTAAGCATTGCGCAATTGGTCGCAATGCTCGCATTGCGTTTGATGCGAGGGAAGGAAGAGACCCTCCCCCCGCCTCCTGCCGCCGCCCAGCTTTCTCACCTCCCCTGTCATCCCTGATGCGAGGGACGGCAGAGACCCTCCCCCCGCCTCCTGCCGCCGCCCGGCTTTCTCACCTTCCCTGTCATCCCTCCCTCAGCTTTCTCCCTGGCCTTCTCGCCCTGCCCCGCCGCTTTCTCACCTTCCCCGCCTCTCGCCTCCCCGCTCCTTCCCTTATAAGGCCGCCCGCCGGCCTCCCTCAGTCACTCGCCTCCCAGCCGTCCTCCCTGCACAACCTTTCTTCTCCACCCACCCACCCAACTCTCCCTACATGCCAGTGGAGGGCTCCTCGGCGCCCCTTGCCACAAACTCTGAAAGCTCCCCCGGAGCTCCTTAGTCTTAAGTTTATTTTCCATTTCCCTGTACATACTCTGTCTTGTTTCCTGAGGTGTTTTCAATAAAGCGCCTCTTTTTTCCCAACCCCGCCTTGCCTTCTTCCTTTTCGCGCATCAAAGGTTTTCAGCAAAATATTGTATTAGAATTTGGAAGCGCGCATTGTATGAAGAATACCAACTGACCTTTGAGAATTCTGATGCCATCTCATTGTAGAAGGATATTAATTTCCTGAAGGAAAGACAGAGAATTTGTTGTGCTATGATTATAGCAATAACACCTCACGCCGTGCGATATCCACGGTTAAGATCGCATCCACACATTTACGAGAAACCAATTTTATATTTACAAATCGGATTTAACATTTCTATTACAAACAAAAGTGTTTACGAATAGAAATAGACGTAAATAATTGCTTTGGTCAAAATTCGAAACTATTAACAGAATAAACCGCAACTACAGTTGAACTTGAAGTAACTAAGCCAGGAACTATATCTAGTAGAAACTACCATGAAATGCTATTCGATTCAGGATTCGAACCTGAGGTTTATTCAACAATCACCTCATAACTTTGACATCTGCTTTAAGTAAATTAATTTTGCAAGTTTCCATTTCAAATATCTCCAAACTTAGCTATTTAAGATAAAAGTTGCTTCAAAGTAAAGAAAGGTAGATTATAATCATTAACCTAATATTAGGTTAATGATTATACTCATTAACCTAATATTAATGATTATAATTACTCAGAAAATGACAGACACTGAAAAGTTTTCGGACCATGCAGCTTTATAAATAGTTACATGACTGGGGTACGAGTACCTGTGGTCAGGAGTTATGTAGCTCATACAGAAAGGCTGTACGAAGCCGCAAGCCTGATAGTCCATTAAATAGTTACATGACTGGGGTACGAGTACCTGTGGTCAGTAGTTATGTAGCTCATACAAAAAGGACGGATGAAGCCACAAGCCTGAGAGTCCATTAAATAGTTACATGACTGGGGTACTAGTACCTGTGGTCAGTAGTTATGTAGCTCATACAAAAAGGCCGTACGAAGCCACAAGCCTGAGAGTCCATTAAATAGTTACATGACTGGGGTACTAGTACCTGTGGTCAGTAGTTATGTAGCTCATACAAAAAGGCCGTACGAAGCCACGAGCCTGAGAGTCCATTAAATAGTTACATGACTGGGGTACTAGTACCTGTGGTCAGTAGTTATGTAGCTCATACAAAAAGGCCGTACGAAGCCACGAGCCTGAGAGTCCATTAAATAGTTACATGACTGGGGTACTAGTACCTGTGGTCAGTAGTTATGTAGCTCATACAAAAAGGCCGTACGAAGCCGTGAGCCTGAGAGTCCATTAAATAGTTACATGACTGGGGTACTAGTACCTGTGGTCAGTAGTTATGTAGCTCATACAAAAAGGACGGACGAAGCCGTGAGCCTGAGAGTCCATTAAATAGTTACATGACTGGGGTACTAGTACCTGTGGTCAGTAGATATGTAGCTCATACAAAAAGGACGGACGAAGCCGCGAGCCTGAGAGTCCATTAAATAGTTACATGACTGGGGTACGAGTACCTGTGGTCAGTAGTTATGTAGCTCATACAAAAAGGCCGTACGAAGCCACGAGCCTGAGAGTCCATTAAATAGTTACATGACTGGGGTACTAGTACCTGTGGTCAGTAGTTATGTAGCTCATACAAAAAGGCCGGACGAAGCCGCGACCCCATTAAATAGTTACATGGCTGGGGTACTAGTACCTGTGGTCAGTAGTTATGTAGCTCATACAAAAAGGCCGTACGAAGCCGTGAGCCTGAGAGTCCATTAAATAGTTACATGACTGGGGTACTAGTACCCGTGGTCAGTAGTTATGTAGCTCATACAAAAAGGCCCTACGAAGCCATGAGCCTGAGAGTCCATTAAATAGTTACATGACTGGGGTACTAGTACCTGTGGTCAGTAGTTATGTAGCTCATACAAAAAGGACGGATGAAGCCGCGAGCCCGAGAGTCCATTAAATAGTTACATGACTGGGGTACTAGTACCTGTGGTCAGTAGTTATGTAGCTCATACAAAAAGGCCATACGAAGCCACGAGCCTGAGAGTCCATTAAATAGTTACATGACTGGGGTACTAGTACCTGTGGTCAGTAGTTATGTAGCTCATACAAAAAGGACGGACGAAGCCGCGAGCCTGAGAGTCCATTAATGTGAAGTGGTGTACCTTCAAACAGAACACCAACATAAGAACATAGCAGTAAGTGTATGTGTAAGGCAGGATCGATTGTTTGTTGGGGGCTTTACATCCTAGCAACATCTAAGTCACATCAGAATGAGCATCGACTTGTGACAGTGCGCACTCATGGCAA
This sequence comes from Branchipolynoe longqiensis, assembly GCA_030323885.1. NCBI lineage: Eukaryota > Metazoa > Annelida > Polychaeta > Phyllodocida > Polynoidae > Branchipolynoe > Branchipolynoe longqiensis. The sequence continues at coordinate 48,868,009 of CM059189.1, forward strand.
CTTTTGACACCATTGGGAGACCAGGCCGCTTGCACCATGAATTGATTGCCCACTCAGTCACATTATCCTGATACTGAGCTAATTCGACCTTGCCCTATCCTCGTAATGCTGAGCACCAGCTTAGGGTAGTGACAAGTATCGATTTTGTAAATGATTGGTTTGACTCGGTTGGGTTTCAAACTCTTGACCTTCCATACAGGAAGCCTGTGTTCTATCGATTCGGCCACCTCTTCCAGTGTAAGGTATGATCAACAATAACCTTGTAAAGAGGGCATTAGGACATTAAGTATGTACATAAACCAGGCAAGTTGGGATATGCAAAGGAACACTAAGCTTGTGTAATTACATTTAATACAAATAGAAAGAGGAGCAATTAGTAGAATCAACATAAATATATATAGTTTGCTCTAAATACTAAACCTACATATGCATAGATCCCGTCTCTGGATTCAGATATAATTATCTGCGTGTCTTCGACCATCTTGAACGTGTCGCTGAAATTGAACAAAAGTATTCTTAGGCTCATTAATTAATACATAACTTAAAACATAAGCCAATGTAAGTCAGTTATATATCAATAATCTTGTCAAGTTTATCAGTATGGTCAATCACATTGAGCACATTGGCTATGGACCAGGAATCTATTTGAATGTCAATCCTGGTACTGTTATGATTATTGAAAGTACTTCTATACAAATGTGTTCCTAAAAATAGAAATAGAAATAGAATTATCGCAAATGTCAAAATTAGAATTATCGCAAATGTCATAGTTGTAGTCCTACTGTACCATTTGAAGCTTATGTTACTATTGTTAAGCCGAATTAAAAAAGACATTTTGACTGATAAAGGGATTACATCATTCATGTACACATCATAATGTTTTCAGTCAAACAGTGAACACTGAATTCTCATTTAGAAAGTTATTATAGCATACAGCTCTAGAAGTTTAAATTCTGGAAATCAAATATTTTAATTTTGACATGTTTGAGGCCTCCCGACATGTAAAACAACCTCTGATCATCCTAACCAGTTTTTTGCACATGCGCAGATCATACAAGCTCGGGTTGCATAAACGAATGCACTTGGGGCGGAAAAAATGGCAGATTAATCCAAAACTTCTGGGATTTTTTAAATGACCAATATAACGACAGCAACATAGGATTCAAATATTGTATGATTGTATAGCTTAGTTATATGTCCATTTCATTAATCTGGGTGGTCATACTTTTATAATAAAACATGTTTTTTTAACTGTGCATCTTTGGTCAAATGGGACTTGTACTGGTAGCTACACTAGCAGTACAGACTGACACTACAGGTACCAGCACAAACCTGACGTCATTGCTCCTGACGCCCCCAGCCAAGATGGAAGGCATAGGGGTCAGATCATTTTGCTTGTTTGCTTTGTTCGTTGTTTTACGTCCTAGCAACATCTAAGGTCATATCAGGACGGGTAACAACTTGTAACAGTGCGCACTCATGGTGACTTTATAATGCTGCCCCATTGGGAAATCAGTCCACCAGCACCATGAGCGGATATCCCACTCAGTCACATTATCCTGACACTGAGCCAACCAGTCCTTGCCCTACCCTATTAATGCCGAGCGCCTGGCTAGGAAGCGACAAGTATCAATTTTTACGTCATTGGTTTGACTCGAACAGGGTTCAAATCCACAAACTCATGGGTTCGGATCCCCCGATCTCCCAAAACAGGGGACGAACGTTCAACTCATTCGGCCACCGCGTCTGGTCAGATAATTTTGCACACAGCCCGTGTTCTTTTAGGTACACCTCGAAGTGTTCTATTTGAAATTCTGACGACCGGGATGATTCAAATGGTGCAGACAATGATAATCAATGTCGGCCTTATATCAAACATGGAGGAGCTATGAGATACATATAATTCCAAAATAAATGACCGTTATTCATGGCAGGTTGCCAGCGGGTTAAGTGTGTACCTTGTCATTGTTTGGAAGTCGACACTCATAATCCGAACCGAAAATTCATTCAGATCAAATCCGTTGTCTGCACTCTTGGGAATTGTGATCTGAAGAGAATAACACATGGCACAATAAATCTCCACTTCATTACTTGTCTTCTACTGCTAGACTCCATGAGTCTGGATCAGAATGTCTATGATACCTCATGTTCCTAAGTGGTCACCCACTCAAGTACTTGCGAGGCTCAGTGCTGCTTATCTTCGGTGATCAGGCTGAAGAATAATTGCTGACATTCACAGTTATTCCTCTTATACTCACTACTATCTTGGCCATCTTCCAGTTACTCTACTTATACTCACTACTATCCAGAGGATCCTGGCAACTGTCTGCCAGTCTCCCCCCACTAAATACCAAAACACAACTCATAAGAAAGAAAGGGAGACAAGTCACACAAGATTGACAGTGATAAGGTTGAGCTCCTCCTCCTAGTGACCTGCCAACCTGACTCACTTACAACCTGCTACACAGACCAACATAGCTTCTGCTTGTTCAGTAAGAATCAGTGCCTACAGCACCTTGAACCTAAGTCCTATGGGTGTTACACACAGCTCAGTGGTGAACTGCTTCCTTTTGGTATCTTTAGAATGAGTGTGTTGTCTGTCCAGCAAGTGCAAGGAGTACAAGGGTGACTGGGCTCACACAGCCAGCCAATCAGACACCTCTGCCGCCTGGGATGTGTGGCACCCAAGAGGGGGCACCTGCTACTCAACCAGGGCAGGTGGTGTCCCTAATGTATGCAGAATGGCTGGGTGTGCTTACCCAACGGTCCCGTGGTAACAAGTAGTCGTCATACAGTTACAGTAAACAATAATCTATGCCCCTCTCCATTTGCACTCTTCCTCGTCTCTCTACTTTCACTCTTTATACTCTTCCTTTCTCTTCTTGCCTGTATTGATTTCATTATAGCCTGCCTACACAACCACAGATTCCAGCCGTCGACTTTATAATAGTTAGCGTCTATGGGTGACCACAATTTGCTTGGTTTTGTTAATGAGGTAATTGTACATGTATTAAAATAGTTAATGTGTAGTCACACAAATAACCACTACTAGATTACCATAAGAACCAAGATCATGAATTTAACAAATAAACAAATGATGTCTTGTCACGTGAATGCAGTGTGTAGATTACTGACGTTACCCACACGCCAGGCGATTGGCCTGGATTAGCTAGTTCATAATTATAATTCATTGGCTAGTCATATTACATTTGGTTGTTGGAGTTTTACGTCCTGGCAACATCTAAACTCATATTAGGATGGGCACCGACTTGTGACAGTGCACACTCATGGTGACTTTATAGTGCTGCCTGATTAGGAGACCAGGCCACCAGCACCATGCCCTGACATCCCACTCAGTCACATTATCCTGATACTGTGCTAACCAGTCCTTGCCCTATTCTAATAATGCAGAGCGCCTGGCTCGGAAGTACAAGTATCAATTTTTAAGTCACCGGTTTGACTCGACCATGGTTCGAATCCCACGCTCTACCAAAACCGGAGACAGGCGCTCAACACATTTGGCCATCCCGTCTGGTCAGTTATATTACAATATACATACATGTTAAGATTGTTATAAATAGCTTACGCACCAATGGTTTGGGGCCCTCTTGTTCGGAGAACTCTGCGATGAGTATAAAGTCCTGCTGGGCGTTCGGTCCCGAGTGTTGCCAGGGGTTGGGCGGGGAGTAGGTGGGAATGTACTCGGGTGGGATCGGGCCCGGCCGCCCACCCTGCTCCGCCCCGTCCCTCCCCGCCAGCCCACTGTCCAGACAGTAGCCAGTCACATATGCGTCTCCACCGAACATTGCTGGAGGCGAGGAACCCAAGGTCCCTTTTGGTCAGGACGGGGGGTGACCTCTGTACACGGCTGTGTGGTAGGTGGAGACGATTTGTTGATGAGGTCGCCACTTATTGCCCACACTCCGCACGCCTGAAGGTAAGGTACCTGGATGACAAGATAAGCATGAGTCACTGTTCTGCATGGCTATTTGATGTATCTTTTTTTCTTCTTAACATTTTTTTAAATGATGCCTCTAGAGCACATAGACTTTTCGTATCATCAGCTATTGGACGTCAAACATATGGTCATTCTGACATATTTCTTTGGAGGAAACCCGCTGCCGCCACATAGGCTACTGCTCCTGTAATCTCCTTTGATATACTCAGGGATGAAAGTGGTCTCCGGGAAAAAAAGCGGAAATGCTGATATTCTCCCATAGGTTTAGCATTGTCAGGGAATCGCGGAAAAATACAGGAAGTCAGGTCTGAACTAAGCCTTGTTGTGACTGAATTATCGGCCATATCTAACAATTTCTTGCTTAGGTTTTATGTTCTAACTACATCTAAGGTCATATAAGAACGGGATTCGAACCACCGAACTGTTGTCCTATATACATCCCATCTTTTGGAATTTTGTTTAACATTGATCGGTGGATATAAGAAATCCCGGAAATCCGCGAAACCGCGGAGGTCTTTCATCTCTGTATACTCCTTTTGTAGTTTAGGTTACTGGAGGCTGAGGTGCAGCCTGAAGAGCGGGAGGTCTTCTACCAAGCAGCTCCCCTAATTCCCCTCCCGCCCTCCAGGTGTCTCCCCTCCCTCTACTATCTGCACATTCCGCCTATTTAATGCTGTGCGTTTATTTACCTCCTCCCCCTTCCGCTCCCAGAGAACATGCGCACAGAAAGACACAAAGGACAAACAAAAACCTAAATAGGACTCAGCCCGGAGTGCCTATCCCAATTTTGCAGAATTTGCAACCAGCGGACGCCCAAATACTAAATAGGGACCGCAAACAAACCAACGAACTGAAAGATCTAGCTAGCTCACATTGCTTCAGATGTTTACCCCAATTTGTATATCTTAATGACATATTCATATACTATTTTTAAATATCAACTGCATTGGGCTTAGGACTTCTAATAACACACTTTTGTAAGGAATATTCATAGAGAAAATGTGGACCTACTGGGCCGGAGCTCAAATGACCTTATTCTGTGAATATCAAGCTGAGAAGAGAAAATTGGAATAAAACAGGTTATAACAATAAAAGTAGTTCAAATTCATTATAGCACTTTTGCCTGGTGCTTCCCTGAACTTTTCTACAGTAATGGATTGTTTGCTTACATCCCTCTTAGACCCAACTAAAGTGTTTCTGGTTGCGTGACCAACCCTGAAAAATGTTGTCGACCATAACCTTTTCTGATGAAAAATAAAATAGGAAGCACTACTTTATTATTGTGATTTGATTCTCACACCATTAACATTAAACGACTTATTACTTAATATTTAGAAATAAACCCTTTCAGACCATAACAGATACCTGGTGATAGAGTTCCTTGCTTCAATGAACTTTTACTGATAAATTACATAGGTTGTAGTTTTTGCGTTCGTCAAATTACATCACAGTCAAGGAATTCATGGTAAAAAATAACAAATAAATCTTAACCTACCCTACAGCTTTGATTGCTTGCAACAGGAAACATAACATTTGTCTAAGGCCTTATGCAACTATTTGGGTATAAAAGATATTTGGTGGTATATGACCCAAAACGTGTTTCAGTACGATTTCAGTGAGGAATCCCACTAATATGTATAAATGTCATCTGATTCATATTGACACGTCTTTGAATAACGTGGAAATGTGCATTGTCTTCATAATAATTTGGCAATGCCTGGTTAACGTTGAGACACAAAGTAATGACACAAAAGACATTGAGATGGAATACTCCATTCAATTTTGAATGTCAACATCAGAGGTCCATATGAGCATTTAAAGTGAATGGATGAATACATAAATAATTGAGAAAATTAGTAGATCAAAAAACATACATATATAAGTATATAGAGGGAGTGCATGTGACGTCATCACTCAGTGGTCATCAATCAGCCATCTTGGATTACAAGCACCCTTGCCTAGCCCTGTTGTGAATGTATGCTGAAACATTTTCCTTGTGTTCTGAGCTGTTCTGGGCAGTTTACATACAATGTGTTTACTTTCAGCACTTTAACAACAACTTCTGAGGCCAAACTGCTCAAAACAGTGAAAAATAAACCAACAAATAGGTAAATATGTACAATGTAGAAAGATGCAAGCCTTCTGTGTGTAATCCAGTATGGCCACCGAAAGTTGCCCCGTGACATCATTACACCCCCTCTATAGGATAGTGTAATGTGACCAGTACATCTTAGTAGAACTAGTTAAACAAGTGCTAATATTATTTTCTGACTTCCCCCCCAGTTTGCCATTAAAGGCCCTGTCACATTACGGCGTATGGCGGGAGCGTATTGAAAACCTACGTAGGTCCTGCGCATGCCGGCCTATGATGACATTTGGTGACCTTTCGGGTGGTTTTGAGCGTATGTGGAACCTATGAGGAGCGTATGAGGAGCGTATGGGAGCGTGCTGTGACATTTTTTGACGGTTTTGATTGGCATGTGGAGCGTACGAGTAGCGTACGAGTAGAGTACGCGTAGCGTATGAGCGTATGAGTAGCGTATGAGTCAAGATCGATGTCGAGACCTATGGCATACGCTTTGAATACGCTGTGCATATGCTAGGAGTACGCTCCCATACGTAACTCGTAGGTTATGCGTACGCTATATACGCTAGAGATACGCCGGTGACACAAGTTGAGCATATGAAAAACCTATGCCGGCGTACCCCTAGCGTACGAGGAGCGTACGCCGGCATATGAGGAGCGTATGCCGGCGTATGAGTAGCGTATGAGCAGCGTATGGGCCATACGCCCTCATAGGTCGAGATTTTTTTAGCATGCACAAAAAAATGTGGACGGACGGATTTATGAAAGCGTATGGCAGCGTATGCCTCATAAGCCAGCATCTGGCGGCGTATGAGTAGCGTATGAGTAGCGTATGCGTAGCGTATGAGTAGCATATACAGCGTATGCCGATGTATATGATGTAACGCGCCTACGCCGCCATACGCTCCCGCAAAAAACCCTAATGTGACAGCCCCTTAAGTTTGTAAATTAGGATTCTCTAGATTGCAAGACACGCAGGCAAACTAAGTTCTGAAACATCTGATTTGTACTCCTACATCTAGATAGTTTAAGTGGCATTCTGACAGCATCATTGTAGGACATGGTTAGTCTAACGCTACTAACTATACAAACAGGTTATTTTTTACTTCGTGAGTGCACATTGGTAACTTTCCAACTAATTTACAAAGGCATTGCCTTGGGCATATCATTTACGGTGGGTAGCTATATCTTTATCATCACTGAGAACATCTGTACAAAAATGTTCAAAATAGTTGGCTACCTTACAAACATCTAACACCTTAGTCTAAAGCTAAGGTCTAAAGCCGTGTTCACACACAGGCGTTAAGTCGCCTCAACTAGTTCGCCGTGTCTAGTTCGGCTCACATTCGCCGTGTGGATGCGATGCTGAGACGGATTAGGGCTGAATCGCCTCAACTAGTTCGCCTCAAGTAAACCGCGTCGTGAGGTAGTTTAACTACCTTAAGTCGGCTTATCTAACTTGTGTGGACGGTAGCGGTTTACTTGAGGCTGCTTAAGTACGTCGCAGTCGAGACCTGAGTTTGTTGACTTTCCGGTCGATCAAAAGCGCATATTATATAATTTGGTCTATGAACCGGCTAGAGGTGCACAGATATTTTTTTCATCATTTATTTGTAGGTTTTCACTGACCAGCAGAAGTTTTGACCGTTCCAAAACAATATGATTCAGTCCATACATATCTAGGTCGAACCCACACTCGATCTCTCGTGGTGACGTCGACTAACCAAAACTGGTGCTGTTTAGTATGGAATTGCTCATGCGCAGATATCGATTTCCGCCTTAAACCAATGCTTAGACTTAGTTACTCCCGTAGCCCTGGGCCGCATTCAGGGTCCGTCTCGGAGGCGCCTCGGCGACGTCTTGGCGATGCTTTTTGGTCTATTTGCGTTCAGGGTCCGTCTCGGCGACGTCTCGGTGATGCCTCCCTTTTCAGGTTGGAGAAAAAAAGCGCCTCGAAAATGGCCGCCGCATGCAGTGGTTTCATCCAATCAGAGCACAGCATTTCGATTGCAAATCGCCACCCCCTATGGGGGCGGCCATTTTCAAGACAAGAAACTGCCTTTGTGGTTCAGACTAGTGTGATGTCACGGGCGCCTCCAAGGCGCCTCCGAGACAGACCCTGAACGCGGCCCTGATCCTGTGTTACTGTTAGGGCTACTGAACAACCCAATAGAAAAAAAGAGTTGAAAGGCTGGGAAAAGGAAATGACCGCATAAATTCTTAATATAACTATAGAAGCATAGTCTATAAGTATAACTATAAGCAGCAAAATATATTCTTCACGTACCTATCTAACTTAAATTTGTGTAGATGTAGTTTGCGAAATTGGGAAGGAGGTAGATAAAAGATTCACATCTGACTCTGTAAGTCTGTTCAGCTACTGTAGTTCGGGGTGAATCTTTTATTTAGGAGAGAGTGTGCAACGTGAATCGCTTTAAAATAGTAAACATCTAACATTTGAGATTCATTCCCCATAAAAAAAAACGACAGAATCTGAGAATGGGCGTGGCGTGAAACTGTCACTTGCGAGTAAATAGTGTCACTGCCACCCACTGGTGACGGTAATGTATGAACTGCATATCAGCACGTTACCTGACTATTTAACTATTCATGTGTTAACTGGAGATATCCTCCATCGCCGATATGAAGGAAATGGCCACTAGATAGATTGACAAGAATATCTCTGAATGCAGAATGTTTGCTCTCGTCCCTCGCCTACCTTGATTGTCTGTACAACTATGACTCCGTTTATATAAGTAGTTATATAAGCATTTTAGAGCATATGCACTATTTTGAGATATAAATAGACTCTACTGTGATAACAAACATGGGTTATGTCCAGAGAATGAATGGATAATATTAGTAAGGAATATACATCTAAATTATATTCAGCAGTTCCAGAAAGGGATTTCTTTGTGAACGGAATCATGAGGACACAAGAGTCAACATAAAGCCGAATACAACGAACTAAGAATTGTATAGTTTAGTGACTTCCTTTGCTGCTTATTATATGTACATATTTTGGGTGCAACAGCTGTCAAGAGAATTATGTGTCTTTGTGCAATTTTACGAGAAAGAAAACATTTCGAAGAGTGATTTTCGAAGTTCATTACGTGAGTGTTAGCCTTATGTATGGTGTCGCCACCTACTGGAATCCACCTGGTCCAACTTATGTAGCTTCATGTAATCAGGGAAAGGGGATATACGCGTTCTCTGCTATAATCATAAAAATATAATGTAATTCAACAATGGCAATATACATTTAAAGTCTGAACACATATAAACCAAATGTAGCTTTACTTGGTGGTTATGTTCTCAAACATTACTATGCTCCACAGGTGTGTTCTGACAACTGTCTGTCAGTCCCACCTGTGAAAGTACGACGTCTGAACACTTTGACTTCTGGATACTGAATGACTTTATTCCCCTCTAGGGCTCAAACCATAGCCGGCCAAACTTTTCCATGACGTCATCTCATTTGCATATATTACAGACGTGTCTAGACGTCTATTATGCATATATCACACCACCCATGATTACTCTCAACAACTCCTAAGGAAGAAAGGAAGACAAGTTCCGCAAAATTGACAGTGAAGAGGTTGTGCTTTATTGGCATCAACCTCTGTTCACCTACTGGCGACCTATCACCCTCACTCCTTACCAACTGCCCACAGAGATCCTCGAGATCATGACTCTTGCTGGTGCATATAAGAATCAGTGCCGGAATTCAGCCCTTTGAACCTGAGTCCAATGGTTGTTGCACACAGCTCAGTGTCTTTGGAATAGATGTTGCTAGTTCAAGTGTAGAAAGTGGAGTCCTCTCCAAAAGTACTTCATGTGGGGTCTGTGTGTCAGGTATAAGGAATGCAGGTGACTGGGATCACACGGCCAGCCAGTCAGACACCCTCTACAGCCTGGGTGGGTGACACCCTAATACTAATAGGGGGCAGCTCAACCCAAACTGCAGGATGTGTCCCTAATATATGCAGAAAGGCTGGGTGTGCTTGTCCATCGGTCCCGTGGTAACAGGTAGTTGCAGACAGTTACGACAAAGATATATATCAATGCTTCTCTCCTTCAATGGCACCCCTTTCTGGTGCATGAAAGGAACATTTCAATAATTATTAACTGTTTCTTAAGTATGAACATTACATCACAATCTCAGTCCCTATGTGTTATCACATTTCCACATAGGCACTTATGTCACAAAGCGAGTGGGGCACCCATTGCTTCTCTGTTACATAATCATGGTCCCCACTCCATCGCCCGAGAATAATAATGTTCTTTGCCAATATATGAATCCGAACCGAAAATCTGTATATTTTTACACAATGACTTACAAAATTGATACTTGTCACTTCCTAACCTCGCACTCTGCATTGATAGGATAGGGCATGGACTGGTTAGCTCAGCATGAGTGGGAAGTTGGGTCATGGTGCCGATGGCCTGGTCTCCCAGTGAGGCAACATTATGAAGTTGCCATGAGTGTGTACTCTCACAAGATAGTACCCATTCTAATATGACTTTAGATGTTGTCAGGATGTAGAACCCCAACAAACTCCCTTTAGTTAAGGCAATGTAGGATTAAATTGTGATACCCATGCCGACCGATGTGTACGTTTTGTGCTGGGGGGTCGTTAAACAAACCCCCAAAAAAGAAAAGATACCCATCCCCGTTTTGGGTGTTTTTTGCTCTAAATTTGTGAAGGAAAGTCAAAGTTACTATTGTTTTCTATGGTAAACGCAGCAGCATTCGCATTCACACCGATCGGTCCATGGGTTAATCCATTTGCCGCATTCGCAATCGCAATCGGACATATGGAAGCACCCATGTTTATTTATATGCTTTTCCATTTTTTTGCCGCATTCGCATGCTGCATACCGCATATGGAATCTTAACTTTAGTAATTCAATGCATGCCTAAATTTATGGTTGAGACGGGAGTAGGTGGGAATGTACTCGGGCGGGATTCAAAGCACTACCCTGAGCCAATGTTCTTTTAAATAGCCTAGCTAGATTATCACCATCTCATCATCATGGATGGAACACTGGCTTCCCAGGCAGGTCTGGAGTTCTAATCCCAACTGAGTCAAACCAATGATTTACCAAATTATTATCTTTCTATTTAACATTTCTATGGTATAAGCAATGTATCTGTGTTATTTTTAAATGGGGAAAGCACCTCATAAGTATTGTACTTCTGCTTTCTCCCTTTTCATGTGGAAAAATTACTGATATAAATATCAACTTGTGTGGACATTGATCATGTGGAAATAAATATATTATTATTATTATTATAGGGCGAGGACTGGTTAACTCAGTGTCAAGATAATGTGACTGAGTGGGAAATCAGGTCAAGGTGCTGGTGGCCTGGTCTCCAAATGAGGCAGCACTATAAAGTTGCAATGAGTGCACACTGTCACAAGTTGGTATCCATCCTGATATGACTTTAGATGTTGCCAGGACGTAAAAATCCAACCAACAAACATAATCACCTTTTTCCTCATCGTCATCATTGGCATTGCTATAGTTTAAGTATTAACTAAGTTGTATTTATAACTAATGCTAGGTACACACCTACCGTTTTTCCGCACCTACCTACCGAATACGATCAAAAACTCCCCACAAGTTGTGAGGTGTGCACTCCCCTAGCACACCTACCGATTGAGATTCACGACTTAAAACTCACGTTTAGGGCTAAAACTGCTTCCTTACGATTGCGATTCGCGATTCGAAAAATGAATCGGCCCGTTTTCAGTTTTAAGTGGGTCGGGTCGGGTCACGAGTTTTAGTGTGCGGATCGTATACGGTAGGTGTGTACCTAGCATAAGTCATAAGGTCTTCAATGATATTACTGATGACATGTCTAAGATAGGTGCCCTCCAATCCACTATCGCCTGACCAATAAACTTGTAAAACTATTTATGACCTCATCTCAGGCAGAGTAGAGTCAGAAAAGGCAGCCCACCCGAGACTCATGCGCAGTACCCTCATTGTTACATCCATTTTTGAAGGGCCAAAGATTTCAGGAACGATAGAGACTATTTTCACTGTTGTACAATGTTTGAAAGGCATTTTACTAAGCTATTCAAGTCTTTAGAAAATTCAGAGGTAAGACTGCCAGGAATGGCCATGTTAACTATTAGAATGTGAATCTTTAGCATTTTTTCTTCCTAAAAGTGGTTATACAATGACTAGAACTGGAACCACAAGTCTAGAATCTGGCAGAGTGTTGTAGGTGTCAGGCGGTTTTGTATAACGGTTGCCATGGAAAACCACATTTTTCTGTGATCTTATTTTTGTATATCAGTTTTGATAAGCCGAGATGATTTCCCATAGCAAGAAGAACCTTGGTATCAAGTTTGACCAGGATAAAACCATTAATAAAGAAACTGTGGTTGTCATATTGTAGGTGGGCATGATTGTATTATGGTTGCCATGGAAACCTACACTTTTCTGTGATCTATTTGAGAAAAAAAATCAGTTTTGATAAGCTGAGGTGATTTGCCATACCAAGAAGAAACTTGATGTGAAATTTCATCAGGATCTGAATATTATTTTTAAAAAGCTACAGTTGACTCATTATAGGTATGAGTGATTGTATTATGGTTGCCATGGAAACCGACATTTTCCTGTGATCTAATTTAAAAAAATCAGTTTTGATAAGCTGGGGTGATTTGCCATACAAAGAAGAAAATTGGTGCGATTTGTGATCATAATCTGACCATTAATAAAGAAACTACAAAGAAATGTTGGTATAATTAGTCTATTTAACAATCCTTAATAAGGCACTTCTCTAATGCATCTGAAAGTCAACAACCTTCAAATGCACATGTCTCATTCAATTTTTGGAATATCTTTAAAATTCAAAAAGCATATTGCTTTTGATTCATTGGAGCTTCCAATGGAATTATAATTTGAATGTTTGGACTAATTTGACAATTTTAGGAGTGTAAACCTATCTAAGTGGCATTCTCTGTGGCGGAGTGGTTAGAGTGTCTGACTTTTTTCTAGGTCAGACTCCTAATCTGAGGGTCGGCGGTTCAATTCCCCGTGCCCCCAGCTCTGCCAATTTGGATTTCCACCGCAGTGTATAACTTACAGCGTCATCAAAGGCCGGTTGCTCTCATACCATGTGTATGTGGTGTGGGAGGTTAAAAATCCCTTGGGTCGGTAAAAGTGTAGGCTCGGGCTTTCTATCGACCAGCAGTGGAATGAGGAAGACCAGTCGTCTATGACTGAAATTTCCCCTGCTTAAAGTTGCATAGTCCGATGGCGTTTGAATTTGTATATTATTTTTTAGTTAAATATATCAAATTGATCGTTATGGCCTACTAATCATTAGTCTGGAGTCATTTTGATGAAAAATGGATAGTTTTGAAGCAATTTGAGCTGAAAGAACCCAAAATACTTTAGACAAGCTTGCCAAAAGTCCTCTAGCTATGACACATATTGACATCTCGCGATGACCATGTGATGTTGGATGACCTAATTCAAATGTAGCCTGGTCTCCTGGTAGTTTCCACTGATGGCGCCATTGCACCATCAGTTATTTGCTGCATGGTCTGATGAAGCATAATTTATTTGGTCAAAATCAAACCACATAACGTTTACATTTGATCTCATATTTCCAACTCAGATGGGACAATGTTAGACTAAAAATTTGAAGGCACCCAGTTTTTTTGTGTGTGTATGCTTTTTGTACATCAGTTGATTAAAGTTGCATGGTCCGAGGGTTGTACATCAATTGATTAAGGAGGGGGATTTTCAATTACAGACAATTGGTATTTCTCATTCCACTGCTCCTTGTCCTATCCTAATAATGCCAAACCCCAGGTTAGGTAGCAACAAGAATCAAGTCATTTAAGTCAATTTCTAAGTCAATTTTTAAGTAATTTAAGTCATCCCATGACCTACCAAACAGGGAAGTGGGCATTTAATGCATTTGGCCACCACTTCTACTTTATAGTTAGTTTGAATTCTGTTCTGCCAGCTATTTTTTATATTTACAGATGCACAAATACATCAATAATAAATCAATATGTGTACCCAATTTGTTTAATTCTATCTTTGGAATTAACTATGGACTAGTTATTAATGATGTAAATTCAAGAACCACAATTAAATATGTATTATATTAAAAATATATATATTTGTTTGTTGTTGTTTTATGTCCTAGCAACATCTAAGGTCATATCAGGATGGGTACCAACTTGTGACAGTGCACACTCATGGTGACTTTATAGTGCTGCCCCACTGGAAGACCAGGCTGCCAGCACCATGACTTGATATCCCACTCAGTCACATTATCCTGACACTGAGCCAACCAGTCCTTGCCCTATCCTAATAATGCTGAGCGCCAGGCTAGGCAGCAACAAGTATCAATTTTTAAGTCATTGGTTTGACTCGACCAGGGCTCGAACCCAGGACCCCATGATCTACCAACACGAAAGACGGACACTCTAACTCATTCGGCCATCCCGTCTGGTCTAACAATATATATATATATATTACCAAATGATTCTGATACTTGTAATGTTGAATATACTGCCATATATGGTATAAATTTGTAAGGTAATATTATTTTGAATGATATTATATTGAACAGCCAATGTATACGGTCAAAAGTACACACAAAAATATAACCACAATAAATAGTATAACATTTATGACATGTAAGACAACTTAAACAAAGCATTTATGAAAACAAAAGAAATGCACTCAGTTAGCTTAATGTGTCAATTCTTTATATTTGCAAGTGTTGTGTTAATTCTTTGTTTGACCTTAACTGTGTGTCGTTATTTTTGTACTGTTATTCTAGTATGTCATTTGCCTGATTATCAACTGTATTGTTTCCAAATTATAATATACATAACTATTACATCACCCTTATTCAGATGTGTAATGATTATGTAATACAAACTTCCATACAGTCACTATCCAACCGTAAGGCTGCCACATGGTTTTGGAACACTACCTGACGAAAGAAAACGTCATGATTTGACAATTTTGTTTAAAGTTGCACAATCCAATGCAACTATAACATTTTAAAATAAGACAGTGTATTTATAACACAAATCAGTATATTTTGGTAGCACACTCAGGTTACTCTAACAAAATTGTTGCAAATTTGCTGTCAAATATGTCAAATAAAGTTGAGTTAATTGTTTTGGTTTTGAAAAGTTGATGATTCATGGGACTATGCAGCTTTAACAAAGCATTCTTCAACTTGTTACTTTGTTGTAATTACTGAAATGGTCTAGTCTTCTATTGACATTATGATGGAACATCAAGATTTTGGCAACATTTTTAAAGTTGCACAGTCTAATAGAACCATAACATTCCCAAATCCAAATGTCACAATTGACATACTACATTTTGGTGTGCAGTCTTTGATCTTTCTTTATTTTATATTTTAAAGTTGCCATGAGTGTGCACTGTCACAAGTCGGTACCCATCCTGATATGACCTTAGATGTTGCTAGGATCTAAAACAACAACAAACAAATATATATTTAATATAATACATATTTAATTGTATTTCTTGAATTTACATCATTAATAACTAGTCCATAGTTAATTCCAATGATAGAATTAATCAAATTGGGTACATATATTGATTTATTATTGATGTATTTGTGCATCTGTAAATATAAAAAATAGCTGGCAGAACAGAATTCAAACTAACTATAAAGTAGAAGTGGTGGGCAAATGCATTGAATGCCCACTTCCTTTTTGGTAGGTCATGGGATGACTTAAATTACTTTAAAATTGACTTAGAAATTGACGTAAATGACTTAAAAATTGATTCTTGTTGCTACCTAACCTGGGGTTTTGGCATTATTAGGATCGGACAAGGAGCAATACCAATTGTCTGTAATTGAAAATCCCCCTCCTTAATCAACTGATGTACAACCCCCCCCCCTGACACAAACACAAAGGAAAATCCCAAAATACTCAGGGTATCATAAGATTTTCAGTTCATCTGAGTTGGAAACATATGATCAAATGTAAGTATATGCTTTGGCATTAAAAAGAAATTATGCTTCATAAGACAATGCAACTTTAAAACGGTTCAGGCTATGGTGCCATCAAACTTCCAGTGGGACATCCTGGAACCTGACTAGGTTACATATGGTACTTGGAATGAGAGCTTGGCTAATGAGGCCACGAGATTGACATAATTGCTTAATGAGTGTTCCTGCATAATAGTGACTCAAGTAGGTGTCCAAGGGGATGAGGTAATAAATTCACTGATTATTCGGAATAGGCTGTCCCCAATCCTTAGCTATTGCACTAGTATCTACGTTGGATATATAGAACTAAATTTAGATAAGTGTTTTGCTTTTGAAAAAAATACGTTTCATCGGACCATGCAACTTTAAACAACTAATGGACCAAAACAAAAAAGAAAGAAAAAAGATATTTACATTTGCCAACTCCGTGTCCGTCTAGAGAGCAGTAAAGTAGGAATACCAAATATCAGCAACTGACGTTTATCCTGCTTAAGAAACGGACGTGAATCAAACGTAAACAAAACACAACAAATGTAAGTAAACATAACACACTACTAACAAGTGCCCCGCCCACCAATCCACGTGCATCCCAGTGACCTTGTTTACACCACGTGACCTCCCATTCCGGCGATACACCGGATCCACGCCAAAGTTTGACAAGATGGCGATAACATGAAGGTACGTTCTTTTCTGATCTCTGCGCTTGTGTTTGATGTATATAACCTCATTGGTTCCAAATCACACCTCGTGCATCTCAATGTTCACTGGCAGTATGTATGGGAATTAGTTTGAGGTGGCAAATACGGACTGGGTGTATTGCACGAGCCGGAGTCAACTTGGCAAAAGTTAGCAGCATCTGAGCATGGCCACGGCGAAGTCAAAGACCCTATAACACTAAGACGGCTCACTCCCTATCTCTCCCATGGTAATGTAAATTTTGCAGTGCCACCTTTTGGTGGGTTTGATCAGCCCAGCTGCTGGTTGGTGTTTCACATGTAAACACATACAATTATATTATACATGAGATAGGTAAGTATGAATACACATCAATATGAAATTGCTATGAACAAATACACATCATCATCATCATCATCACCATCATCACAATCACACATCTTTCACATTCATATATACATTTATACATATGATATAGCAACTGTTTAACCAAGAGAACAGCCAGCGCACCAAGTGGTGGGTTTGATCATTTTGATTACACAGTACAGACTGAGGAGCCGTCTTAGTATTTGGCGAAGTCCACATGCAAGTTGCAGTGACAAACTCAAACTGGTGCAATTCAGTTGATAACGGGAACAAGGACAGTTGTTAACTCCTGAATCTTGGCCCAGGGCAGGGAAATATGTATGAGTTGATGTGAAGAGATGTGGTTACACATTTGTCGAGGTTTCTTTTAAGTGACGTCACATAGGCTACTGCTATATTCACTATCAGTATCAAATTTCATAGACATAGGCTAGCAATTTAGCATATCACTATTATCACTATGCAGGCAAATGTGACTACGACTACGACTACGACTACGACTACGACTACGACTACGACTACGACTACGACTACGACTACGACTACGACTACGACTACGACTACGACTACGACTACGACTACGACTACGACTACGACGACGACTACGACGACGACGACGACGACGACGACGACGACGACGACGACGACGACGACGACGACGACGACGACGACGACGACGACGACGACGACGACGACGACGACGACGACGACGACGACGACGACGACGACGACGACGACGACGACGACGACGACGACGACGACGACGACGACGACGACGACGACGACGACGACGACGACGACGACGACGACGACGACGACGACGACGACGACGACGACGACGACGACGACGACGACGACGACGACGACGACGACGACGACGACGACGACGACGACGACGACGACGACGACGACGACGACGACGACGACGACGACGACGACGACGACGACGACGACGACGACGACGACGACGACGACGACGACGACGACGACGACGACGACGACGACGACGACGACGACGACGACGACGGACGACGACGACGACGACGACGACGACGACGACGACGACGACGACGACGACGACGACGACGACGACGACGACGACGACGACGACGACGACGACGACGACGACGACGACGACGACGACGACGACGACGACGACGACGACGACGACGACGACGACGACGACGACGACGACGACGACGACGACGACGACGACGACGACGACGACGACGACGACGACGACGACGACGACGACGACGACGACGACGACGACGACGACGACGACGACGACGACGACGACGACGACGACGACGACGACGACGACGACGACGACGACGACGACGACGACGACGACGACGACGACGACGACGACGACGACGACGACGACGACGACGACGACGACGACGACGACGACGACGACGACGACGACGACGACGACGACGACGACGACGACGACGACGACGACGACGACGACGACGACGACGACGACGACGACGACGACGACGACGACGACGACGACGACGACGACGACGACGACGACGACGACGACGACGACGACGACGACGACGACGACGACGACGACGACGACGACGACGACGACGACGACGACGACGACGACGACGACGACGACGACGACGACGACGACGACGACGACGACGACGACGACGACGACGACGACGACGACGACGACGACGACGACGACGACGACGACGACGACGACGACGACGACGACGACGACGACGACGACGACGACGACGACGACGACGACGACGACGACGACGACGACGACGACGACGACGACGACGACGACGACGACGACGACGACGACGACGACGACGACGACGACGACGACGACGACGACGACGACGACGACGACGACGACGACGACGACGACGACGACGACGACGACGACGACGACGACGACGACGACGGACGACGACGACGACGACGACGACGACGACGACGACGACGACGACGACGACGACGACGACGACGACGACGACGACGACGACGACGACGACGACGACGACGACGACGACGACGACGACGACGACGACGACGACGACGACGACGACGACGACGACGACGACGACGACGACGACGACGACGACGACGACGACGACGACGACGACGACGACGACGACGACGACGACGACGACGACGACGTAGTAATTACCGATGTACTACTTACTACTACTGTGTAACTACCTACTACTACTACTACTACTACTACTACTACTACTACTACTACTACTACTACTACCACTACGACTGCTGCCACTACTACTACTTGTTCCTAGGGCTAGGCCATACCCTGACACTGTAGAGACTTGCAGAAAACGTAAAATACCAGATAGCCCTACAAAACAAATGTCTTCTGTTAAAATACATCAAACCCTTTAATTTGACATATAAATGGACTTTATAGGCATAGCAGAAGCAAAATTATCAGTTCATGTATCAGGAATACAGGCTAATTATCTCAAAGTTACTCTATTGATTTTCAAGTGCAGGATTTTTGACTGGAGTAAAATAGTATATAAACAGCACAAATTGTTAATGGAAAGTCCCAAGGTCTATGCCTACTGTTCCAACAATGTTAAAAGTATAAAAACTAGAGGTATTGTATCTCGGTTGAAACATGGCAAAAATGAGTCAACAATTGTAATCATTAACACGAATAACATTTTCAAAGTGAGCATCAATCACACACCCTATGGCATTGCTTTGTATAATATGTGCATTTTTCTTTAAATATAAAGATGTATTTTCTATTGATATTGTTAAAAGCTGATTTAGCTGTCGCCAATTATATTCCGGTACCTGAAGCGACTTAACAGTATGTGCTATACCATTTTGTCTGATTTTTGATTCGGTAGAGTTTGGGGAGGGTATAAATGGGGAATATCCCTCAGCACTACATTTCAGTGTGAGTAATAGCTGAATCCATGAAGACGACACGTTGCATTTGCCATGAGTGAGTCTCACTGCTTTTTTTGTGTGTGATGAATTTACTTACCCTGCCCATAACTGATCGATGTGTTTTTGTTAACACTTGTTTTCACCACCGGGCAGCACTAATCTAATTTGATTCAAATCTTTTGAATTTTGTTTTAGTGATAATTTAGGTTTTCTTGTTTCTTGTTTATGTAACTGTTTGTAGATTGCAAACATTCCAAAATCTGGCTTTTGCCATACTTTGTGTTAGTCCTTTTACCTGTAAGCTATATATTTTTGTTAATGTTTGCGTTTCTATTGTAGCTTGCTCATTGTAACTACTGCTCATAGCAACATGTTTAATTCACGTGGGCGAGAACTCATGTGATGGCAACTTTAGCTTCCGCTTTGCTGTCATAAAACCACTCCTTCATCGTTTCCACTTCCAGCCCTGGGAGGCTACTTGGGTGGCTAGACGTGAGAAAATATAACCGCTATTACTAGTATTAGCCCATTTATATCAGTTAAATGTGGCATGGAGTTACACAATAGACCACAGACCGAATCAGCTGATCACCCATACCGTGGGCATGTTGACTAAAGATTTGATGTGTGGGCTGGTAGGATTGACAGCGTTTGAACATGGTGCAACAGGAATGGGGCGTGTTTGAACATGGTTTTGTTATTCTGACTGGTTCCCAGTATTTAACTAGTCTACCATGGTGATGTGCGTGTACATGTTGTATACACTGCACAGCTCATCCTTATATATTATATGTACTGGGACTGTGGGAGGTCGGCAGTTTGGTTCCCGGTCAAGTCAAACCAATGACTTATCAAATTTATACTTGTCACTTCCTAGCCTGATGCTCAGCATTAATAGGATAGGGCAAGGACTGGTTATCTCAGTATCATGATAATCTGACTGAGATATCGGGTCATGGTGCCGGCAGCCTGATTTCCCAGTTTTGGCAGCACTATAAAGTCGCCCTGAGTGCACGCTGTCACAAGTATGTATCCGTCCTGATATGACCTTTGATGTTGCCAGGATGTAAAACTCCAACAACCAACCAATTATATTTACTTGAAATATTTAGTGTAGTTTGATCCCTTCTCTTATTTGGCTTGCCAAGTCACTTTTATTATACATCCATACACATAACCTAATTCTTTTGATTTAACGCTCCGTGTAATATCTTCCGTATAATCCATGTTTATTATATTTGTAATATAATATCTTATCGGTTTTGAGTTTTCCGTATAATCCATCAATTTCCCGTACACCGCCATGTTCTGACGATTATGTCCTAGTTTTAGACCTATCTCTCTGTGAGAATGCAGACTATGGGGGGGGGGGGGAGCATCATTGTACAACTGAACAAAAATGCTGGCATATACCCTGAATATCGTGCACTCATTATCGTCACTTGAACGCTGGTCGCTGGCCCAGCTCCATATTTGCACACACTCCAAGCGGATAGTAGGATGGCCGGGGCTCCGTCACGAGTAAGACACTCGGCGTGGAGAGTGAACGAACGATCAGTGAGGAGTCGTGACTAAGACAGAATTGTTCCGGCACGCTGTTGCTAAAAATAGATCACGGGGATGCCGCTCACGGATCTAGACGGACTAGTTTATACATATTCTGTTCATCTGCAACCACTAAACGTAAAACCCCTCTTCTTGTGCAAATGTGGTTTTACTAGAGCGTGTCCTCTGAATGTTGAAATACGCTTGATGGGAGGTTTGAAACCTGTCGGTTACAGGCTGCAGAACTGCAGCATTGGAAACGGCACCGATAAATCGGTCCGTTTTTGGCTGAAGTGTAGACTTCTGGGGGTTGTAGAAGTGGGGAGTACTTAACTACAATAACGGCATTAAAATTTATACTTGTTACTTCCTAGCCTATCGCTCGGCATTAATAGGATAGGGCAAGCACTGGTTAGCTCACTGTCAGGATAATTTGACTGAGTGGGATATCAGGTCATGGTGCTGGCAGCCTGATTTCTCACTGGGGCAGCACTATAAAGTCGCCATTAGTGTGCACTGTCACAAGAAGGTACCCGTCCTTATATGACCTTAGATGTTGCCAGGACTTAAAACTGCAACAACCAACAAAATAGACTGAGCTGACCACCTGTTCCCTTGTTCCGTGTTCGCTTGTGACCTTGTGGCGCGCCACACAGACAATGAACATATTCATTCTCTGTTTCCTGCACAAGGCCATGTGGTCCCTGGGTCCAACCTATAGGAACGGCCACTAAGCAAAACACAGGTTCATTGTCTGTGTGGCCCATCACATGGTCACAAGGGAACACGGAACAAGGGAACACGCCACAAGGACAAGCAAACAGTATATGGATACGCGGCCATACAGCGCACATGGGGAGTCAAAACGACCGCTCATGGCTGCTAGTATTGCAGTCCCGTTATCAGTGTACACTAATCTTAGTGTTTAGTGTAGAGCAAAGACGCAAATCCCTCGGTCCATACAGAGTCACTAACCATGGCCGAAGGTATTAAGGCCGCGCTTCAAAGGATCGATTTAATTTGATTATTGTTCGGTCAGAATTTGAGTTAGTGATCATGTTGGATCTATTCTGAAAACATTGTCGTTCTAAGTTATCTAACTGATCAGTACTAATCATCATGACCAATCAAATTGCATGTTATAAAATAAGCACTGGTTAGCCCTGTTTATGGTTGTGAAATTACGGTGATCGAAAGGAGAATACTCAAAATACCTGAATAAAAAGGTCCCTAAAAGCTTTTGAATAATAATGTAATTTAGTTATTACCTTTCATAGCAAGGGTATTAAATTTATACCGGACGCGGTGGCCGAATCAGTAGTGCACAGGCCTCTCGTGCAGAAGGTCGGGAGTTCGAATCCCAGCCAAGTCAAACCAATTAATTATAAAATTGATATTTGCCGCTACCTAGCCTGGCACTTAGTATTAATAGGATAGCACATGGACTGGTTAGCTCAGTTGAAGAATAACTGGTTGTTTGGCCGTCTCCAGTTACTTCTCTTATACTCACTACTACCAGGAGGATCCTGGCAACTGTCTGCCAGTCTCGCCCTAGTAAATACCAAAACACAACTCATAAGAAAGAACGGGAGACAAGTCACGCAAGATTGACAGTGATAAGGTTGAGCTTTATTGCTACAACTCTTGTTCACCTACTAGTCGCTTCCTAGCCAGGCGCTCGGCATTATTAAGACAGGGCAAGGACTGGTGTGCTCAGTGTCAGGATAATGTGACTGAGTGGGATACCAGGTCATGGTGCTGGTGGCCTGGTTTCCCAGTGGGGGACAGCACTATAAAGTCGCCATGAGTGCGCACTGTCACAAGTCGGTACCCATCCTGATATGACCTTAGATGTTGCTAGGACATAAAACAACAACAAACCACAACACTACGTTCTTGAAAATGTTGCTGAACGGGCTGAAACTGTGTGCAAACGGAATGGACGTAGTTGCAACTTTGTACAGTCTGAACGGAATGGTGCTCCAGAACTTTGAGCATGCCCAAAATTGTCTTGCAGCCACCTTCTACCCCGGCCACATCCCATCTTAGAACACGGTGGGACGGTGTGAGAACTAGTTTGATGTGATGGGGGTGTAAGATGTGACCAGGACGTAAAAAGCCAACAAACAAACGAAGCGCGCTCTGTGTCTCGGCTTGCGGCTATTGTCAGTCAGTAAATGAGGAAGACCGTCATTTTAGACAGTCGTCTATGGATATATAGGAGAGACCACTTTCTGTTTTCAGAATAGTTTTCTGACATAATCACGATTGTGTGCCCGACTGCTTAACAGCGTGGAGGCGAACATCGCGGACAGCTGTATTTACACAAGCTATTGTGAGTTTGCCATATTTACACAAGCTATTGTGAGTTTGCCATATTTACACAATCTATTGTGAGTTTGCCGTATTTACACAAGCTATTGTGAATTTGCCGTATTTACACAATCTATTGTGAATTTGCCGTATTTACACAAGCTATTGTGAATTTGCCGTATTTACACAAGCTATTGTGAGTTTGCCGTATTTACACAATCTATTGTGAATTTGCCGTATTTACACAATCTATTGTGAATTTGCCGTATTTACACAAGCTATTGTGAGTTTGCCGTATTTACACAATCTATTGTGAGTTTGCCATATTTACACAAACTATTGTGAATTTGCCGTATTTACACAATCTATTGTGAATTTGCCGTATTTACAAACTATTGTGAGTTTGTCGTATTTACACAAGCTATTGTGAATTTGCTGTATTTACACAATCTATTGTGAATTTGCCATATTTACACAATCTATTGTGAATTTGCCGTATTCACACAAGCTATTGTGAGTTTGCCGTATTTACACAAGCTATTGTGAGTTTGCCGTATTTACACAATCTATTGTGAATTTGCCATATTTACACAATCTATTGTGAATTTGCCGTATTTACACAAGCTAACCAGTGGTCCACAACTGCTTCATCAAAGGATTTGGTATGTGATGTCCTGTCTGTGGGAAAGTGCATATAAAAGACCCCTTGCTGCTTATCAGAAACCAAACGGGATGGCCGAATGAGTTAGAGCGTCCGTCTCCCGTGCTGGTAGATCGTAGGGTCGTGGGTTCGAACCCTGGTCGAGTCAAACCAATGACATAAAAATTGATACTTGTTGCTTCCTAGCCAGGCGTTCGGCATTATTAGCAAAGGGCAAGGACTGGTGTGCTCAGTGTCAGGATAATGTGACTGAGTGGGATACCAGGTCATGCTCCCGGTGGCCTGGTTTCCCAGTGGGACAGCACTATAAAGTCGCCATGAGTGCACACTGTCACAAGTCGGTACCCATCCTGATATGACCTTAGATGTGGCTAGGACGTAAAACAACAACAAACAAACAAGCTTATCAGAAAGAGTAGCCTATGTGGCAGCAGCAGGTTTCCTCTCAAGAAATGTATCAGGATGACCAAATATTTTACGTCCAATAGCCGATGATAAAAATACATGTCCTGTAGAGGCGTCGTAAAATAAAACAAACTTTTCTTCTTTATTTACACAAGCTCTTGTGAATTTGCCTTATTTACACAAGCTCTTGCAAACAGGAATCTATTACGCAATCTCATGTAAATAGGCGGGTCTGAAGGTAGTTTGGTGGTAGGGGTACCATCTATTTATATGAATTTGTGTGAACATAAAAATGGATAACATTCGCAAGTAGGGCAGCACTATAAAGTCACCATGAGTGCGCACTGTCACAGATTGGTACCCGTCCTGATATGACCTTACAGGGCATAATCGATTTATCAACTCGCGTCGCTCAAGCCACTTTTTGGCGCATGCGCACATCCTACAGACTCGGGTCGAATAATCGAATACGCTTCTCCACGCTCGGGGTGGAAAAAATGGTAGCTTAAGCCGAAACCATTTTTTAATAACCGATATAACTACAGAAAAATAGGATTTACAGTATTTTATGATGGCATAGTTTAGTTATATTTCCATTTCATTAATCTAGGTTATTACCACAAAAAAAACCATGTATGACTGATACTGGTAGCTGTTATCCTGCAGGATGGTACAAGCGCAAATGTGACGTCATCGCTCCTAGCCACCCACAGCCAAGAGGTGGGTTACTGGGGTCGGGTCATTTTGCACACAGCACGTGTATTTGTCGTCTCCATTCGCGGTGTTCTATTTAAAATTCTGATGACTCGGGTGACCCGAGTCGCCCGGGTCGTGTTAATCGTTTACGGCCACAGTGATCGAAATAAGCAAAGTTTTTCACTTGTCCATATTACTTACCTTTATTGTGGAATGATGCCATTATTTATATCTGAATAAATGTCGCCTTATACGTTATACAGACCTGCCTGCACCAAATTTCCTCTTGGGTACTCAAGTGATACAAAATTGTGTACATTCCAAAAGAATTGTGTAGTTCTCAATTTGTGTTTCACTCGTCGAATGGAAAAGCTCAAGTCATATTCTGCTTGTCAGTGCCTACTTTCACTTGGCTCGGACAAGTCGACAAACCTCGGGCTAAGATTCCATATATGCGGTATGTGGTATGTGGTATGTGGTATGCGGTATGTGGTATGTGGTATGCGACACAAAATGGAAAAGCATGTAAACGCACGGTGGTCCACATGTCTGGGTGCAAATGCAGAAATATTAGCTTTATTTCGAACACTGCCTTAGATGTTGCCAGGTTGTGAACTCCCAACAAACAAACAAAACAAACAAATAAAAAACCACCCAAAAACCCCACCAAAACATTGTGCTCGAACTGTTAGTGGGGTGGCCTGGTGCATGTGGGACAGTTAGCTGCAGGGATCCCGTGACTTAATCATACAGACTGGTGACGCCAGGTGGCGCGGCAGTGTTAATTAAATCTGTGACTGTGACGGACTGACTGGCCTTTACTCTGCACACACTCGCCACCCCAGAAGCACCCCGACTGTGTTTACTGTAGGGAAGGGGCCGCTGTAGTAGAGTATCATCTATACACACACCTTCTCTGGTCCTGCGCACCGGACGCGGTGGCCGAATCGGCAGAGCGCAGACCTCCCATGCGGAAGGTCGGGAGTTCAATTCCCAGTCGAGTCAAAGCAATGAGTTACAAAATGGATACTTGTTGCTTCCTAGCCTGGCGGTTGAAATTATTAGGATAGGACAAGGATTGGTTGGCTCGGTGACAGGATAATGTGACTAAGTGGGATATCAGGTCGTGGTGCTGGCAGCCTGGTCTCCCAGTGGGGCAGCACTATAAAGTCACCATGAATGAGCACTGTCACAAGTCAGTATCCGTCCTGATATGACCTGGTTGCTAGGACGTAAAACAACAACAAAGAAAGAAAGAAACAAATGATATGACCTTAGATGTTGCAAGGACGTAGAAATCCAACAGCCAAGCTGGTCCTGTGCTATACCGAGAGGCTTGTGGCTGCCTGTGGGTCTAATTGTGGGAATGTTTGTTGTGGCTGCGTGTGAGCAGGTGCTGAGATGGTTGATTGTTGGTGGGAGGCTTGTGGCTGCCTGTGGGACTAATTGTGGGAATGTTTGTTGTGGCTGTGTGCGAGCAGGTGCTGGGATGGTTGGTTGATTGTTGGCGGGAGGCTTGTGGCTGTCTGTGGGTCTAATCGTGGGAATGTTTGTTGTGGCTGTGTGTGAGCAGGTGCTGGGATGGTTGGTTGATTGTTGGCGGGAGGCTTTTGTCTGCCTGTGGGTCTAATTGTAGGAATGTTTGTTGTGGCTGTGTGTGAGCAGGTGCTGGGATGGTTGATTGTTGGTGGGAGGCTTGTGGCTGCCTGTGGGTCTAATCGTGGGAATGTTTGTTGTGGCTGTGTTTGAGCAGGTGCTGGGATGGTTGGTTGATTGTTGGTGGGAGGCTTGTGGCTGTCTGTGGGTATAATTGTGGAGTGTTTGTTGTGGCTGTGTGTGAGCAGGTGCTGGGATGGTTGGTTGAGTGCTGGCCGGAGGCTTGTGGCTGCCTGTGGGTCTAATTGTGGAAATGTTTGTTGTGGCCGCATGGGAGCAGGTGCTGAGATGGTTGGTTGATTGTTGGTGGGAGGCTTGTGGCTGTCTGTGGGTCTAATTGTGGGAATGTTTGTTGTGGCTGCGTGTGAGCAGGTGCTGAGCTGGTTGGTTGATTGTTGGCGGGAGGCTTGTGGCTGCCTGTGGGTCTAATTGTGTGAATGTTTGTTGTGGCTGTGTGCGAGCAGGTGCTGGGATGGTTGATTGGTGGTGGGAAGCTTGTGGCTGCCTGTGGGTCTAATCGTGGGAATGTTTGTTGTGGCTGTGTGTGAGCAGGTGCTGGGATGGTTGGTTGATTGTTGGTGGGAGGTTGTGGCTGTCTGTGGGTCTAATTGTGGGAATGTTTGTTGTGGCTGTGTGTGAGCAGGTGCTGAGATGGTTGGTTGATTGTTGGCGGGGGGCTTGTGGCTGTCTGTGGGTCTAATTGTGGGAATGTTTGTTGTGGCTGTGTGCGAGTGGGTGCTGGGATGGTTGGTTGATTGTTGGTGGGAGGCTTGTGGCTGCCTGTGGGTCTAATCGTGGGAATGTTTGTTGTGGCTGTGTGTGAGCAGGTGCTGAGATGGTTGGTTGTTGGCGGGAGGCTTGTGGCTGCCTGTGGGTCTAATCGTGGGAACGTTTGTTGTGGCTGTGTGTGAGCAGGTGCTGGGATGGTTGGTTGGTTGTTGGTGGGAGGCTTATGGCTGTCTGTGGGTCTAATCATGGGAATGTTTGTTGTGGCTGTGTGTGAGCAGGTGTTCGGATGGTTGGTTGATTGTTGGCGGGAGGCTTGTGGCTGTCTGTGGGTCTAATCGGGGGAATGTTTGTTGTGGCTGTGTGTGAGCAGGTGCTGTGATGTTGGTTGGTTGTTGGTAGTTTTACAGCACTATAACGTCGCCATAGGTGCGCACTGTCACAAGTCTGTACCCGTCCTGATGTGACTGTAGATGTTGCCAGGACGTAAAACTCCAACAACCGACCAGCTTCAGTCCCACGGGCACTACCAGATGCAGCGGGCAGTAACGTGCATGTTAGACACTATACAAATGTATTTTATGCTAAAAGTTGGCAAATTCTTCAAAACTAATAATTGGAATAATCTTGTGAGGCGTATGTGAAGAAAATGTCTGAAAGACATACCACTCCCAATAAAACAAAAAAGAACAACTTCAAGAAAAGAAGGAGTTGTAATGCCTGATGTGATGTGTTGTATTACTGTTACAGGTATTGGGTGCTACCCACTGCTGATGCTCTGCTCGGCACCTGCGCGACACCAGCGCCATTGATTGGATTACCTGAGTAGAAGAAAGAACGGACACAACAAGCGCGCACATACAAGGTAGGGACCCAGTTTTGAGTGCTCACCTGTACGTTTTACACCAGTGTCCGTGGCTTTGTTGACCTGTCCCGACGGGCCTATAGGCGTTAACGGCCAGACGCAGCTGGCATACAGTGCCTAGAGCCCCTCACAGGTGGCGCCAGTGTGGGCATGTCATACTACACAGCGTCAGTTAGATAGGATACAGTGCTATACTATTACATAGGGAACTGAAGATAGGTAGTGTCCTTGTTTATATTCCCATAATGGATTATAGAGCACATATATGTATTTAAAAGTTTGTACGGCTTGTTTTATTTAATGATGCTTCTAGAGCACATTGATTTTTGTCATCGGCTATTGGATGTCAAACACATGGTCATTCTGACATATTTCTATCACCACATAGGCTACTCCTTCTGATAAGCAGCAAGGGATCTTTGAGATGTAGTGATAGGAATGCCTATTGTACTATTTGTAGCAACTTTGCTATTTCACTTGATTACTCTAACTTATTGTTACACATGGCATTATACTGTAAGCTGTTAGGTCTGAACTAATAAATATAATAACCATTAAACAGCTTAATTGATGCACTTGGAGTTGTTCAGTAACCATGACGACACTCATTATTGCAGCTTTCTTTTTGCACATAGATTTGTTCTGTAACCATGACAACACCCATTATTGCAGCTTTCTTGTTGCACAGTTTTTAAGTAATCATGGCATGACACGGCATACCTTGCACCCGACCATGGTAGTATACCTTGCACCTAACCATGGTAGTATACCTTGCACCTGAGCATGTTATTATACCTTGCACCTGACCATGGCACTATACCTTGCACCTGACCATGGTATTATACCTTGCACCTGACCATGGTATTATACCTTGCACCTGACCATGGTATTATACCTTGCACCTGACCATGGTATTATACCTTGCACCTGACAATGGTATTATACCTTGCACCTGAACATGGTATTATACCTTGCACCTGACCATGGCATTATACCTTGCACCTGACCATGGTATTATACCTTGCACCTGACCATGGTATTATACCTTGCACCTGACAATGGTATTATACCAGCACCTGACCATGGTATTATACCTTGCACCTGACAATGGCATTATACCTTGCACCTGACCATTGCATTATACCTTGCATCTTACCATGGAAGTATGCCTTGCACCTGACAATGGTAGTATACCTGACCATGGTATTATACCTTGCACCTGACCATGTTATTATACCTTGCACCTGACCATAGCATTATACCTTGCACCGGACCATGGCATTATACCTTGCACCTGACCATGGTATTATACCTTGCACCAGACCATGGTATTATACCTTGCACCTGACCATGGTATTATACCTTGCACCTGACCATGGCATTATACCTTGCACCTGACCATGGTATTATACCTTGCACCGGACCATGGTATTATACCTTGCACCTGACCATGGTATTATACCTTGCACCTGACCATGGCATTATACCTTGCACCTGACCATGGTATTATACCTTGCACCTGACCATGGTATTATACCTTGCACCTGACCATGGCATTATACCTTGCACCTGACCATGGTATTATGCCTTGCACCTGACCATGGTATTATACCTTGCACCTGCTATGGTATTATACCTTGCACCTGACCATGGTATAATACATTACACCTGACCATGGTATTATACCTTGCACCGGAACATGGTATTATACCTTGCACCTGACCATGGCATTAGACCTTGTACCTGACCATGGCATTATACCTTGCACCTGACCATGGTATTATACCTTGCACCTGACCATGGTATTATACCTTGCACCTGACCATGGTATTATACCTTGCACCTGACCATGGCATTATACCTTGCACCTGACCATGGTATTATACCTTGCACCTGACCATGGTATTATACCTTGCACCTGACCATGGCATTATACCTTGCACCTGACCATGGTATTATGCCTTGCACCTGACCATGGTATTATACCTTGCACCTGCTATGGTATTATACCTTGCACCTGACCATGGTATAATACATTACACCTGACCATGGTATTATACCTTGCACCGGAACATGGTATTATACCTTGCACCTGACCATGGCATTATACCTTGTACCTGACCATGGCATTATACCTTGCACCTGACCATGGCATTATACCTTGCACCTGACCATGGTATTATACCTTGCACCTGACCATGGCATTATACCTTGCACCTGACCATGGTATTATACCTTGCACCTGACCATGGTATTATACCTTGCACCTGACCATGGCATTATACCTTGCACCTGACCATGGTATTATGCCTTGCACCTGACCATGGTATTATACCTTGCACCTGCTATGGTATTATACCTTGCACCTGACCATGGTATAATACATTACACCTGACCATGGTATTATACCTTGCACCGGAACATGGTATTATACCTTGCACCTGACCATGGCATTATACCTTGTACCTGACCATGGCATTATACCTTGCACCTGACCATGGTATTATACCTTGCACCTGACCATGGTATTATACCTTGCACCTGACCATGGTATTATACCTTGCACCTGACCATGGCATTATACCTTGCACCTGACCATGGTATTATACCTTGCACCTGACCATGGTATTATACCTTGCACCTGACCATGGCATTATACCTTGCACCTGACCATGGTATTATGCCTTGCACCTGACCATGGTATTATACCTTGCACCTGCTATGGTATTATACCTTGCACCTGACCATGGTATAATACATTACACCTGACCATGGTATTATACCTTGCACCGGAACATGGTATTATACCTTGCACCTGACCATGGCATTATACCTTGTACCTGACCATGGCATTATACCTTGCACCTGACCATGGCATTATACCTTGCACCTGACCATGGTATTATACCTTGCACCTGACCATGGCATTATACCTTGCACCTGACCATGGTATTATCCCTTGCACCGGACCATGGTATTATACCTTGCACCTGACCATGGTATTATGCCTTGCACCTGACCATGGCATTATACCTTGCACCTGACCATGGTATTATACCTTGCACCGGACCATGGTATTATACCTTGCACCTGACCATGGTATTATACCTTGCACCTGACCATGGCATTATACCTTGCACCTGACCATGGTATTATACCTTGCACCAGACCATGGTATTATACCTTGCACCTGACCATGGTATTATACCTTGCACCTGACCATGGTATTATACCTTGCACCTGACCATGGTATTATACCTTGCACCTGACCATGGTATTATACCTTGCACCTGACCATGGTAGTATACCTTGCACCTGACCATGGTATTATACCTTGCACCTGACCATGGTATTATACCTTGCACCTGACCATGGTATTATACCTTGCACCTGACCATGGCATTATACCTTGCACCTGACCATGGCATTATACCTTGCACCTGACCATGGTATTATACCTTGTACCTGACCATGGTATTATACCTTGCACCTGACCATAGCATTATACCTTGCACCTGACCATGGCATTATACCTTGCACCTGACCATCGCATTATACCTTGCATCTTACCATGGTAGTATACCTTGCACCTGACAATGGTAGTATACCTGACCAGGGTATTATACCTTGCACCTGACCATGGTATTATACCTTGCACCTGAACATGGTATTATACCTTGCACCTGACAATGGTATTATACCTTGCACCTGACCATGGCAGTATACCTTGCACCTGACCATGGTATTATACCTTGCACCGGAACATGTTATTATACCTTGCACCTGACCATGGCATTATACCTTGCACCTGACCATGGCATTATACCTTGCACCTGACCATGGCACTATACCTTGCACCTGACCATGGTATTATACCTTGCACCTGACCATGGCATTATACCTTGCACCTGACCATGGCATTATACCTTGCACCTGACCATGGCATTATACCTTGCACCTGACCATGGTATTATACCTTGCACCGGACCATGGTATTATACCTTGCACCTGACCATGGTATTATACCTCGCACCTGACCATGGCATTATACCTTGCACCTGACCATGGCATTATACCTTGCACCTGAGCATGTTATTATACCTTGCACCTGACCATGGCATTATACCTTGCACCTGACCATGGTATTATACCTTGCACCTGAGCATGGCATTATACCTTGCACCTGACCATGGCATTATACCTTGCACCTGACCATGGCATTATACCTTGCACCTGACCATGGTATTATACCTTGCACCTGACCATGGTATTATACCTTGCACCTGACCATGGCATTATACCTTGCACCTGACCATGGCATTATACCTTGCACCTGACCATGGTATTATACCTTGCACCTGACCATGGTATTATACCTTGCACCTGACCATGGTATTATACCTTGCACCTGACCATGATATTATACCTTGCACCTCACCATGGTATTATACCTTGCACCTGATCATGCTATTATACCTTGCACCTGACCATGGTATTATACCTTGCACCTGACCATGGCATTATACCTTGCACCTGACCATAGCATTATACCTTGCACCTGACCATGGCATTATACCTTGCACCTGACCATCGCATTATACCTTGCATCTTACCATGGTAGTATACCCTGCACCTGACAATGGTAGTATACCTGACCAGGGTATTATACCTTGCACCTGACCATGGTATTATACCTTGCACCTGAACATGGTATTATACCTTGCACCTGACAATGGTATTATACCTTGCACCTGACCATGGTATTATACCTGACCAGGGTATTATACCTTGCATCTGACCATGGCATTATACCTTGCATCTGACCATGGTATTATACCTTGCACCTGACTATGGTATTATACCTTACACCTGACCATGGTATTATACCTTGCACCTGACCATGGCATTATACCTTGCACCTGACCATGGCATTATACCTTGCACCGGAACATGGTATTATACCTTGCACCTGACCATTGCATTATACCTCGCACCTGACCATGGTATTATACCTTACACGTGACCATGGTATTATACCTTGTACCTGACCATGGCATTATACCTTGTATCTGACCATGGTAGTATACCTTGCACCTGACAATGGTAGTATACCTGACCATGGTATTATACCTTACACCTGACCATGGCATTATACCTTGTACCTGACCATGGCATTATACCTTGCATCTGACCATGGTATTATACCTTGCACCTGACCATGGTATTATACCTTGCACCTGACCATGGTATTATACCTTGCACCTGACCATGGCATTATACCTTGCACCTGACCATGGTATTATACCTTGCACCTGACCAAGGTATTATACCTTGCACCTGACTATGGTATTATACCTTACACCTGACTATGGCATTATACCTTACACGTGACCATGGCATTATACCTTGTACCTGACCATGGCATTATACCTTGCATCTGACCATGGTATTATACCTTGCACCTGACCATGGTAATATACCTTGCTCCTGCCCATACCGTTATACCTTGCACCTGACTATGGTATTATACCTTACACCTGACCATGTTATTATACCTTACACCTGACCATGTTATTATACCTTGCACCTGAACATGGTATTATACCTTGCACCTGACAATGGTATTATACCTTGCACCTGACCATGGCATTATACCTTGCACCTGACCATGGCATTATACCTTGCACCGGAACATGGTATTATACCTTGCACCTGACCATTGCATTATACCTCGCACCTGACCATGGTATTATACCTTACACGTGACCATGGTATTATACCTTGTACCTGACCATGGCATTATACCTTGTATCTGACCATGGTAGTATACCTTGCACCTGACAATGGTAGTATACCTGACCATGGTATTATACCTTACACCTGACCATGGCATTATACCTTGTACCTGACCATGGCATTATACCTTGCATCTGACCATGGTATTATACCTTGCATCTGACCATGGTATTATACCTTGCACCAGACCATGGTATTATACCTTGCACCTGACCATGGTATTATACCTTGCACCTGACCATGGTATTATACCTTGCACCTGACCATGGCATTATACCTTGCACCTGACCATGGTATTATACCTTGCACCTGACCAAGGTATTATACCTTGCACCTGACTATGGTATTATACCTTACACCTGACTATGGCATTATACCTTACACGTGACCATGGCATTATACCTTGTACCTGACCATGGCATTATACCTTGCATCTGACCATGGTATTATACCTTGCACCTGACCATGGTAATATACCTTGCTCCTGCCCATACCGTTATACCTTACACCTGACCATGGTATTATACCTTACACCTGACCATGTTATTATACCTTGCACCTGACCATGGCATTATACCTTGCACCTGACCATGGCATTATACCTCCACCTGACCATGGTGGAGGTATAATACACAGTGGACAGGCTTGAATTATTCACAGTCTATCAGAACAGCACAACATCGGGACAAGTGGAGAACCATTGCATCCAACCCTCGACTAGAGGATGGAACTATTGATTGATTGACCATGGTACTATACCTTGCACCTGACCATGGTATTATACCTCGCACCTAACCATGGTATTTTTCCTTGCACCTGACCATGGTATAATACATTACACCTGACCATGGTATTATACCTTACACCTGACCATGGCATTATACCCTGCACCTAACCATGGTATTATGCCTTGCACCTGACCATGGTAGTATACCTTGTACCTGAACATGGTATTATACCTTGTACATAACCATGGTAGTATACCTTGCACCTGACCATGGCATTATACCTTGCACCTGACCATGGTATTTTACCTTGCACCTGAACATGGTATTATACCTTGCACCTGACTATGGTATTATACCTTACACCTGACCATGGCATTATACCCTGCACCTAACCATGGTATTATACCTCGCACCTGACCATGGGATTTTTCCTTGCACCTGAACATGGTATAATACATTACACCTGACTATGGTATTATACCTTACACCTGACCATGGCATTATACCCTGCACCTAACCATGGTATTATACCTTGCACCTGACCATGGCATTATACCTTCCACCTGACCATGGTATTAGACCTACACCTGACCATGGTATTTCTCCTTGCACCTGACCATGTTATTATACCTTGTACCTGACCATGTTATTATACCTTGCACCTGACCAAGGCATTATACCTTGCACCTGACCATGGTATTATACCTTCCACCTGAGTCCTAAGCACAGATTATATCCTTACTGACTCTGGGCGAACCGGCCGGTGCCTTGTTAGTGGCAAAGTAAAGCTGTGTGTGTGTAATGCCAGCTGGAACCAAATAAGCGCAGCCTCCTGATGAGTTTCACCGGCAGGTTATTTGTTTCCAGTTGCTGCGATATTCGCGCCTGCCTAGTGCGAGCTGAGGGGCCTGGCTAGGTAATAAATCGCACCACTCCTCCAGCAGGGGCCCTGCTGCACTAACACAGCATTGTTCAAAACTGCCAACGTTGTGATAACCTTATATTTATGATAGCCCCCCACTCATCATCATGCTGTCGGTCGCGATACAACAAAGACTGCTTTCATTACTGACGGCCGCTCTCCATTTAGCTCTCTGCTGTAAGAGTTGCATCCATGAGTCAATCTTAATGTCTCTCAGCTTAAGGTTTCTCTTGATGGTATCCTTGAACCGGAGACGAGGGCACCCTCTCTTTCGCATTTCATGAAAGCTGCCTGCAAAAGTGTTGAAGTGCTGCTGGCTTTTGCAAGTTACCAGTGGTACTCTCTCGGGGAGCAAATAGAGGTTTCACACCGGCAAGAACATGTCAAGACAGGAGCAAAACTATTTGTCCCTCCAGTGGCTGGTCGGGAGATGTTGGGAGTTCCATACATCAACCACCCTTAATGCTGCCACAGTGACATGGTTTTCTGTTTAGGGTTTGCTCCCTTAGCCTTCGGTTCTGTCAAGAATCTGTACCACAAGGCAGTGGTTTACAACTCTGCAGGGTAGGGGCGTCAAACTCCCTGAGGTATTGCAATACCTTCAATACCTGCATACCTAACTACACTACCTTAAAGCTGCATAGTCCGATGAAAACATCAAATTTTCTAAACCAAAACAGTGATCTAGATTTGATTCTACAAATCTAACTTAGATACTGGTGCACTTATCAAGCATTCTTCACCACATAGAAGGGAATGCAGAGCCAATTTAACAGAACCTCTTACTGCAGAACTTGCCAGAAGCCTATCAAGGGTTTTGGCATGCTTGTCAACATTATTTGTGTGTTTGCACTTCAAATATATAAAAGATTTGCCATTTAAAATAAAACTTACTTCAAACTAAAAGCAAGGTAGATTATAATTGTCAACCTAATATATTTATCTCAGAAAATGACAGAAACTCAAACTCATCGGTCTATGCAATTTAAACTGTAACTGTTCATGCGCAGGGTGGGCGCAGCCTGGGGCCCCTATGTCATATACTGCGCCGGTAGTTTTAATTAAATTAAATTTGAAATCAATTTATTTATTCATTTTTGGACAACACGCGGTTGCCCAATCGGTAGAGCCAGGCTTCCCGGGCGGAAGCTTTGGAGTTCAAATCCCAGCCGAGTCAAACCAATGACTCATAAAATTGATACTTGTCGCTACCTAGCCTGGTTCTCGGCATTAATAGGATAGGACATGGACTGGTTCACACCGTATCAGGATATTATGACTGGGGATATCGGGTCATGGTGCTGGTGGCCTGGTCTCCCAGTGGGGCAGTACTATAAAGTCATCATGTGTGTGCCCTGTCACAAGTCGGTACCATCCTGATATGACCTTAGATGTTGCCAGGCCATAGAACTCTAACAACCAACCAACCGATGAAGCATCAAATTTTCAAACCAAAACCAAATGTTGGTAGGACGTAAAACAAAGTTTTAATTTGAATATTTAATATTAACATGAGCAGCGAACTACTGGTTTAGGTGTCCACCGTCGGCCTTGTGTGTCTACCCCCCCCCCCCCCCCCCCCACACACACACCTCTCCCCGTGCACACAAGGCGCTGCTGGATATGGACCACCTCGCCCGGTGTCGCGGTTTCAGTTCTCCGCATCGCTTCTGCGCATGCGTCAAAATCGAACAGCATCGTCAAGGCATTGTCAGTGGTCGTGAGCAATCTTCATACAGAAAAAGTGAAATATCTCTAAAACCACACCACCTAGAAAAAAATAGCTTGGTAAACATATAGAAAACATGTTTACCAACAAGATTATATTAAATTGATATGGTTAGGGTTCTGGATTTCTATTAATTTTGAATAATGTTTTGCACTGTGCATACCGGCAAACTCAAGGCATTGTCAATGGTCATAAGCAAGCTTCATACAGAAAAAGTGAAATATCTCTAAAACCACACCATCTAGAAACAAATCGCTTGGTACACATATAGAAAACATGTTTACCGAAAAGATTATATTCAATTTATAAGGTTAGTGACACTGACACTATAGTGACAGTATGAGTGCAGCGATTTGCGGCGATCAGCAACGGTTTGAATCTGGCTCGATGTTGACACATGCACAGACGATGCTGTTCGATTTTGACGCATGTGGAGAAGCGATGCAGAGAACTGAAACTGGCGGAGAACTGAAACCGCGACACCGGCCGTCACCTGAGTAATAAAGTCTCATTAAGGCAGAGCGCACTCTGTGTGGAGCCATCTGGCGGAGACCTTAGGAAGTTTGTTGAATGTGCAGATCTGTGCCCAGCCGAGTGTGTGTGACAGACGTTTCAAGTTCACGGTCCGTACGGGGCCTGGAAAGTCTTGACAAGTCTTGGCCTTCATTTGCCCATTTCAAGGCCTCACAGAGCCTTGAATTTAACCTATTTTGGGTAATTTGTCTTGAACGGCCTTGAATTCCTTTAAACTGTCCACACTGATCTAAATTAGTCCGAAATCGCCATTTACCATTGTTTTTTTTTTCCTGAAATCCAAATGAAAATAGTCTTGAATTCCTATAAAAAAACAGCCTTGAAAAGCCTTGAAATCGCTTTGAATTCCTTATCTTCACATCTGTACGGACCCTCAAGTAGATAAGAGTGTGATTAGGGAGATCTCCCTCATACACAAATTGTAAATAGGGAGAAATAGCAAGGCCAAATGGGGGAGGTTGCTGGAGGCTGGAGGGGTGGTCGCTCCTCCAACAGGGGCGGGAGGGCGGGGGGAAATTAGGAAAAAGGTGATACAAAATGGTGCATTTTGGTGAATTCTAACGAAAAATATGCATACACATCTCTTTTTAAAAATTTATTTTCTAGAAAAAAATCTGAGCTGATTCTTTGGTGGGAGATTACAAATTAAAAGTGGGAAATCGGAAGATTGGGGTTATTTTGCTCTATTTTTGTGAGATCTCCCTCCAAATCTGGAGTGTTGTCACCTCTCGTCTTATTCTTGCACAAAGCGTGGGCCGGAAATGGATGTGATGGGCTTGGAGAAGGTGGTTCAGTGTAGTGAGGAGCAGGGGGGGGGGGGGGTGCCGGGTGGGCGGTGTTCACAACATCAATATTAACGTCATGTCAGCCGGCAGAGATGAGTAAATCATTGCAGCCATTTCTCCCCGAAAAAATATTTCCAAAATGCAAAAATATAAATGTAATTTATTACAGTTTAAGAATGTTGGGTGTGTAGCAGGTACAGTTTGCAAACCATACTTAATTATACTAAGGGATATTATAAATGTAGGTCCACCTGATGGGTCTGGTATAAGGGTCGGAGATTCTTTACATTGCCACATCGGGGTATTTTAATTTTAATATAACAGTCGACGAACTGTTACTTCAGCAGGCCACTGATGAGGCGGTCCTTCCCGGATCCGGGAATGTAGTGTACAGCAGGATTCAGGAGGATGGGTCTGATAGGGCTTATTAACGATCTGAGGATGTAGTGTACAGCAGGATACAGGAGGATGGGTCTGATAGGGCTTAGTAACGATCCGAGAATGTAGTGTACAGCAGGATGCAGGAGGATGGATCTGATAGGGCTTATTAACGATCTGAGAATGTAGTGTACAGCAGGATGCAGGAGGATGGGTCTGATAGGGCTTAGTAACGATCCGAGAATGTAGTGTACAGCAGGATGCAGGAGGATGGGTCTGATAGGGCTTATTACGTCGAATGTAGTGTACAGCAGATGCAGGAGATGCTGATAGGTAGTACGATCAGATGAGTTACGCAGATGCAGGAGGATGGGTCTGATAGGACTTACTAACGATCTGAGAATGTAGTGTACAGTAGGATGCAGGAGGATGGGTCTGATAGGGCTTATTAACGATCTGAGAATGTAGTGTACAGCAGGATGTAGGAGGATGGATCTGATAGGGCTTATTAACGATCCGAGAATGTAGTGTACAGCAGGATGCAGGAGGATGGATCTGATAGAGCTTATTAACGATCTGAGAATGTAGTGTACAGCAGGATGCAGGAGGATGGATCTGATAGGGCTTATTAACGATCTGAGAATGTAGTGTACAGTAGGATGCGGGAGGATGGGTCTGATAGAGCTTATTAATGATCCGGGAATGTAGTGTACAGCAGGATGCAGGAAGATGGGTCTGATAGGGCTTATTAACGATCCGATAATGTAGTGTACAGCAGGATGCAGGAGGATGGGTCTGATAGGGCTTATTAACGATCCGAGAATGTAGTGTACAGCAGGATGCAGGGTCTGATAGAGCTTATTAATGATCCGAGAATGTAGTGTACAGCAGGATGCAGGAGGATGGGTCTGATAGGGCTTATTAACGATCAGAGAATGTAGTGTACAGCAGGATGCAGGAGGATGGATCTGATAGGGCTTATTAACGATCTGAGAATGTAGTGTACAGCAGGATGCGGGAGGATTGGTCTGATAGGGCTTAGTAACGATCCGAGAATGTAGTGTACAGCAGGATGCAGGAGGATGGGTCTGATAGGGCTTATTAACGATCTGAGAATATAGTGTACAGTAGGATGCAGGAGGATGGGTCAGATAGGGCTTAGTAACGATCCGAGAATGTAGTGTACAGCAGGATGCAGGAGGATGGGTCTGATAGGACTTACTAACGATCTGAGAATGTAGTGTACAGCAGGATGCAGGAGGATGGGTCTGATAGGGCTTATTAACGATCTGAGAATGTAGTGTACAGCAGGATGCAGGAGGATGGATCTGATAGGGCTTATTAACGATCCGAGAATGTAGTGTACAGCAGGATGCAGGAGGATGGATCTGATAGAGCTTATTAATGATCTGAGAATGTAGTGTACAGCAGGATGCAGGAGGATGGGTCTGATAGGGCTTATTAACGATCTGAGAATGTAGTGTACAGCAGGATGCAGGAGGATGGGTCTGATAGAGCTTATTAACGATCCGGGAATGTAGTGTACAGCAGGATGCAGGAAGATGGGTCTGATAGGGCTTATTAACGATCCGAGAATGTAGTGTACAGCAGGATGCAGGAGGATGGGTCTGATAGACCTTATTAACGATACGAAAATGTAGTGTACAGGAGGATGTAGGAGGATGGGTCTGATAGGGCTTATTAACGATCCGAGAATGTAGTGTACAGCAGGATGCAGGAGGATGGGTCTGATAGAGCTTGTTAACGATCAGAGAATGGAGTGTACAGCAGGATGCAGGAGGATGGGTCTGATAGGGCTTATTAACGATCTGAGAATGTAATGTACAGCAGGATACAGGAGGATGGTTCTGATAGGGCTTAGTAACGATCAGAGAATGAAGTGTACAGCAAGATGCAGGAGGATGGGTCTGATAGGGCTTATTAATGATCTGAGAATGTAGTGTACAGGAGGATGCAGGAGGATGGGTCTGATAGAGCTTATTAACGATCAGAGAATGGAGTGTACAGCAGGATGCAGGAGGATGGGTCCGATAGGGCTTATTAACGATCTGAGAATGTAGTGTACAGCAGGATACAGGAGGATCGGTCTGATAGGGCTTATTAACGATCTGAGAATGTAGTGTACAGCAGGATGCAGGACGATGGGTATGATAGAGCTTATTAACGATCAGAGAATGTAGTGTACAGCAGGATGCAGGAGGATGGGTCTGATAGGTCTTATTAATGATCAGAGAATGTAGTGTACAGCAGGATGCAGGATGATGGATCTGATAGGGCTTATTAACGATCTGAGAATGTAGTGTACAGCAGGATGCGGGAGGATGGGTCTGATAGGGCTTATTAATGATCAGAGAATGTAGTGTACAGCAGGATGCAGGATGATGGGTATGATAGAGCTTATTAACGAGCAGAGAATGGAGTGTACAGCAGGATGCAGGAGGATGGGTCTGATAGGGCTTATTAACGATCTGAGAATGTAGTGTACAGCAGGATACAGGAGGATGGGTCTGATAGGGCTTAGTAACGATCAGAGAATGTAGTGTACAGCAGGATGCAGGAGGATGGGTCTGATAGGGCTTATTAATGATCCGAGAATGTAGTGTACAGCAGGATGCAGGGTCTGCTAGAGCTTATTAATGATCCGAGAATGTAGTGTACAGCAGGATGTAGGAGGATGGGTCTGATAGGGCTTATTAATGATCAGAGAATATAGTGTACAGCAGGATGCAGGGTCTGCTAGAGCTTATTAATGATCCGAGAATGTAGTGTACAGCAGGATGCAGGAGGATGGGTCTGATAGGGCTTATTAACGATCCGAGAATGTAGTGTACAGCAGGATGCAGGAGGATGGGTCTGATAGGGCTTATTAACGATCTGAGAATGTAGTGTACAGCAGGATGCAGGAGGATGGGTCTGATAGGGCTTATTAACGATCCGAGAATGTAGTGTACAGCAGGATGCAGGAGGATGGTCTGATAGGGCTTATTAACGATCTGAGAATGTAGTGTACAGCAGGATGCAGGAGGATGGGTCTGATAGGGCTTATTAACGATCTGAGAATGTAATGTACAGCAGGATGCAGGAGGATGGGTCTGATAGGGCTTATTAACGATCAGAGAATGTAGTGTACAGCAGGATGCAGGACGATGGGTATGATAGAGCTTATTAACGATCAGAGAATGGAGTGTACAGCAGGATGCAGGACGATGGGTATGATAGGGCTTAGTAACGATCTGAGAATGTAGTGTACAGCAGGATGCAGGAGGATGGGTCTGATAGGGCTTATTAATGATCCGAGAATGTAGTGTACAGCAGGATGCAGGAGGATGGGTCTGATAGGGCTTATTAATGATCAGAGAATGTAGTGTACAGCAGGATGCAGGACGATGGGTCTGATAGAGCTTATTAACGATCAGAGAATGGAGTGTACAGCAGGATGCAGGAGGATGGGTCTGATAGGGCTTATTAACGATCGGAGAATGGAGTGTACAGCAGGATGTAGGGTCTGATAGGGCTTATTAACGATCTGAGAATGTAGTGTACAGCAGGATGCAGGGTGTGATAGGGCTTATTAACGATCAGAGAATGTAGTGTACAGCAGGATGCAGGAGGCTGGGTCTGATAGAGCTTATTAACGGTTCGCTTACAACTTCCTCCACTAATCCCACCACTCTCCCTGTAGGTAGTGCTTCAACACTCTATCTAACACTCCATCTAACACTCCATCTAACACTCCATCTGACAGTCCATCTAACACTCCATCCAACACTCCACCTAACCCTCAATCTAATACTCCATCTAACACTCCATCTAACACACCACATAACACTCCACATAACCCTCAATCTAACACTCCATCTAACATTCCTTCTAACACTCCATCTAACCCTAAATCTAACACTCAATCTAACACTCCATATAACACTCCATCTAACACTCCATCTAGCAGTCCATCTAACACTCCACCTAACACTCCATCTAACACACTACATAACACTCCACCTAACCATCAATCTAACAGTCCATCTAACACTCCATCTAACAGTCCATCTAACACTCCATCTAGCACTCCATCTAACACTCCATCTAACACTCCATCTAACACTCCACATAACACTCCACATAACACTCCACATAACACTCCACCTAGGCCTCAATCTAACACTCCATCTAACACTCCATCTAACACTCCATCTAACACCCCATCTAACACTCCGTCTAACACTCCGTCTAACACTCCATCTAACATTCCCCTAACACTCCATCTAACACTCCATCTAACAGTACAAACAAACCATTCTACTAACACTGAATCTCGAAATGTATCTCCAATAACATGACAATTAGGCAATTCACACAGCAGGTATAGTTAGTTTTATTTAACGACGCCTCTTGAGCCATTGATTTTTATCCTCGGCTATTGGCCGATAAAGACACAGC
This sequence comes from Branchipolynoe longqiensis, assembly GCA_030323885.1. Taxonomy (NCBI): domain Eukaryota; kingdom Metazoa; phylum Annelida; class Polychaeta; order Phyllodocida; family Polynoidae; genus Branchipolynoe; species Branchipolynoe longqiensis. The sequence continues at coordinate 48,912,231 of CM059189.1, forward strand.
AGGTATACAAACCGACAAAGGGAAACCATGAACTGAACCACTTCGTAATGTCATGATCTAATCACTACATGTGTAGACCAGATGGGATGGCCAAATGAGTTAGAGCGTCCGCCTCCCCTGTTGGTAGATCGTGGGGGCGTGGGTTCGAACCCTGGTCGAGTCAAACCAATGACTTAAGAATTGATACTTGTTGCTTCCTAGCCTGGCGCTCGGCATTATTAGGATAAGGCAAGGACTGGTTGGCTCAGTGTCAGGATAATGTGACTGAGTGGGGTCATGGTGCTGGCGGCCTGGTCTTCCAGTGGGGCAGCACTATAAAGGCACCATGAGTGCGCACTGTCACAAGTCAGTACCCATCCTGATATGACCTTAGATATTGCGAGGATGTCATCATCATCATCATCATCATCATCATCATGCTGTCGGTCGCGATGCGACAAAGACTGCTTTCATTACTTGACTGCTGCTCTCCATTTAGCTCTCTGCTGTGAGAGTGATGTCCATGAGTCGGTCTTAATGTCTCTCAGCTTCAGGTTTCTCTTGATGGTATCCTTGAACCGGAGACGAGGGCACCCTCTCTTTCTGTAACCAGAAGACAGTTGAGAGTAGAGGATCTGCTTTGGTAGCCTGTCTGATGACATCCTCATGAGGTGTCCAGTCCACCAGAGATTCTTTTTGATTAGAAGTTCTTCCATAGAGGGCAGCCCCGTCCGTTCGAGTGTTACGACGTAAAACAACAACAAACAAACAAAAACAAACTACATCTGTATGCATACAACATTGGTGTTCTCTGTGGCGGAGTGGTTAGAGTGTCTGACTTTTTTCTAGGTCAGACTCTTAATCTGAGGGTCGGCGGTTCGATTCCCCGTTCCCCCAGCTCTGCCAATTTGGATTTCCACCGCTGTGTATAACTTACAGCGTCATCAAAGGCCAGTTGCTCTCATACCATGTCTATGTGGTGTGGGAGGTTAAAAATCCCTTGGGTCGGTAAAAGTGTAGGCTCGGGCTTTCCATCGACAAACTGTCTAATGTTGAAAACAAGCCTATTCAGGCTTATCCATGATAGGCAGTATAATTCTTCAACAACAAAAAAATATCATTACTATCTCATACGTGATTTGTCAAACTATTCCATATATAAGTCTTGAAATGATTAATATGGTTAATTCGCCCGACTTGACTAGCTGTTGACTATCTATACAATACATATATTGTAAGCAACTTTATTGTCACATGGCTGGAACACCAGTGCTATGGTGCTGACAAAAGACTAATGAATAAACTATATTTACAAAAAAGCCAACTAATCACGTTATTTATACTTCGGTCCGTAAACTTGATCTGTGCCACCTGCGTGTGATTGGTGATTGTCAAAGTTCCAGTTCCAGCTGATTCCGCTAGACAGGCCATGAAAACCTATACACACCCGTGTCATGTCCTTCTTCTTCTTCTTCTTCTTCTTATCTGGACCAGAAGGGATCGCCGAATGATGTGAGCATCCGTCTCCTGTTTTGGTGGATCGGGGGATCCGAACCCATTGGTTCGTGGGTTTGAACCCTGGTCGAGTCAAACCAATGACTTAACAATTAATACTTGTCGCTTCCTAGCCAGGCGCTCGGCATTATTAGGATAAGGCAAGGACTGGTTGGCCCAGTGTCAGGATAATGTGACTGAGTGGGATATCAGGTCATGGTGCTGGTGGCATGTTCTCCCAGTAGGGCAGTACTATGAAAGTCGCCATGAGTGTACAGCCACCCATCCTGATATGAACTTAGACGTTAGGATGTAAAACTCAATGGCAATGATGACAGCAATTCATCATTTGTTGTGAACTCGTCGATGACCGATGAGTCCAACATGTGTGTGTAGCTGCAGTCAGAGTCTTGTAGCTACCAACACACGAATAGTCCAGTATAGCAGTGCCCTATTTCTCTCTATGGTTACTGTGCCCCGATAATAATATACCAGAATGAGCCTCCCCTCCCTACCGACAATTATATACGGGAATAAAGCTACACTCAGGGGCAATAGTGTACCAGTATAATGGTTGCTTGGTTGTTGGGGTTTTATGTTGTGGCAACATCTATGGTCATATCATGACGGGTACTGACGTGTGACAGTGCGCACTCATGGTGAATTTATAGTGCTGCCCCACTGGGAGACCAGGCCACCAGTACCATGACCTGATATCTCACTCAGTCACATTATCCTGACACTGAGCCAAACCAGTCCTTGTCCAATAATTAAGCATAAATGGGATCCATCTATGGTCAGTTCTGAACGGATTCAAATTTTCCAAGACCAAAACAGTCTGCATGCACTTCGGCCTACTGCGTAGAATGCATGGGGAACCGGAGCTGACCCTTGATAGGGATCCCATTAAAGTCATTGAGGAAACCACATTTTTGGGCCTCATTTTCGACGCAAAACTCTCTTTCATGCCACATATAAAGTACCTGAAAACAAGATGCCTGAAAGCGCTAGAAATTCTGAGGGTGCTGTCCAGCTCAGAGTGGGGAGCGGACAGAGATGTTCTGGGGCCTTCCGCACCTCACCGGTTCTGAGCCTCTTCGTCGAAGCCAACGAACCAGCACTGAACCACAGGAGAATCAAACTGGCCATGCAATATGTAGTCAAGATAAAAACTAATGCATTGAATCCTACACACAATTGTCTATTCGAGCAACATGACAAATCCAGGTATGAAGCCAGGCCGAATTACATAGGGCCTCTGAGGCTCCGAATGAAACCTCATTTGGAGGCCTTGGGCGTGGATTTGGAGGTGTTGGAGGATGCCAAAGCCCCAGAACATCCCCCACGGTCGTTGAGGAAACCGTCGGTTATCCTCTGACTTATGGAACTGAGGATGTCTGGGACACATCCACTCGAATCCCAAGGACTGCATGCAGAGATTCAAGGCCAGTTTGCAGACCACCTCTCCATATACATTGATGGTTCGAAAGACCAAAGCCGGGTAGCTTCTGCGGCAGCCTGCCGACTCGCATTAGAGTGTATCAAGGTATCCAACCACACTAACTATGTTATATACAGTGATTCGTTCTCCTGCCTCCTGGCTGTTGCTGGACTGAAAACGGATCACCCTATTCTAGCAGCGGTCATTTATAAAATGAACCAACTGGCAATAGATGGGTATGACATCCACCTGTGCTGGGTGCCTGGCCATGCCGGCATACAAGGAAACAAACAAGCTGATCGGGCTGCGAAGAAGGCCCTGAACTGTGATCTTGAACCGTGTCTGATCCCTCACCCTGATCTGAAACCACTAACAGCTACCCGCATAAAATCCAAATGGCAACATGAGTGGGACAAAAACATTAATAAACTTAAAGAAATTGAACCATCTGTGGGAAAACCACCACATACTCATGCGGGAGGTCGGTAGGACCAAGTGGTCCTTAGCCACTTCCGTATTGGCCACTCATGTCTTACACATGCTTTACTGCTCAAGCAGGAGGCTCCCCCTGAATGTATTGGGTGTCAGTCCCCGCTGATACTCAAACACATTTTACAAAGTTGTGTTGATTGTTTGCCCCTGCGCCAACAATTTTCCACTGCAGACAGTATGCATGACCTTTTTACTAAAGTAAAACAAGAAAACATTTAGCCTTTTTGAGGGCAGCTTGTCTGTACCACCTCATATAGTTTGCTAAATAAATTCTATCAAATATTAATAACACTTTTCTTTTTTCACGGGAATTTGTTTCCCTCGGCCACAAATATATAATTGTGAGCCTTTTAATTTAATGAGTGTCCATTGGCACATAATTGATTGTCTGATTTTACATGTAAAAGCAATGGTTTGAACAAAAAACAAACATTTCTCACTATAAATATGGCCTGTGCTGCCGACACGGTGTAAAACAACCACCAATCAATCAGTCAATCAATCAACCTATCCTAATAATGCCGTTCGCTTGGCTAGGAAGTGACAAGTATCAATGTTTATGTCATTGGTTTGACTCAACCGGGGTTACGAACCAGTGCGTTCGAATCCCACGACCTACCAGGATGGGAGACGGATGCTCAACTGATTCGGCCATGCCGTCTGGTCGTATGTTATACTGACTATTCCGGAATAAACAAGTTGCACGGCACCCCCCTTAATAACTATGCTCAGGTGCTCTCCAGCGTAGTTTTCCATTAATAATTTGTTATAACCAAAACAGGTGCATGGAGAGTGTTTTGGTTGTAAAGGGAGACCTCATCCTTCTCATTGTAAACATTGTGTGAAATCCATATCACAAATAATAAACAAAGCACAGATCATACATTATAAACAAAACACACATCATAGATTACAAACTGAAGACACATTACAACTTACAAACAAAACACTCATTATAAACAAAGCACACATCACACATTATAAACAAAGCACACATCACACATTATAAACAAAGCACACATCACACATTATAAACAAAGCACAGATCATACATTATGAACAAAGCACAGATCACACATTATAAACAAAGCACACATCACACATTATAAACAAAGCACAGATCATACATTATAAACAAAGCACATATCACACATTATAAACAAAGCACACATCACACATTATAAACAAAGCACACATCACACATTATAAATAAAAGCACACATCACACATTATAAACAAAGCACACATCACACATTATAAACAAAGCACAGATCACACATTATAAACAAAGCACAGATCATACATTCTAAACAAAGCACACATCACACATTATAAACAAAGCGCACATCACACATTATAAACAAAGCACACATCACACATTATAAACAAAACACACATCACACATTATAAATAAAGCACACATCACACATTATAAACAAAGCACACATCACACATTATAAACAAAGCACAGATCACACATTATAAACAAAGCACAGATCATACATTCTAAACAAAGCACACATCACACATTATAAACAAAGCGCACATCACACATTATAAACAAAGCACACATCACACATTATAAACAAAACACACATCACACATTATAAATAAAGCACACATCACACATTATAAACAACACACATCACACATTATAAACAAAGCACATATCACACAGTATAAACAAAGCACACATCACACATTATAAACAAAGCACAGATCATACATTATGAACAAAGCACAGATCACACATTATAAACAAAGCACACATCACACATTATAAACAAAGCACATATCATACATTATAAACAAAGCACATATCACACATTATAAACAAAGCACACATCACACATTATAAACAAAGCACACATCACACATTATAAACAAAGCACACATCACACATTATAGACAAAGCACACATCACACATTATAAATAAAAGCACACATCACACATTTTAAACAAAGCACACATCACACATTATAAACAAAGCACAGATCATACATTATTAACAAAGCACAGATCACACATTATAAACAAAGCACACATCACACATTATAAACAAAGCACAAATCACACAGTATAAACAAAGCACACATCACACATTATAAAAAAAGCACAGATCACACATTATAAACAAAGCACACATCACACATTATAAAAAAGCACAGATCACACATTAGAAACAAAGCACACATCACACATTAGAAACAAAGCACAGATCACACATTATAAACAAAGCACACATCACAGCAGTGCGAGGAGGAGTGTGTTTGTGCAGTGTATGTCAGATATTCACAAGGAACACTGTTATTAACTTGTTTGTTGGAGTTTTATGTCCTGGCAAGATCTAAGGTCATCAGGATGGGTAGTGACTTGTGACAGTGCGCACTCATGGCAACTTCATAGCACTGCCCCACTGGGAGACCAAGCTGCTGGCACCATGACCCGATTTCCCATATGGTCACATTATCCTGCTACTGCGCAAACCAGTCTTTGTCCTATCCTATTAATGCCAAATGCTTGGCTAGGAAGCGACAAGTATCAAATTTGTAAGTCATTTCTTTGACTCGATCGGGAATCGAACTCCCGACCTTCCACACGGGAAGCCTGAGCTCTGCCGATTCGGCCACCGCGACCGGCGCACCTGTAATATACTGGAGAAGCAATATTATACTAGTATAAGATTGTCATCCATCAGTTTGATTCGGGTATAATAATGGGGAGGAGGGAAGTACTCCGAGAGGCAGTGTCATTCCTTTTCACCAATACATGTAGGGTAGCAGTAGGGGTGGTGTATCTCAACTGAATGCCTTAGCGCTGCATAGTCAGATGAAGCAGCACCGGACACAGTGGCCGAATCGGTACAGCGCAGACCTCCCGTGCGGAAGGTCGGCAGTTCAATTCCCAGTCGAGTCAAACCAGTAACTTGCAAAATTGATACTTGTTGCTTCCTAGCCAGGCGCTCGGCATTATTAGGAGAGAGCAAAGACTGGTTGACTCAGTGTCAGGATAATGTGACTGAGTGGGATAATGTGACTGAGTGGGATATCAGGTCATGGTGCTAGCAGCCTGGTCTCCCAGTGGGGCAGCACTATAATGTCGCCATGAATGCGCTCTGTCACAAGTCGGCACCCATCCTGATAGGACCTTAGATGATGCCAGGATGTAAACTCCAACAACCAACCAACTGATGGAGCATCAAACTTTCAAAACCAAAATAATGATCTAGAATTGATTCTACATATCTAACTTAGATACTGGTGCACTTCTATTAAGCATTTGTTGCCGTATAGAAGGGAATAAATACTAAGGCAATTTAAGAGAACCTGTTACTGCTAAAGTCTACAGTGCCATTTTGCCATGCTTGCCGGAACTAATTTGACATGTTTGTACTTCAAATATCTCTCAAGTTAGCCATTTAAAATAAAAGTTATTTCGAACTAAAGTAAGGTATATTATAACAATCAATTTAATATATTTATCTCAGAAAAATGACAGAAACTCAAAACCATCGGACTATGCAACTTTAAGATATGCCACATATGGATGGCTTTACACTTTTGTTGTTGTAAATAAATTTTATTCATGTATATGTTTTGTCAGTGCTGTAGCACTGGTTTTCCGACCGTAAGTGTTCGAGTTATATAGGTATATACACAAATGTTATACATGGTTTATATAGTAAACTGAAGTGTGAAGTAAATTCTGAAATTAAAGTGTACACAATGCAATAAGTAATTAGTATGAGGTACATTAAGACCAGTGCTCTAGCGGTGAGAACAGGTATTATTCAGTAAATAAAAGACATTAAAGTGTACACAATGCAATAAGTAATTAGTATGAGGTACATTAAGACCAGTGCTCTAGCGGTGAGAACAGGTATTATTCAGTAAATAAAAGACATTAAAGTGTACACAATGCAATAAGTAATGAGTATTGGGTACATTAAGACCAGTGCGCTAGCGGTGAGAACAGGTATTATTCAGTAAATAAAAGACATTAAAGTGTACACAATGCAATAAGTAATTAGTATGAGGTACATTAAGACCAGTGCTCTAGCGGTGAGAACAGGTATTATTCAGTAAATAAAAGACATTAAAGTGTACACAATGCAATAAGTAATTAGTATGAGGTACATTAAGACCAGTGCTCTAGCGGTGAGAACAGGTATTATTCAGTAAAGAAAAGACATTAAAGTGTACACAATGCAATAAGTAATTAGTATGAGGTACATTAAGACCAGTGCTCTAGCGGTGAGAACAGGTATTATTCAGTAAATAAAAGACATTAAAGTGTACACAATGCAATAAGTAATGAGTATTGGGTACATTAAGACCAGTGCGCTAGCGGTGAGAACAGGTATTATTCAGTAAATAAAAGACATTTAAGTCTTTTTTTAAAATTCAATAAATACTAATGTTGACGTGAAGTGTGCGGCTAGGATTCCTTTGTAACTGCTGCAGTTGTGGGGGAGATTTGTTAGTATGGCGGTGCCTCGTGGCCTACCACCACCCAGCGAGCGTGTTGTCAGCAGGAAGGTGCCACCTCATTAAGTCTGCTTCACCACCTCTAAGTCTCCTCACTCCTGCAGGTACAGTCAAACCTCTCTAACCGACCACCTCCACAAATCCACCACTCCCCTATATCGATCGCTTTATTTGGGTCCCAAACGACCGCTCATACAATACCATTGTAACGAACGATACGTGAAAAAAACTCCATAAACCGACCACCTTCCTAAATGGACCATTTAAAGTTGGTCCCATGGTTGGTCGATTTAGAGGGGTTTTACTGTATTGAATTATGTGTACACTCAAATAAGGATCTAGTTAGGAGAAGCCCCCCCCCCCCCCACACACACTCACACATATCTAAAAGCCGCCCTTGTTCCTTGCAGCATGTCTTAAGGGCTGATTCCTTACACGCGGTATGCGGTATGCGAATGCAAATGTGACAACAAATCGAAACGCCTTGAAGCCTATGGGCTACATTCCTTACACGCGGTATGCGGCATGCATCAACTCGATCGGTCCCTGTAGCGATCGGTGCGGTATGCGGCACGCGGTGTGTGAATAGAAACATCAGTTGCACTTGTCCATTAGTTTTAGACGAGGAGAGGCGACTGAGCATTACGGAACGGTCACACAAGGGTGCTGAGGGGAAACATATGGTAGTGGTGGTGGTGGGGTTCAGTCAGTCGCACTTGTCCATTAGTTTTAGACGAGGAGAGGTGACTGAGCATTACGAAATGGTCACACACAAGGGTGCTGAGGGGAAACATATGGTAGTGGTGGTGGGGGTTCGGGTCGGTAAAAATGCTACCAGAGCCACAAAAATATGAATGCTTATCTATAATTTGGTAATTATAAAGGTAGTAACCCCCAGTCGTGTGCCGCATGCCGCGTGTAAGGAATCATGCCATTCGCATACCGCATGCCGCATGCCCATACCGCATACCGCATACCGCGTGTAAGGAATCAGCCCTTTAGTGTAAACAAAAAGTTTGTTTTATTTAATGACGCCTCTAGACCACATTGATTTTTATCATCGGCTATTGGACGTCAAACATATGGTCATTCTGACATATTTCATTCGAGGAAACCTGCTGCCGCCACATAGGCTACTCTTTCCGAGAAGCAGCAATCGGTCTTTTATATGCACTTTCCCCACAGACAGGACAGCACATACCACAACCTTTGACACCCTACCATCTGAGCTACGTCCCGCTCCCCGTCTTAGTGTAAACAAGGCTTACTTGAATTATTGTGAAGTTTTGCAAAGCTTGGCAGTGAGATTTTAACAGGGGGCCCCACCCCCTCCCTCCTTCCGATGAGCTTGCAGTGCTAACGATTATTTGAGTTGCCCCGAGTATACAACTTCTACTTGGTGCTGCTCCCCATTTTTGCATGAACTACAGTGACTGGTGCTGTACATTATACAGCAGGAACCACGCCCTTAATTCTACAGGATCGGTGCTGTAACTAATACAGCACTGATCAAACTTAGATTATTGAGACTGTCAATTCTAATAGTAAGATGGCCAGAAGACCAGTGCTCCGACACTGACAAATGTCATGTTCAGATGAATAAATACTTTATAAAAAAACAACAACACACACACCTGTCATATCCTTGGTGAAGTACCTCCTTCCGATGAGCTCGCAGCGCTAACACACCTGTGATATGCTTGGTGAAGTACCTCCTTCCGATGAGCTCACAGCGCTAACACACCTGTGATATGCTTGGTGAAGTACCTCCTCCCGATGAGCTCGCAGTGCTAACACACCTGTCATATGCTTAGTGAAGTACCTCCTTCCGATGAGCTCGCAGTGCTAACACACCTGTCATATGCTTGGTGAAGTACCTCCTTCCGATGAGCTCGCAGTGCTAACACACCTGTCATATGCTTAGTGAAGTACCTCCTTCCGATGAGCTCGCAGTGCTAACACACCTGTCATATGCTTGGTGAAGTACCTCCTTCCGATGAGCTCGCAGTGCTAACACACCTGTCATATGCTTGGTGAAGTACCTCCTTCCGATGAGCTCGCAGCGCTAACACACCTGTCATATGTTTGGTGAAGTACCTCCTTCCGATGAGCTCGCAGCGCTAACACACCTGTCATATGCTTGGTGAAGTACCTCCTTCCTATGAGCTCGCAGCGCTAACACACCTGTCATATGCTTGGTGAAGTACCTCCTTCCGATGAGCTTGCAGTGCTAACACACCTGTCATATGCTTGGTGAAGTACCTCCTTCCTATGAGCTCGCAGCGCTAACACACCTGTCATATGCTTGGTGAAGTACCTCCTTCCGATGAGCTTGCAGTGCTAATACACCTGTCATATGCTTGGTGAAGTACCTCCTTCCGATGAGCTCGCAGCGCTAACACACCTGTCATATGCTTGGTGAAGTACCTCCTTCCGATGAGCTCGCAGCGCTAACACACCTGTCATATGCTTGGTGAAGTACCTCCTTCCGATGAGCTCCCAGCGCTAACACACCTGTCATATGCTTGGTGAAGTACCTCCTTCCGATGAGCTCGCAGCGCTAACACACCTGTCATATGCTTGGTGAAGTACCTCCTTCCGATGAGCTCCCAGCGCTAACACACCTGTCATATGCTTGGTGAAGTACCTCCTTCCGATGAGCTCGCAGCGCTAACACACCTGTCATATGCTTGGTGAAGTACCAGGTGTCAGGGTGGCACTCGTGGTGTTTTGTTTGTTTGTTTGAGTTTTATGTCCTGGCAACATCTACGGTCATATCAGGATGGGTACCGACTTGTGAGAGTGCGCACTCATGGCGACTTTATAGTGCTGCCCCACCGGGAGAACCAGGGCGCCGGCAGCATGACCTGATATCCCACCCAGTCACATTGTCCTGATACTGAGCTAATCAGTCCTTTCCCTATCCTAGTAATGTCGATCGCCAGACCTTGCTATGAAGTGACAAGTATCAATTTAGTAAAAGTCATTGTTTTGACTCGACCAGGAATCGAACTCCCCACCTTCCGCACTGGAAGCCTGCGCTCCAGCGCAATGCGCTGGTGGTGTTAGGTTGGGGTGGCGGTGCGTGGTATAATACTGAGGAGCAGTCTGGTAATGCCTCACAGTCACATAGATATTTGATTCTGATCCAGTCATTTACTTTTCACCTGTTTACATTTTCTGTTGAAAATAAATGTAACAGATGTGTACACAGCCAAATGATGCAGAGCTAATTGACTTACTGCTAATTGACTTCCAGCCAAATAATGCAGAGTTAATTGACCTACTGCTAATTGATGTATAGCCAATTGACTTACAGCCAAATGATGCAGAGCTAATTGACCTACTGCTAATTGACGTATAGCTAATTGACTTACAGCCAAATGATGCAGAGCTAATTGCCCTACTGCTAATTGATGTATAGCTAATTGACTTACAGCCAAATGATGCAGAGCTAATTGACTTACTGCTAATTAACTTACAGCCAAATGATGCGGAGGTAATTGACCTCTGCTAATTGACGTATAGCTAATTGACTTACAGCCAAATGATTCAGAGCTAATTGACCTACTGCTATTTGATGTATAGCTAATTGACTTACAGCCAAATGATGCAGAGCTAATTGACATACTGCTAATTGATGTAGAGCTAATTGACTTACAGCCAAATGATGCAGAGCTAATTGACTTACTGCTAATTGATGTATATCTAATTGACTTACAGCCAAATGATGCAGAGCTAATTGAATTAGTGGTAATTGACTTCCAGCCAAATGATGCAGAGCTAATTGACTTACTGCTAATTGACTTACAGCCAAATGATGCAGAGCTAATTGAGCTACTGCTAATTGATGTATAGCTAATTGACTTACAGCCAAATGATGCAGACCTAATTGACTTACTGCTAATTGATGTGTAGCTAATTGACTTACAATCAAATGATGCAGAGCTAATTGACTTACTGTTAATTGATATGTAGCTAATTGACATACATCCAAATGAATCAGAGCTAATTGATTTACTGCTAATTGATGTGTAGCTAATTGACTTACAGCCAAATGGTGCAGATCTAATTGACTTACTGCTAATTGACTTACAGCCAAATGATGCAGAGGTAATTGACTTACTGTTAAGTGATGTGTTGCTAATTGACTTACAGCCAAATGATGCAGGGCTAATTTACTTACTGCTAATTGACTTACATCCAAATGATTCAGAGCTAATTGACTTACTGCTTATTGATGTATAGCTAATTGATTTACGGCCAAATGATGCAGAGCTAATTGACTTACTGCTAAGTGATGTGTAGCTAATTGACTTACAGCCAAATGGTGCAGATCTAATTGACTTACTGCTAATTGACTTACAGCCAAATGATGCATAGGTGATTGACTTTGACAAATGATGCAGAGCTAATTGACTTACTGCTTATTGATGTATAGCTAATTGACTTACTGCTTATTGATGTATAGTTAATTGACTTTGACAAATGATGCAGAGCTATTTGACTTTCAGCCAAATGATGCATAAGTAATCGACTTACTGCTAAGTGATGTGTTTGCTAATTGACTTACAGCCAAATGATGCAGGGCGAATTTACTTACTGCGAATTGACTTAATTCAAATTATCCAGAGCGAATTGACTTACTGCTTATTGATGTATAGCTAATTGAATTACGGCCAAATGATGCAGAGCTAATTGACTTACTGCTTATTGATGTATAGCTAATTGAATTACGGCCAAATGATGCAGAGCTAATTGACTTACTGCTTATTGATGTATAGCTAATTGACTTACTGCTTATTGATGTATAGCTAATTGACTTTGACAAATGATGCAGAGCTAATTGACTTACTGCTTATTGATGTATACCTAATTGACTTACTGCTTATTGATGTATAGCTAATTGACTTTGACAAATGATGCACATCTAATTGACTTACTGCTAATTGATGTATAGCTGATTGATTTACAGCCAAATGATGCAGAGATAATTGACTTACTGCTAATTGACGTATATCTAATTGACTTACTGCTAATTGATGTATAGCTAATTGGGATAAAATGTAAAATATATTGTGTACATTCCTGTATACCTATAACACTCACGGTCGGAAGACCAGTGCTATGACATTGACACAATATATATACATGAATCAAATTCATTTTCCAAAAGAAATAAAAATATTAAACCAGGTGAATGAGAATATTAACGGGAGATGAACAACATGGGGTTTGCACACCCAAAGTTTGTTGAGCACTACAAACTTGCCCAGACTGACACAATGTTGCAGCTTGCGGACTAAAACGGTCCTCTCTACCGGGCCGAAATTAAGTGCACAGTTTTAACGTTTAAGCAAGCAATCACTAAAGTGGTTGATAGGTATAGACATTGGTTGGTTGGTTGTTGGGAGTTTTACGTCCTGGCAACATCTAAGGTCATATCAGGACGGGTACTGACTTGTGACTGTGCACACTCATGGTGACTTTATAGTACTACCCCACTGAACAATCAGGCCGCCAGCACCATGACCTGATATCCCACTCAGTCACATTATCCTGACACTGAGCCAACCAGTCCTTTCCCTATCCTAATAATGCCGAGCGCCAGGCTAGGAAGTGTCAAGTATCAATTTTGTAAGTCATTGGTTTGACTCGACCGGAACCGAACTCCCGATCTCCCGCACGCGAGGCCCGCACTCTACCGATTCGGCCACCGCGCGCGGTTTAGAGAGCTATTTCCGAACCGCGAAGATAATATCTAAATCCACACCTGGGCGACATTCTGAGTGCAGCAAGGCGGTGCTGAATTGTTTGAGCATATTGAAAGGAGCGCGTGTATGCACTTGTCAGCTGAAGCCGGCATCTACCTGTTGGTACACCGGGCACGGTGGCCGAATCGGTAGAGCGCGGATCTTACGTGTATTAGATCGGAAGTTCGGTTCGCGGTCGAGTTAAATCGATGACTTATAAAATTGATACTTGTCACTTCTTAGCCAGGCGCTCCGCATTAATAGGAAAGGCAAGGACTGGTTAGTTCAGTGTCAGGGATAATGTGACAATACCTCCAATAAGCACCCATCTACCTGTTGGTACGGTGATAGGTCTGGTGGTGGAACATCCCTAATCGAACAGGACACCATGCTTAGTCATTGTCAGTGCCTTTGTACTACACGTGGCAAATCACCTCCTTGCAAATCACAGCTCTCATGAAACCCATTTGGTGTGACTATATTTGACTTCTTCTGTTGCTTATACCCCAATCATACTACCGCTTGCGACCGCTTGTGCCCCCAAAAAGGTTGGTTTGCAAGTGGTCGCAAAGTGGCCCTCAGTGATCCCCTTGTGACCAAAATGGTTGCAAAGAGGTTGCAGCTACTGCACTAAAAACCTCCTTGCGACCAAAATGGTCACAAGGAGGTCAGCGACCATTCCTTTCATCACAATGAGGTCACCGGTGACTGGGTTCTTTGATCCAAAGTGGTCACAAAGTAGTCGCCAGCCGTAGGGTGACTACGGCTTTACATTCTTCAGAATCACGCATTTGCCACCACCAAGACCTAACCTCCCATTTTCTAGTATGTAATGATCAAAAATAATTATTGGACCCACCACACCACCCCCACACCACCACCATACCACCACCACCGCACCACCACCACACCACCACCGCACCACCACTGCACCACCACAGACCAGACGGGATGACCGAGTGAGTTGAGCGTCCGTCTCCTGTTTTGGTGGATCGGGGGATCCGAACCCATAGGTTTGTGGGTTCGAACCCTGGTCGAGTCAAACCAATGACTTAAAAAAAATATTCTTGGCACTTCCTAGCCAGGCACTCGGCATTATTAGGTAATGTGACTGAGTGGGATATCAGGTCATGGTGCTGGTGTCCTGATCTTCTAGTGGGGCAGCACTATAAAGTCGCCATGAGTGTGCACTGTCACAAGTCGGTACCCATCCTGATATGACCTTAGATGTTACTAGGACGTAAAACAACAAACAGACCAGCACACACTACCCCAGTACCAACCAGCACACATCCCCCCCTTCCCCTCCCACTCCCTCTCCCCCCCCCTCCCCCTCCCTCTTCCCGCCCTCCCCCTCCCTTCCCCTCCAGCTCCGCCCCCCCTTGCTCCTCCCTTCCTTCCCCCCTCCCTCTCCCACTCCCCCTTCCCCTTCCCCCTCCCTCACCCCCTCCCCTCCCCCTCCATTCCCCTCCCCTCCTCCTTCCCTCCCCCCTCGCCATCCCCTTCCCCCTCCATTCCCCTCCCCTCCCCCTACCATTTCCTCCCCCTCCCCTCCCCTTCCCCTCCCCTTCCCCCTCCACCTCCCCCTCCCCCCCTCCCACTCCCCCTCCCCTTCCTCCCCCTCCCCTTCCCTTCCCTCTCCATCTTCCCCTCCCCTCCCCTCCCCCTCCCCCCTCCCCCTCCCCCTTCCCCCCCCCCCCTCCCCCCTCCCCTCCCCCTCCCAACCCCTCCCCGGACCCTCTCTCTGCGAACAGTGCACTCTGCTGACGTAGCTCTCAGCCCCCAGACTGAGACGCCGACGGTGTCGCCGCGTGGCGGTGAGATGGGCGGGAGACGCCCGGAAATGGCGCGCACTTGTCCTTTCATTCGGTTCCGGCAGGAGCTTCACACATGCCCGCGGGCGGATGCTTGCACCAGCCAGGCCCCCTCTCACCAAAGTGCCCACCGCCCATCTCAAAAACACCCCAACCACCCTAATAACAATGATAATAATATGTTCGCTTAAATGCAAGGGCGCTATCTATAATTCACAAATGATAACTATATTGCCAGTTAGGTCAGCGTGCTCACTCCAGCCATGTTTTGTGATATACGGCGCTCTCCCATAACCTTATTGCAGGGTTCGTACGGGACCTGGAAAGTCTTGAAAAGTCTTGAAATTCATTTGCCCAATTTCAAGGCCTTGAAAAGCCTTTAATTTAAAATATTTTGGGTAATTAGTCTTAAAAAGCATTGCATTACATTAAACTGTCCCCACTGATCTAAATTAGTCTGAAATCATTCACCATTGTTTTTCCCCCCTGAAATCCAATTGAAAATAGTCTTGAATTACAAAAACAGCCCTGAAAAGCCTTGAGTTAGCCTTGAATTCCATACTTCATCTTGTGCGTACGGACGCTGTTATTGCGTGGGTCTAGGTGAGGGTGGCGACCGGCGAAGTGTTAGTAAGTGTGCCCCAGTGGGATGCACAATTCCCGCACACATATTACTGTAAGTGCATCGGGCAGGTCTACTGTGGACGCCCCCTGGTGGGGGTCTCTGTGAGTTATAAATAGGCGACGTAAAATAACATCGGGCGTGATGGAATGAGCAAGTTCATATTTGATTGCATGATAATAACAGTGAAATGTCATTGTGTAAGATGACCCATTTGTTAGCCAGACCTCTTTTCCAGCCTTTCTTCCCTTCAGCCTTCCGTTTAGGTGCGCCTAAATCTTCTCCTCACTCATTCTCCTCCACACACCCCTTCTCCTCCCCTACCCCTCCTTCTCCCCCCCTCTCCTCCCCCCCCTCTCCTAACCCCCCCCCCCCCCCCCCCCCCCCCCCCCCCCACACGCTATTCTTCTTTCCCGTCCGGACGCGGGTGGTAGCTGAATCGGCAGAGCGCAGGCCTTCCGTGCGGGAGATCGGGAGCTTAACTCCCGGTCGAGTCAAGCGAATGACTTACACAATTTATACTTGTTACTTCCTTGCTTGCCGCTCGGCATTAATAGGATAGGGCAAGAACTGGTTAGCTCAGTGTCAGGATAATGTGACTGAGTGGATATTGGCATCATGGTGTTGGCAGCCTGATCTCACAGTGGGGCAGCACTATAAAGTAGCCGTGAGTACGCACTGTCTCAAGTCGGTACCTGTCCTGATATGACCTTAGATGTTGCCAGGATGTAAAACTCGAACCAATCTTCTTTCCCGTCCCCTCATTCCCTCCCCTGGCCTCCCCCGTTCTACCCCCCCTCCCCCCTCATCACCTCCTCGCCCACCCTGCCCCTCCTTCCTATTGCTCGCCCTCTGCTCCTTTCAGAACACGCCTCCACTGGCAGCCCCCCCCCCCCCCCTCGTGCCACCACACACTCAGGGGGAGCACACAATGGTTTGCACGGCCATATTGCCGCTTATCAGGCCTCCCCTCTTCATATGGATATTGGCACTCGTCGGCCGCCGGGTCCCGCAGTTACTGCCTGAAGCCCGCCCATCAGGACGGGTACCGACGTGTGACAGTGTGCACTCATGGTGACTTTATAGTGCTGCCCCTCTGAGAAGCCAGCCCGATGGTACCATGACCCGATATCCCACTCAGTTACATTATCCTGGCACTGAGCTAACCAGTCCTTGCCCTATCCTAATTAATGCTGAGCGTCAAGTGAGGAAGTGACAGGTATACATGTTTAAGTCATCGGTTTGACTCGACCGGCAACCAAACTCGCAAACTCCCGATCTCCCGCATGCCAGGCCTGCGCTCTACCGATTCAGCCACCACGCCCGGTAGGGGAGGTAGGGGGAGGAGGGAGCGGGAGGGGGGAGGGTGGGTACCACGCCTGGTGGAGGGAGGGGGGAGGGAAGGGGGAGGGAGAGGGAGGGAGGGGAGAGGGAGGGTGGTACCGCGCCCGGTAGGGGAGGTAGGGGGAGGGGGACGGTGGTACCACGCCTGGTGGAGGGAGGGAGGTAGGAGGGATGGGAATGGAGAGGGAGGGATGGGGAGAGGGAGGGTGGTACGGCGCCCGGTAGGGGAGGGAGGGGAGAGGGATGGTGGTACCGCGCCTGATGGGGGGAGGGAGGGGGAGGGGGAGAGGGATGGTGGTTACCGCGCCTGATGGGGGGAGGGAGGGGGGGATGGGGAGAGGGATGGTGGTACCGTGCCTGATGGGGGGAGGGAGGGGGGATGGGGAGAGGGATGGTGGTACCGGGCCTGATGGGGGGAGGGAGGGGGGATGGGGAGAGGGGATGGTGGTACCGCGCCTGGTAGAGGGGGAGGGAGGGAGGGGGAGAGGGAGGGGGAGAGGAAGGGTGGTACCGCGCCTGGTAGAGGGGGAAGGGAGGGAGGGGGCGAGGGAGGGGAGAGGGAGGGTGGTACCGCGCCCGGTAGGGGAGGGAGGGGGTGGGTGGTACCGCGCCCGGTAGGGGAGGGAGGGGGTGGGTGGTGGGTGGTACCGCGCCCGGTAGGGGAGGGAGGGGGTGGTGGTGGGTGGTGGTGGTGAATTGGTTGTGTAAAAGCTGTGCAGAGGTTGAGAGCCTTCAACAGGTGACAAGGAGGAGATAACCAGGAAGCAAGAGCTCGAGTTGCCATAGGGAACTCTAGTTGTTGCGGATCAATTGTGCAGCACCCTCCACTCGCCCACACGCGGTTCACATCAGTGTGACCTTGTCTGGGGCCGAGTTAATGGTCTGGAATGAGCGGGAACGCTCATTCGGGTTCATTGCTGGGCACGAGGACAGCGAAGTTGACATGCACCGCTCTCCCCCCCCCCCCCCCCCCCCCCCCCCCCCCCCCCCCACACACACACACACACCTGCCATGCGGGCGGGGTTGGGGGTGGGGGGCTTCCGGGGTGAGAGAAGGGAAGCCAACTACCATTGGAGGTGGCACACACACACAGTCAGCCCCCTCCCTCACACACACCAACCAATCAAAACACACAACCACCGACACACCTCCAACCTGATTGACGAATCAGATCGTACCATAATCTGGAACCCAGGACTCCACCACCCGGAATTTTCAGTCTGCAACAGCCTCTCCGACTGACCACATCTATAAACACTTATTCACCCACCCACCCACACCTGCTCAATGACTGGCACAGCCAATCAAACATACAAACAACAAAGACAAAAGACTCATACAATTAATACAAAAAGACATTCACAATTGACTTTTCATAATTGCCACAGAATTGCCAACCGTGCAATTCACACATCAAGGTGGTAAAACATTTAACCATGAGTAAATCATAATTAAATTATAATTGATTAACATTGCATAGAAATCAATAGAAATTAATAGAAATCAAGAACCCTAACCTTATAAATTTAATATAATCTTTTTGGTGAAGATGTTTTCTATATGTGTACCAAGCGATTTGTTAATAGGTGGTGTGGTTTTAGAGATATTTCACTTGTTCTGTATTTTCTGTATGAAGATTACTCACGACCATTGACAATGCCTTGAGTTTGAGTCTAACGTTTACCTCGGTATACAGCCTCAGGCTAGCCTCAGGCTAGGGAGAAGGAAGCACGTGAGGTACCAGCAATTAGCATATACAACTCACGACTGGATTACGTGTCGTTGGGTTGCTCCGGCAAATTTAGTCTACATACAAGCTAATACGCAGTAAGTATCATAAAAACTGTGGTTAGCTTAATCATGATGCATTAGAGCATCATTATGGAAAGTTTAGACTTTCTTTGGTCCATTTTGGACGAGTTATTTGGTTATAAAAAACCAAGGATAGAATCCTTCTCGAAGGATTGAAACCGGTCATTAGCGGTTATGTCAACACCCGAGTCACCGTGTGATTATGGGTAGAGATGTGGGCTCTGCCTCGTCTCCTGTGGAAATTCTCTCGTACTCTAATAGAGAGTAATGTTGGAGATGCTCCTGGGTTTCTTTTATAGACTCCCCACAACTTTTTCAGGCGTTTCTCCGAGTTTCGTAGCATTTTCTCCAACTTGTTGACGTAGTAGTCACAGGTGGGAGAAGTGTGCGGAACAGAGGGATGGGCGGGCCGATACACTGGTCCCGACCCCGCGTAAGGTTTGGGCTTGACCCACAACCCACGCACAAATTTAGCTTATTACGCCTGTGTTATAACGGTATAAACACGTTCTCTAACACCAATAGATGTCCAAATGAGTTTGAAACAACCATATTGTGACATATATATATACCGGGACTGACCAAAAATCTTTGTTTCAGCTCCCGATGGCCACGAAGCGGAGTAAGCGCGGTGCAGCAGCAGCCGAGGGGCGTGTTCCGAGTGGAGTGGACGAGGAGTACGACTCCTCACCCGTGTTGTCGGCAGGGCCTTCGACACAGCCCGGGGCGCATATTCTCTCTGAAGAGGACATAGTGCCTGACGGCGCCGCGGCTCAAAATTGGGAGACGCGGTTTGCGGCGATGGAGAGTCATATAATGGCTCTCAAACCACCGGTGTCTCGTAAACGGCGAATGCCGAGTGTTCAAGAGGAGTCTTCTTTGGAGGATTTCTCGGAGACAGACTCAGAGATGGAGCTTAGGGCTCCTCCTCCTTCTCCTAAACGGAGGAAGAAGAAACATGTCATTTCTTCTGGTGATGATTTCACCAAGGAAAGGGGGAGGACGGGACTTCGCAAAAAGCGCAAGACCAAGTCCAAGAAGAAGAAGAAGAGGAAAGATTCTTCTTCTTCCGACTCGTCCACGGATTCTACTTCCACGGAACCGGACTCAGACACGTGATATGAAGGTGTCTATGCTGCCATTGGGGGCAAAGTGGCTAAGAAAGTGGAGAAGCCAAGGGCTAAGCGTGTGAAAACCACTACGCTTATGCGTGAAAACATTAATGGCCATTACCGCACGTTTAAACCGGCGGAGATTATTTCTAAGTTATCAGATGAGTTAACAGGCATTAAAGGTGTTCCCAACTCCATCATTAAGGAGATGGATCGAGATGTCAATATGACGGAGGACCGTAAGAGATTTGAGGGTGTGTTGCACACAGTGCATAAGGCAGTGCTTGGTACCCTAACAGCTATTGCTCCTGTAGCAAACAGAATGCAACGAGAAAATAAGTTCTCGTCTTTGGCTAAGACGATGGACAAAGGCATTGCATTGTTGGCGGCGGCAGGTAATTACCTGTCGTATCGAAGATATGAAAATGTCTTCAAGTCGGTTTGCACAGATGCTGGCAAAGAAGTGGCTCGCTCAAAGAAGGTTACCGATAATGATGGGAAAGAGTTTACGCTCTTTCTTGCTCCAGAGCCGATTAAAGGGAAACCTTTAGATAACACCAAAATGTTTGGCGGTCAACTACAATACCTCTCTATAAAGAGGTAGAAACTGCAGCCAAGAGTGGCAAAAACATGGATGGTAAGAAGAAACAGGAAATCCTCGTTTCAAAAGGTCACGAGGGGATTTTCGTCCACGGCGGTTCACCAGGGGAACCAGACCGGGCTCAAACTTCGGTCAAGCTTTTCGGGGCCGGGGCGCTCGCTCAGGCTGGACCGACAACACCGCACGGCCACTAGGCCGAGGTGTCAACTCGCCGAGACCCTTCCCCAGGGGCGGGTCCAAGTAGAGGTTGAAACACAAACGTTACAAGTCCTTCCAGCCTCTAAAACCACACAAACTGTAAGCAACTTTGTGGCTGGTAATATTAATAATCATATTTCTGAGTGGCACAAAATTACTAGTGACCAAGAAATTTTACAAATAGTTAGGGGTGTTCACATTCCCTTCACACAAATTCCGGTACAAGGCAGGATACCTTTTCCTTATAACATTGAACCGGTTGAACGAGAGGCACTAACTAAACAGGTACAAAAATTCTTTGAGAAAGGAATTATACAAAAAGTGACATACTGTTCAGGAGAGTTTATTTCAAACATCTTCTCGAGACCAAAGCCTAATGGCGAGGTTCGAATGATCCTGGATTTAACAATCCTTAATAAAATGGTTGAATATCGACATTTTAAAATGTTCTCGCTAGATACGGCACGAGATCTGATTACGCCAGATGCGTGGATGGCTAGTGTTGATTTACAAGATGCATATTATACGCTTCCCATAAGGGAAAAAGACCGGAAATTTCTTCGGTTTCTTTGGGATAACCAACTCTATGAGTTTACCTGCATGCCGAATGGTTTAGCTTGTGCCCCTCGTTTATTCACTAAACTGCTTAAACCTGTTTTCTCAGTAATGGCGCGGAAGGGTCATATAATGTTTCCATACATAGATGATTCCTTTATTATAGCATCAACACAAATTGATTGTGTGAATGCAGTTTTGGATTTATGTGCATTACTTACTAAATTGGGGTTTTATGTACATCCACAAAAGTCAGTGTTTAAACCAACAAAACAACTCAAATGTTTAGGGTTTATTCTGGATACACAGTCTCTTACAGTGTCGATAACAGAACAAAAACTAATTAAGTTTATGAATACAGCGACCCAGCTTATTAAGTTACCAAAACCTAAAATTAGACAGGTCGCAGTCCTTATTGGGATAATGATATCGTATGCACCCGCTATTCTATACGGGAAGGCCCATATTAAATCTCTAGAAATAGATAAAAATTTAGCGTTAACACGAACTAAAGGGAATTTTGAGCGAAAGATGTTTATTTCGCAAGAAGGGCTACAGGATATTGGATGGTGGATGCAACACATAGCAAGTTCACCAAATCCAATCCGCATGGCGGAACCTAATACGGTAATTACTACTGATGCTTCGTTAGAAGGTTGGGGAGCTCATCGAGATGGGGTCACAACAGGAGGTAGATGGCTTGATGATGAAAAATCAGACCATATTAATGCGCTAGAATTGCGTGCTATTTATCTGGGCTTATGTAGTTTAGTAAAGATACATAAATCACAAGTTAGAATACTAACTGATAATACTACTGCCATGGCATATATTCGTAACATGGGTGGAACCAAATCAAAGCCTTGCAATCAGTTGTCTAAACTGATTTGGAACTGGGCACAGGCTCAACAAGTCTGGCTGACTGTAGCGCATATTCCAGGGTCACAAAATACACTTGCAGATCATAAAAGTAGAAATTTCCATGACCATTTAGAATGGTCTCTCTCTACATATTTGTTTAACTTCATTTGTGAAAAATGGGGTACACCTAAAGTTGACTTGTTTGCATCACGAAATAATAACAAATTACCTTGTTATGTTTCTTGGCATCCTGAACCGGAGGCTTGGAAAGTAGATGCATTTGCTATTATCTGGGAAAATAATTATTTTTATATTTTCCCACCGTTTAGCATTATCAGCCGAGTTGTCAGGAAAATCGGTTTGGAAAGGACACATGCTATACTGGTGGTGCCCGATTGGGACACGCAACCTTGGCTGCCAGCAGTTTCACAACTGGCAAAAGAACATATACGATTCCCAAGAAAACTCGGGAATCTGACACACCACGGACCGCTAGTGGTTCACGGCGACGTGTCAACGACGCCCCTATTGGCATTCCTTTTCTAAGGAAACAGCTGCAGCAATTTGGATTGGACAAAATTACTGAGAATAGGATAGTAGCTGATGCCTGGAGGCCAGGAACTGTCAAAATGTACACATCCTATTTAAAGAAATGGGGTGTACATTGTTTGTTAATGAAAGTTAAGCCAACAAATCCAACAATTTCACAAGTAGCTCGTTTTCTTCGTTCTCTAGAGGATGAGGGACTATCCTTTGGGTCGATTAATGCGGCAAGATGTGCGTTATCAATCATATTACCGAGAATTGATGGCGAAACAGTTGGAAAACATTATGTTCTTTGTTATTTACTTCGTTCAATTTATCAAAGGAATCCTCCAAAACCAAAGTATAGTCGGTTTTGGGATGTGTCTATAGTATTTAAGTTGTTTCAGGCTTGGCCTCACAACTCGTGGTTAGATATAAAACAATTAGGTTTTAAGGTCGCGGTCCTGTTATTATTAGTAACCGGACACAGAGGACAGACGATTGTTGCTTTGTCTTTAACTGGATTAGAAATAGACAAGAAACAAGCTACGTTTGATTTAGCACAATTGCTTAAATCGAACACGTTAGGTGACCCTTTATCTACGGTTCACTTAGACTGTTTTCCGAGTGATCGGAAATTATGTGTTGTGTCAGCCATACGGGCTTATATATCTAAGACAAAGGATTTACGTGCATCACAACAACTATCACATAAGGCAATTTCACGAGACACCCTTGCCAGATGGACAATTACGGTGTTGAAATTGGCTGGAGTGGATATGGGCAAATACTCTTCCCACTCAACTAGAGGTGCCATGGTCTCCAAGGCACGGGGGCTAGGTATTTCTGTGAAAAGAATACTAGCGCATGCAGGCTGGAAGACGGCTAAGTCGTTTGCAAAACATTACAACAAGCGACTAGAAAAGCCTACCGGCATTGCAAAGCGCCTGCTCGCCAACTAACAAGAATAGGTGAGAACAAAAACGTTGAATATTATATAAGAATGGATGATATTAAGGATAAAAATGAATTATGTAAAGGTCTCCCTAGCCTGAGGCTAGCCTGAGGCTGTATACCGAGGTATAATAGTATAGTTATACGAATCTTACCTGGGTATAGATGATGGATAACTGTTGTTTTCCCGAGGTAGAAGCCTGATATGACCTCATATGTTGCCAGGATGTAAAATGCCAACATCCAAAAGAGCCAACACCCCTTAGTCGATGGTGGCGCGGCGAATTTGGACAATTGAATCACGTGACAGCTTTAGTTTTGTCACTATTAGTCCCCTATTCACGACTGGCTGGTTGGTTGTTGGAGTTTTACATCCTGGCAACATCTAATGTCATATCCGGATGGATACCGACTTATGACAGTACACAGTCATGACAACATTTTTGTGCTGCCCCGCTGAGACCAGGCCACCAGCACCATGACCTGATATCCCACTCAGTCACATTATCCTGACATTGAGCCAACCAGTCCTAGTAATCCCGAGCACCTGGACAGTGACAGTGAAGCACAGTGGCAGTGAAGTGCTGGACAGTGACAGTGAAGTGCTGGACAGTGACAGTGAAGTGCTGGACAGTGACAGTGAAGTGCTGGACAGTGACAGTGAAGTGCTGGACAGTGACAGTGAAGTGCTGGACAGTGACAGTGAAGTGCTGGACAGTGACAGTGAAGTGCTGGACAGTGACAGTGAAGGGCTGGACAGTGACAGTGAAGGGCTGGACAGTGACAGTGAAGGGCTGGGCAGTGACAGTGAAGGGCTGGACAGTGACAGTGAAGTGCTGGACAGTGGCAGTGAAGTGCTGGACAGTGGCAGTGAAGGGCTGGACAGTGACAGTGACGTGCTGGACAGTGGCAGTGAAGTGCTGGACATTCACAGTTAAGTGCTGGAGAGTGGCAGTGAAGTGCTGGACAATGACAGTGAAGTGCTGGACAGTGACAGTGAAGTGCTGGACAGTGACAGTGAAGTGCTGGGCAGTAACAGTGAAGTGCTGGACAGTGACAGTGAAGTGCTGGACAGTGACAGTGAAGTGCTGGACAGTGGCAGTGAAGTGCTGGACAGTGACAGTGAAGTGCTGGACAGTGGCAGTGAAGGGCTGGACAGTGACAGTGAAGGGCTGGACAGTGACAGTGAAGTGCTGGACAGTGACAGTGAAGGGCTGGACAGTGACAGTGAAGTGCTGGACAGTGACAGTGAAGTGCTGGGCAGTCGCAGTGAAGTGCTGGACAGTCACAGTGAAGTGCTGGACAGTGACAGTGAAGGGCTGGACAGTCACAGTGAAGTGCTGGACAGTGACAGTGAAGGGCTGGACAGTGACAGTGAAGGGCTGGACAGTGACAGTGAAGTGCTGGACAGTGGCAGTGAAGTGCTAGACAGTGGCAGTGAAGGGCTGGACAGTGAGAGTGAAGTGCTGGACAGTGGCAGTGAAGTGCTGGAGAGTGACAGTGAAGGGCTGGACAGTGACAGTGAAGTGCTGGACAGTGACAGTGAAGTGCTGGGCAGTGACAGTGAAGTGCTGGACAGTGACAGTGAAGTGCTGGACAGTGACACTGAAGCACTGGACAGTGAGCGTGAAGTGCGCTGACAGTGACAGTGAAGGGCGCTGGACAGTGACAGTGAAGGGCTGGACAGTGACAGTGAAGGGCTGGACAGTGACAGTGAAGTGCTGGACAGTGGCAGTGAAGTGCTGGACAGTGGCAGTGAAGGGCTGGACAGTGACAGTTAAGTGCTGGACAGTGGCAGTGAAGTGCTGAGCAGTCACAGTGAAGTGCTGGACAGTGGCAGTGAAGTGCGGGACAGTGACAGTGAAGTGCTGGACAGTGACAGTGAAGGGCTGGAGAGTGACAGTGAAGGGCTGGACAGTGACAGTGAAGGGCTGGACAGTGACAGTGAAGTGCTGGACAGTGAAGGGCTGGACAGTGACAGTGAAGTGCTGGACAGTGACAGTGAAGTGCTGGACACTGGCAGTGAAGTGCTGGACAGTAGCAGTGAAGTGCTGGACAGTGACAGTGAAGGGCTGGACAGTGACAGTGAAGTGCTGGACTGTGACAGTGAAGGGCTGGACAGTGACAGTGAAGTGCTGGACTGTGACAGTGAAGTGCTGGACAGTGACAGTGAAGTGCTGGACAGTGACAGTGAAGGGCTGGAGAGTGACAGTGAAGTGCTGGAGAGTGACAGTGAAGTGCTGGACAGTGACAGTGAAGTGCTGGACAGTGACAGTGAAGTGTTGGACAGTGACAGTGAAGTGCTGGACAGTGACAGTGAAGGGCTGGACAGTGACAGTGAAGGGTTGGACAGTGACAGTGAAGTGCTGGACAGTGACAGTGAAGGGTTGGACAGTGACAGTGAAGTGCTGGACAGTGACAGTGAAGTGGTGGACAGTGACAGTGAAGTGCTGGACAGTGACAGTGAAGGCTGGACAGTGACAATGAAGTGCTGGACAGTGACAGTGAAGTGCTCGACAGTGACAGTGAAGTGCTGGACAGTGAAACTGAAGTGCTGGACAGTGACACTGAAGGGCTGGACAGTGACAGTGAAGTGCTGGACAGTGACAGTGAAGTGCTGTACAGTGACACTGAAGCACTGGACTGTGATACTGAAGCGCTCGACCGTGACAGTGAAGTGTTGGACAGTGACAGTGAAGTGCTGGACAGTGACAGTGAAGTGCTGGACAGTTACACTGAAGCAGTGGACGATGATACTAAAGTGCTGGACAGTGACAGTGAAGTGCTGGAGAGTGACAGTGAAGTGCTGGGCAGTGACAGTGAAGTGCTGGACAGTGACAGTGAAGTGCTGGGCAGTGACAGTGAAGTGCTGGACAGTGACAGTGAAGTGCTGGACAGTGACACTGAAGCACTGGACAGTGAGCGTGAAGTGCTGGACAGTGACCGTGAAGTGCTGGACAGTGACAGTGAAGTGCCGGACAGTAACAGTGAAGTGCTGGACAGTGACAGTGAAGCACTGGACTGTGAAACTGAAGCGCTCGACCGTGACAGTGAAGTGTTGGACAGTGACAGTGAAGTGCTGGACAGTGACAGTGAAGTGCTGGACAGTGACAGTGAAGTGCTGGACAGTGACAGTGAAGTAGTGGACTCTGATACTGAAGCGATGGACAGTGGCAGTGAAGTTCTGGAGAGTGACAGTGAAGTGCTGGACAGTGACAGTGAAATGCTGGGAAGTGGCAGTGAAGTGCTGGAGAGTGACAGTGAAGTGCTGGACAGTGACAGTGATGTGCTGGACAGTAACAGTGAAGTGCTGGACAGTGACAGTGAAGCACTGGACTGTGATACTGAAGCGCTCGACCGTGACAGTGAAGTGTTCGACAGTGACAGTGACGTGCTGGACAGTGACAGTGAAGTGCTGGAGAGTGACAGTGAAGTGCTGGACAGTGACAGTGAAGTAGTGGACTCTGATACTGAAGCGATGGACAGTGGCAGTGAAGTTCTGGAGAGTGACAGGGAAGTGCTGGACAGTGACAGTGAAGTGCTGGGAAGTGGCAGTGAAGTGCTGGAGAGTGACAGTGAAGTGCTGGACAGTGACAGTGAAGTGCTGGACAGTGACAGTGAAGTGCTGGACAGTGGCA
Source organism: Branchipolynoe longqiensis (assembly GCA_030323885.1). NCBI lineage: Eukaryota > Metazoa > Annelida > Polychaeta > Phyllodocida > Polynoidae > Branchipolynoe > Branchipolynoe longqiensis. The sequence goes on from CM059189.1 coordinate 48,939,915, forward strand.
GTGAAGTGCTGGACAGTGACAGTGAAGGGCTGGACAGTGACATTGAAGGGCTGGACAGTGACAGTGAAGTGCTGGACAGTGGCAGTGAAGGGCTGGACAGTGACAGTGAAGTGCTGGCCAGTGGCAGTGAAGGGCTGGACAGTGACAGTGAAGTGCTGGACAGTGGCAGTGAAGTGCTGGACAGTGACAGTGAAGTGCTGGACAGTGGCAGTGAAGGGCTGGACAGTGACAGTGAAGGGCTGGACAGTGACAGTGAAGTGCTGGACAGTGACAGTGAAGGGCTGGACAGTGACAGTGAAGTGCTGGGCAGTCGCAGTGAAGTGCTGGACAGTCACAGTGAAGTGCTGGACAGTGACAGTGAAGGGCTGGACAGTCACAGTGAAGTGCTGGACAGTGACAGTGAAGGGCTGGACAGTGACAGTGAAGGGCTGGACAGTGACAGTGAAGTGCTGGACAGTGGCAGTGAAGTGCTAGTCAGTGGCAGTGAAGGGCTGGACAGTGAGAGTGAAGTGCTGGACAGTGGCAGTGAAGTGCTGGAGAGTGACAGTGAAGTGCTGGACAGTGACAGTGAAGTGCTGGGAAGTGGCAGTGAAGTGCTGGACAGTGACAGTGAAGGGCGCTGGACAGTGACAGTGAAGGGCTGGACAGTGACAGTGAAGGGCTGGACAGTGACAGTGAAGTGCTGGACAGTGGCAGTGAAGTGCTGGACAGTGGCAGTGAAGGGCTGGACAGTGACAGTTAAGTGCTGGACAGTGGCAGTGAAGTGCTGGGCAGTCACAGTGAAGTGCTGGACAGTCGCCGTGAAGTGTGGGACAGTGACAGTGAAGTGCTGGACAGTGACAGTGAAGGGCTGGAGAGTGACAGTGAAGGGCTGGACAGTGACAGTGAAGTGCTGGACAGTGAAGGGCTGGACAGTGACAGTGAAGTGCTGGACAGTGACAGTGAAGTGCTGGACACTGGCAGTGAAGTGCTGGACAGTAGCAGTGAAGTGCTGGACAGTGACAGTGAAGGGCTGGACAGTGACAGTGAAGTGCTGGACAGTGACAGTGAAGGGCTGGACAGTGACAGTGAAGTGCTGGACTGTGAAAGTGAAGTGCTGGACAGTGACAGTGAAGTGCTGGACAGTGACAGTGAAGGGCTGGAGAGTGACAGTGAAGTGCTGGAGAGTGACACTGAAGTGCTGGACAGTGACAGTGAAGTGCTGGACAGTGACAGTGAAGTGTTGGACAGTGACAGTGAAGTGCTGGACAGTGACAGTGAAGGGCTGGACAGTGACAGTGAAGGGCTGGACAGTGACAGTGAACTGCTGGACAGTGACAGTGAAGGTTTGGACAGTGACAGTGAAGTGCTGGACAGTGACAGTGAAGTGCTGGACAGTGACAGTGAAGTGCTGGACAGTGACAGTGAAGGGCTGGACAGTGACAATGAAGTGCTGGACAGCGACAGTGAAGTGCTCGACAGTGACAGTGAAGTGCTGGACAGTGACACTGAAGTGCTGGACAGTGACACTGAAGGGCTGGACAGTGACAGTGAAGTGCTGGACAGTGACAGTGAAGTGCTGGACAGTGACACTGAAGCACTGGACTGTGATACTGAAGCGCTCGACCGTGACAGTGAAGTGTTGGACAGTGACAGTGAAGTGCTGGACAGTGACAGTGAAGTGCTGGACAGTTACACTGAAGCAGTGGACGATGATACTAATGTGCTGGACAGTGACAGTGAAGTGCTGGAGAGTGACAGTGAAGTGCTGGACAGTGACAGTGAAGTACTGGACAGTGACAGTGAAGTGCTGGGCAGTGACAGTGAAGTGCTGGACAGTGACAGTGAAGTGCTGGACAGAGACACTGAAGCACTGGACAGTGAGCGTGAAGTGCTGGACAGTGACAGTGAAGTGCTGGACAGTGACAGTGAAGCACTGGACTGTGAAACTGAAGCGCTCGACCGTGACAGTGAAGTGTTGGACAGTGACAGTGAAGTGCTGGACAGTGACAGTGAAGTGCTGGACAGTGACAGTGAAGTGCTGGACAGTGACAGTGAAGTAGTGGACTCTGATACTGAAGCGATGGACAGTGGCAGTGAAGTTCTGGAGAGTGACAGTGAAGTGCTGGACAGTGACAGTGAAATGCTGGGAAGTGGCAGTTAAGTGCTGGAGAGTGACAGTGAAGTGCTGGACAGTGACAGTGATGTGCTGGACAGTAACAGTGAAGTGCTGGACAGTGACAGTGAAGCACTGGACTGTGATACTGAAGCCCTCGACCGTGACAGTGAAGTGTTGGACAGTGACAGTGAAGTGCTGGAGAGTGACAGTGAAGTGCTGGAGAGTGACAGTGAAGTGCTGGACAGTGACAGTGAAGTAGTGGACTCTGATACTGAAGCGATGGACAGTGGCAGTGAAGTTCTGGAGAGTGACAGGGAAGTGCTGGACAGTGACAGTGAAGTGCTGGGAAGTGGCAGTGAAGTGCTGGAGAGTGACAGTGAAGTGCTGGACAGTGACAGTGAAGTGCTGGACAGTGACAGTGAAGTGCTGAACAGTGACAATGACGTGCTGGGCAGTGAAAGTGAAGCACTGGACTTTGATACTGAAGCACTGGACAGTGACATCGAAGTGCTGGAGAGTGACAGTGAAGTGCTGCACAGTGACAGTGAAGTGCTGGGGAGTGACAGTGGAGCGCTGGGACTATGACTGAAGGACTGGGGAGTGACAGTTGTAAGGAGAACGTCTGTACACTTCAGTCGATGTATATATAGCAAGTGGTTTATTCATGGAACTCTCCGTACACGTTCCACCTGGGTGCGTGCGCAGCCGCAGGCGCTCCGCACACATATATGTATATTTATACATATTTGACATCTCCCTTCTGACATCTAATCGTATTGATTTTTCATTTACAACTTGAGCGCTTGCTCTGTTATCACTGCATTAAACTTAATACATCGTCAATGCTATTCTCCCTTATTTTTTTTATTTTTCTTTTTACAAACTTAAACCTAGGCTTTTTCTAACATTGTATGTCTTGATTTATTTTATATATTATCTGATAGTAGGGTCTATGCACTATGCATAATTTATCGCTTAATTCTAACAATGTTGTAACGATTTAATTCTTGATTTTTATTATATTTTTAATGATCGCATAAATAATTCACTTGGATGTGTTCGTTGTTTTGAACGATTCAATATCTGCTGTGTTGCTTATAGATCTAGTCGTATTACTGGTTTTATAACCCGTCCGAAGCTGAAGGTGGGTCAGCTATTTTTGGTTGTTGTTGTGCGGCCGGTTGTGGCATGTCTATTTGTGGTGCTTCTTGTGGTGGGGGTGGTGTGTTTGTGTCTGCGACTGGCGCTATATCGGTCAAATATTCCTCGTCTGGGGGTTTTATTATGGGTATGCGGTTACAGTTGATGTCTTTGTTTCTCATGTTTTGTAATTTGTACTCTCGTCCAGTCGGTCCTTTCCTGTTTGTGATTGTTCAGGGTACCCATTCCTTTTTGTGATTTTGATACCTAATTTTATCCCCTACCTTTAGTTGTTTGTGGGAGCACCCTGCCCTGTCTTTATGTCGTGATAGTGCTTTTGTGTCTGTTGTGTATTGTTTATTAATTGTGCTTTGTTTTTCTGTGTTTGAGGCTTTAGGTTCGTTGGGTGTATTGGTATTCTGGATATGAGCCATCTGCTCATTAGGAGTTGTGCTGGGGATGGATTTAATGTGATGAGTGGTGTGTTGCGGTAGTTCAATAATGCTAACTCTATATCTTTGTTCTCTGCTTTGCATTTTCTACACATTGTTTTGACTGTTTGGACAAACCTTTCGACCAGGCCGTTGCTTTTGGGGAATTGGGGGTTTGAATATATCGGTTTGAAATTCTGCAAACATGGCATATTCTTGGCTTCAAAACTGTGGACCGTTGTCCGACACCACCTGGCGTGGTATTCCATGCCGGGCGAAATTGTCTTTTAGTGCTTTTATTATACTTTGAGATGAGATGTCTTTTACTTGGGTTACCTCTGGGTATTTTGAAAAGTAGTCTACTGTTATGGTATAGTATGTTTTTTCTAACTCAAATAAATCGGTCCTGATTTTTTTCATACGGTTTGTTGGGAATTTGATGATTTATCATTGCTTTGTGATGCAGTTGTTTTCTGTATATTTGGCATGTGGCGCACTGATTGATTCGTTTTGCAATCTGTGAGTCTATGTTTGGCCAGAAGACTGTGTCGCGAGGAAGTTGTTTTGGTTTAGTAACCCCGATTTGTGTTTCATGTAGAATTTCTAAGACTCAATTGCATAATCTCCTGGGGATGATTAGTCTATTGCCTTTCATGATCATGTTCTTGATTGTCAAATCGGCTTTATGTGTGTTGTATGGGATTAGTGATGCTTGTATGTCTTTGTCATGTGTTGGCTATCCTTTTGTTATGTAGTTTTTGAGTTGTTGCATGTCGCTGTCTACCTTGTACTCACTCATAAATTTGATCATTACATCTGATGTGGTGTAGATTGATGCCATGCTGAACGCATCGTCGAACTGATCTCTTGGTTCTAGCGATTCACTGTGCGCCCGGGAGAGTGTGTCTGCAAAAAATAATTTAATCCCTTGTACGTGCGTTAGTGACAAATTATAGTTTTGCAGCCTCATGCGCATGCATTGCATATACTCGGACAGCTTGTGTATTGGCTTTTCCATTATGGCTATGAGCGTTTTATGATCTCTCTCGATTTTTATTACTTGGCCATATGTGCACTCATGAAAGCGTTGATACCCAAAGCAGATGGCAAGCATCTCTTTTTCTATTACCGCGTAGTTACTTTGCGCATTATCAAGTGCCCTGGAGGCCATAGCTACTGGCTTCTGATTTTGTAACAATACGGCCCCTAAACCTGTATGACAATAGGCTTGTGTACATCATAGTATGCCAGCACTGGAGCATCTTTTAGCTTTTGTTTCAGGTTACTGAATGTTGATTCTTGTTTGTGTAGTAGTCTGCACTGACCTCTCAGGCAAGGAGCCGCATAGATAGGTAGGCATGGGTAGTATGGTGATCTCAGGGAGCCTAGGTGGTGTAATGGTTAGCACACTGGCCCGGAATGCAAAGAGATGTAGGTTCGAATCCCACTCTAGGCACAATATTTCCCATTTTCATCACCCCCAGGACACTGGTTGCGTGACCATGATCCTGTACAAGCTACGCGCTGTATAGTTGTTGAACCTACCCTGTGTATGTAGATATGTAAGTGCATTGCCTGTATGTATGTAATTGTAAACATTAAAAGACTTACAATTCCAGAGGGACAAGTGTAGTGGTCTGCACTGACCTCTCAGGCAAGGAGCCGCATAGACAGGTAGGCGTGGGTAGTATGGTGATATCAGGGAGCCTAGGTGGTGTAATGGTCAGCACACTGGCCTGTAATGCAAAGAGATGTGGGTTTGAGTCCCGCTCTAGGCACAATATTTCCCATTTTCATCACCCCCATGACATTCGACTTGCCAGTGCCAGGCCACGTCTTTTGCCAACAGTGTCCGTAAAGGTATGCCGATTTCTGACATGTTCGGTATTAACTTATGTACATACCCAACCATGCCAAGAAATCGCTGTACACTGGGCTTGTTGTGTGGAGGGGGCAAGTCAACTATTGCTTGTACTCGAGCAGGGTCTGGTCGCACTCCCTCTTGAGTGAGATGACCAACATATGACACCTGATTTTGGCAGATTTTCGATTTGTCTGCATTTAATTTCAAATTTACTGCTCTTGCGTGTTCCAGTACTCACTTAAGCCTGTGGTCATGTTCCTCGACTGTGGCCCCATATATTAGTACCTCATCTGTCACCACTCCTACTCCTCACAGATCCCCTAGTATTGGCTGCATTTCTTCGATAAAGATATCTCTGACTGTGTTAATGCCAAAAGGCAGCCGAGTATATCTATACTGCCCCTATGGGGTGTTGAAATTGCAGAGATGTGAGCTTTGTTCATCTAGCGGGATCTGCCAGTACCCTGATTTGGTGTCAAACACAGAGAAATATTTAGCGTGAGTGGTGTTTGCTATTATTTCATCTATAGTCCGGGTGGGGTATGGGCCTCTCATGAGTGCCTTGTTAAGCTTTGTGGGGTCTAAACATGCGTAATTTGTGTGGCTTACGGACAATTGTTATTGAGTTGACCCACTTGGTCGGCTCATGCTGTTCGGTAATGACCCCTAATTTTATCATTCGTTTTATTTCATTTTGAACTTGACCAGGAATAGCATATGGGATACGTTTTGGTGGATCTACGACTGGCATTACATGCGGATCAGAATAGATTACAGCATTTGTTTTGATCAGGCCAAGGCCACAGAATACATCGGAATATTGGCTCACCAGTTCATCTGCTCGTTTGCTGCAGGATCCTGTCGACTGTGTCCCAGTAACCGTTCTTTTTGACACCTCATCAATCCTGGCGAGGATTCCCAGCTGGATACACGCCTTTTGTACTAATATGGGGTGCCCTCTTTGAACGATCTGGAACTTGATCTTGTGCCCATTTGTGTTTAGGATCGCCTCGCCATGCGGGACAATTCGATGCCCCGAATAGGTGATCTGCCGACATTTCGATTTCATCAGTGTTGTCTCCTTCAACTTGTTGAAGATCTCGCGTGGGATCAGGTTGGCCTGCGATCCGAGGTCCACCTTGAAACGTATGTCCTGGTCCTCCACTCGAGCATTTTTGTGTCACAGTCCGGTACGATCGTCATGATCATCGTCGATTGCGCTGATGAATAAGTCCACCTCCAGACTGTCCACCTTCGACGCCGCTGCTGCTCCTTTGTGTCCCATGTCGCACATGGTGTCTGGGTGACCTGTAGATATTTCATTCACTGGTGTACACTTGATTCTGCATACACTCTCGAAGTGTCCTAGCTTATGGCAGTAATTACATGTTTTGCCACGGGCCGCACACGTTCCCCTATGGTCATCGTAACTGCAGTTGCCGCATGTGGTGTTGCTGGCCCTGTTGTTGTTGTTCGGACCACATGGCTTCCAAGATAACGTCGTTGTGGGTCTGCCAGGACGTGCGCCGGCACTTCTGGAGATAGCGTCTACTTCTTTTAGATGGTCTTCGGGCTTTTCGTTCAAATGTCTGGCATTGTACTCACTCAACTGGCATATTTCGATGCATTTTTGTAGAGTGAGGTCCGCCTCTGCTGTTTGAAGTAACTTGTTTTGTAATTCCCTGTTCCGAACGCCTGCTACTATTCGGTCATGTAATAACGTTTCCTCCATTGGACCGTACTCGCACTCAGATACTTTGTCATGGAGAGCAGTGATATACATAGTGGTATCTTCGGAAGTTTGGTTATGAGTGTTGAATCGAAATCGGGTTATGATGATTCCTCCGAAATGCGTTTACTAGCAGTTCTATCTTGTCTTCATCCTCGGGTGGTAAGTCCAAGTTGTCATACACTTTGTGCGCTTCATGGCCTGCCATGTGCAGGAACACGCAGAACTGAGCGTCTTCTGGTTTCGCTTTTACTCCTGCGGCCGTCACATATATTCTGTAGGTCATGTACCAGGTCTTCCAGTTACTGCTTACATTTGCGTCTAATATTAGTGGTCTCTCAGTGCCATATCGGTAGTTGACATCTGACACCATGTAAGGAGAACGTCTGTACGCTTCAGTAGATGTATAGCAAGTGGTTTATTTATGGAACTCTCTATACACGTTCCACCCGGGTGCGCGCACAGGTGCCATGCACACATATATACAGCGCTGGGACTATGACTGAAGGACTGGGGAGTAACAGTGGAGCACTGGGACTATGACTGAAGGACTGTGGAGTGACAGTGGAGTGCTGGGACTATGACTGAAGGACTGGGGAGTAATAGTGGAGAACTGAAGGACTGGGGAGTGGCGGTGGAGTGCTGAGACTATGACTGAAGGACTGGGGAGTGACAGTGGAGTGCTGGGACTATGACTGAAGGACTGGGGAGTGACAGTGGAGTGCTGGGACTATGACTGAAGGAGTGGGGAGTGACAGTGGAGTGCTGAGACTATGACTGAAGGACTAGGGGGTGACAGTGGAATGCTGGGACTATGACTGAAGGACTGGGGAGTGACAGTGGAGTGCTGAGACTGACTGAAGGACTAGGGAGTGACAGTGGAGTGCTGGGACTATGACTGAAGGACTGGGGAGTGACAGTGGAGTGCTGGGACTATGGCTGAAGGACTGGGGAGTGACAGTGGAGTGCTGGGACTATGGCTAAAGGACTGGGGAGTGACAGTGGAGTGCTGAGTCTATGACTGAAGGACTAGGGAGTGACAGTGGAGTGCTGGGACTATGACTGAAGGACTGGGGAGTGACAGTGGAGTGCTGGGACTATGAATGAAGGACTGGGGAGTGACAGTGGAGTGCTGGGACTATGACTGAAGGACTGGGGAGTGACAGTGGAGTGCTGAGACTATGGCTGAAGGACTGGGGAGTGACAGTGGAGTGCTGGGACTATGACTGAAGGACTGGGGAGTGACAGTGGAGTGCTGGGACTATGACTGAAGGACTGGGGAGTGACAGTGGAGTGCTGGGACTATGACTGAAGGACTGGGGAGTGATAGTGGAGTGCTGTGACTATGACTGAAGAACTAGGGAGTAACAGTGGAGTGCTGGAACTATGACTGAAGGACTGGGGAGTGACAATGGAGTGCTGAGACTGACTGAAGGACTAGAGAGTGACAGTGGAGTGCTGGGACTATGACTGAAGGACTGGGGAGTGACAGTGGAGTGTTGGGACTATGACTGAAGGACTGGGGAGTGACAGTGGAGTGCAGGGACTATGACTGAAGGACTGGGGAGTAACAGTGGAGTGCTGGGACTATGACTGAAGGACTGGGGAGTGACAGTGGAGTGCTGAGACTGACTGAAGGACTAGAGAGTGACAGTGGAGTGCTGGGACTATGACTGAAGGACTGGGGAGTGACAGTGGAGTGTTGGGACTATGACTGAAGGACTGGGAGTGACAGTGGAGTGCTGGGACTATGACTGAAGGACTCGGGAGTGACAGTGGAGTGCTGGGACTATGACTGAAGGACTGAGGAGTGACAGTGGAGTGATGGGACTATGACTGAAGGACTGGGGAGTGACAGTGGAGTGCTGGGACTATGACTGAAGGACTGAGGAGTGACAGTGGAGTGCTGGGACTATGACTGAAGGACTGGGGAGTGACAGTGGAGTGCTGGGACTATGACTGAAGGACTGAGGAGTGACAGAGGAGTGCTTGGACTATGAGTGAAGGACTAGGGAGTGACAGTGGAGTGCTGGGACTATGACTGAAGGACTGGGGAGTGACAGTGGAGTGCTGGGACTATGACTGAAGGACTGAGGAGTGACAGTGGAGTGCTGGTACTATGACTGAAGGACTGGGGAGTGGCAGTGGAGTGCTGGGACTATGACTGAAGGACTGGGGAGTGACAGTGGAGTGTTGGGACTATGACTGAAGGACTGGGGAGTGACAGTGGAGTGCTGGGACTATGACTGAAGGACTAGGGAGTGACAGTGGAGTGCTGGGACTATGACTGAAGGACTGAGGAGTGACAGTGGAGTGCTGGGACTATGACTGAAGGACTGGGGAGTGACAGTGGAGTGCTGGGACTATGACTGAAGGACTGAGGAGTGACAGTGGAATGCTGGGACTATGACTGAAGGACTGGGGAGTGACAGTGGAGTGCTGGGACTATGACTGAAGGACTGGGCAGTGACAGTGGAGTGCTGGTACTATGACTGAAGGACTGGGGAGTGAGAGTGGAGCGCTTGGACTATGACTGAAGGACCGGGGAGTGACAGTGGAGTGCTGGGACTATGACTGAAGGACTAGGGAGTGACAGTGGAGTGTTGGGACTATGACTGAAGGACTGGTCACTGACACAGAAGCACGATGATCGATGTGGGGGATAGGGCCCAACTCGAATCCCCGGATCCTTCTAGAATCCACACCCTTTATGTCTCAACAAAGGCCTTCGGCACACTCCATCCCACCACCTCCAGCCTAATGCCACAGCCTTCCCACCCCAACCACACCCAACCACACCCAACCACACCCAACCACACCCAACCATACTGAACCACACTCAACCACACTCAACCACACCCAACCACCCTCAACCACACTTACCACACCCAACCACACATCACACCCAACCGCACTCAACCACACCCAACCACCCTCAAACCACACTCACCACCACCAACCACACATCACACTCAACCACACCCATCCACACATCACACCCAACCGCACTCAATCACACCCAACCATCCTCAACCACACTTACCACGCCCAACCACACATGACACCCAACCACACACAACCACACCCAACTACACCCAACCACACCCAACCACACTCAACCACACCCAACCATACTCAACCACACTCACCACACCCAACCACACATCACACCCAACCGCACTCAACCACCCTCAACCACACTCACCACCCCCAACCACACATCACACTCAACCATACCAAACCACACATCACACCCAACCACACTCAACCACACCCAACCACACTCAACCACACTCAACCACACGCAACCACACTCAACAACACTCAACCACACCCAACCCACACCCCACACCACACACAACCACCACCCCAACCACACACCCACCACACCAGGCCACACTCAACCACACCCAACCACACTCAACCACACCCAACCACACTCACAACACCCAACCATTCATCACACCCAACCACACTCATCCACACCCAACCACATTCAGCACACCCAACCACACATCACACCCATTAACATTCAACCACACCCAACCACACTCAACCACACCCAACCACACCCAACCACACTCACAACACCCAACCACACTCAACCACACTCACCACCCCCAACCACACATCACACAACCACACATCACACACAACCACACTCAACCACACTCAACCACACATCACACCCAACCACATATCACACCCAACCACACTCAACCACACCCAACCACACTCAACCACACTCAACCACACTCAACCACACTCAACAACACTCAACCACACCCAACCACACCCAACCACACCCAACCACACCCAACCACACTCACCACACCCAACCACACATCACACTCAACCACACCCAACCACACTCACAACACCCAACCATACATCACACCCAACCGCACTCAACCATACCCAACCACACTCAACCACACCCAACCACACTCAACCACACCCAACCACACTCACCACACCCAACCACACATCACACCCAACAACACTCTACCACACCCAACCACAGTCAACCACACTCAGCACACCCAACCACACATCACACCCAACCAGCCTCAACCACACCCAACCACACTCACAACATCGAGCCACACTCACCGACCCCAACCACACATCACACAACCACACAGAACCACACATCACACCCAACCACACACAACCACAGACAACCACACCCAACCACACCCAACCACACATCACACCCAACCACACTCAACCACACCCAAGCACACTCAACCACACCCAACTACACTCAACCACACTCACCACACCCAACCATACATCACACCCAACCACACTTAATCACACTTACCACACCCAACCACACATCACACCCAACCACACTCAACCACACCCAACCACACTCACAACACCCAACCACATATCACATCCAACAACACTCAACCACACCCAACCACACATTACACCCAACCACACTCAACCACACCCAACCACACTCAACCACACTCACCACACCCAACCACACATTACACCCAACCACACTCAACCACACCCAACCACACTCACAACACCCAACCACACTCAACCACACCCAACCACACTCAACTGCACTCACCATATCCAACCACACTTAACCACACTCACCACATCCAACCACACTCAACCACACTCACCACACCCCACTACACCCAACAACACCCGGCCATGCACAACCACACCCAGCCACACCCTATCACACCTAACCCCACCCAACCATACCCAACCACACTCAAACACACTCACCATATCCAACCACAGCCAACTACACCCATCCCCACATCATCATCATCATCATCATGCTGTCGGTTGCGATGCGACAAAGACTGCTTTCATTACTTGACTGCCGCTCTCCATTTAGGTCTCTGATGTGAGAGTGATGCCCATGAGTCGGTCTTAATGTCTCTCAGCTTCATGTTTCTCTTGATGGTATCCTTGAACCGGAGACGAGGGCTCTCTCTTTCTGTAACCAGAAGACAGTTGAGAATAGAGGATCTGCTTTGGTAGCCTGTTTGATGACATCCTCATGAGGTGTCCAATCCACCAGAGATTCTTTTTGATCAGAAGATCTTCCATAGAGGGCAGCCCCGTCTTTTCGAGTATTTCCTTATTTGTCACTTTGTCCTTCCAGGTTAGCCTCATGATTGAATGCAGATGTCGCATCATGAAGGCACACAGCTTTTTCACCTGTCGTCTGTACACTGTCCAGGCCTCGGCTCCGTATAGTAGGGTGGATAGCATGATTGCACAGTAGGTCTTGCCTTTGACCCACATGGACACATGGTGGTTGTTCCAGAGCCTCTGGCGTAGTCAGCCGAAAGATGCGCTAGCCTTGGCCATCCTCCTCTGTATTTCAGCATCAATGTGTCCATCACTTGATATAGTGCTTCCGAGGTAGGTGAATTCCGGAACAGAGTTCAGCTTGTTTCCGTCAACCATGATATCCTCCTCTCAGGTTCATGTAGAGTTGGGTTGGTACAGTACCTCCGTCTTCTTGATGTTAATCTTCAGGCCGAACTTCTTTGATGCATCAGAGAAAGCGTCCACTATTTTCTGGATCTCTTCAGCAGAGTGGGCAACCAGTGCAGTGTCATCTGCGAATAGTAGCTCTCTCACCAGTATCCGAGTAGTCTTGGTCTTCGCTCTGAAGTGTGCGACATTGAATAGGTCAGCACTCTGTCCGGGCTGTATATAGATGCCATCCCGCATGTCTCGGAAATCCTCATCGAGCATTGCTGATAGGAAGATGGAGAAGAGTGTGGGGGCCAGTACACAACCTTGCTTGACCCCATTGGTAACCCCGAACGATTTCGAGACTTCCCCCCCAACACTAACGTTCGCCATCATTCCTGTATATAGAGCCTCGATCATAGTTGTGAACTTCTCTGGGCATCCATACTTCCTCAGTAGCTGCCATAGCCCGCTCCTCCCGACTGTATCAAACGCCTTAGTGAAATCGACAAATACCATGTACAGTGGTCGGTCCTGCTCAATGCACTTTTCTTGTAGCTGTCGGAGACAAAATATCATATCCACAGTGCTCCGGTTACCTCTGAAGCCACACTGTGACTCCGGAACTACATCAGGTGTTATGTGAATAGATAGTCTGTTGAGGAGGATCCTGGCGAAGATCTTGCCTGCTATGGAAAGAAGAGAGATTCCTCTATATTTCCCAGAGTCTGTTCTATCACCTTTCTTGTAGATGGTTACAATGCTGGCATCCTTCCATGTTTGGGGTACAGAACTCTCCTCCCAGGCATTGGTGATTAGTTGGTGCAGTCTGTTGAACAGATTGTCTCCTCCGTGCTTCCATACTTCAGCAGGAATTCCATCACCCCCAGGTGATCTGCCATCTTTCAGGCTGGTGATTGCTCTAGCCATCTCATCCCTGGTTGGAATCTCATCGAAGCATGTTTTGGTTTATACCTGAGCTTTGTGATCTATGTCACCAGGGACGTTGAGTAGCTTCTGGAAGTGTTCACTCCATCTTGCCACAACTCTCTTGCTATCAGAAAAGGTCTCCATTCCATCTGTTGATTTCAGGTGAACAGGTCCCTTCTTCACGGGTCCCCACACTTCCTTCAGTTCACTGTAGAAGCCCTTCATGATGTTTCTGTCTCCAGCTCTCTGCAGCTCCTGTCTTCATTTCCCACCAGTCTGACTTCAATGCACGGGTGCATTTTTGTAGCAATCTGCAGGCATCTTTGTATGCTGCAGTGGTGGATCTAGTGTTCCTGGTCTGCAACACTCTCTGGTGGGCTTGGTCTCTTCTGCTCATAAGATTCTGTAGCTCCTGATTGTTGGGGTCGAACCATTCCTGATGTTATATTTCATGAAACCTGCCTACAAAAGTGTTGAAGTGCTGCTGGCTTTTGCAAGTTACCAGCGGCACTCTCTCGGGGAGCAAATAGAGGTTTCACACGGCAAGAACATGTCAAGACAGGCGCAAAGCTATTTGTCCCTGCAGTGGCTGGTTGGGAGATGTTGGGAGTTCCATACATCAACCGCCCTTAATGCTGCCACAGTGACATGGTTTTCTGTTTAGGGTTTCCTCCCTTAGCCTTCGGTTCTGTCAAGAACCTGTACCACAAGGCAGTGGTTTACAACTCTGCAGGGCAGGAGCATCAAACTCCCTGAGGTGTTGCAATACCTGCAATACCTGCATACATAGCCACACATACCCACACCGAATCACACCCAACCTCACCCAACCATACCCAACCACACTCAAACACACTCACCACACCCAACCACACCCAACTATACCCAACCACACCCAATCACACTCACAACACCGAACGACACTCAACCACACCCAACTATACCCAACCACACCCAGCCACACATACCCACACCCAGCCACACATACCCACACCCAGCCACACATACCCACACCCAGCCACAGCAACCACACCCAGCCACACACAACCACACCCAACAATACCCAATCACACACAACCACACTCCACCACACACAACCACACCCAGCCACACACAACCACACCCAACAATACCCAACACACACAACCACACTCCACCACACACAACCACACCCAGCCACACACAACCACACCCAACAATACCCAATCACACACAAGCACACTCCACCACACACAACCACACCCAGCCACACACAACCACACCCAACAATACCCAATCACACACAACCACACTCCACCACACACAACCACACCCAGCCACACACAACCACACCCAACAATACCCAATCACACACAACCACACTCCACCACACACAACCACACCCAGCCACACACAACCACACCCAACAATACCCAATCACACACAACCACACTCCACCACACACAACCACACCCAGCCACACACAACCACACCCAAAATACCCAATCACACACAACCACACTCCACCACACACAACCACACACAACCACACACAACCACACCCAACAATACCCAATCACACACAAACCACACTCCACCAACACACAACCACACCCAGCCACACACAACCACACCCAAAATACCCAATCACACACAACCACACTCCACCACACACAACCACACCCAGCCACACACAACCACACCCAACAATACCCAATCACACATAACCACACTCCACCACACACAACCACACCCAGCCACACACAACCACACCCAAAATACCCAATCACACACAACCACACTCCACCACACACAACCACACCCAGCCACACACAACCACACCCAACAATACCCAATCACACACAACCACACTCCACCACACCCAGCCACACACAACCACACCCAACAATACCCAATCACACACAACCACACTCCACCACACACAACCACACCCAACAATACCCAATCGCACACAACCACACTCCACCACACACAACCACACTCCACCACACACAACCACACCCAACAATACCCAATCACACACAACCACACTCCACCACACACAACCACACTCCACCACGCACAACCACACTCCACCACACACAACCACACCCAGCCACACACAACCACACCCCACCACTTTAGCCCCAGCCTGATCTACCCTGCTCACCCCATAGCCAGGCGTTCAGCATTATTAGGATAGAGCAAGCACTGGTTGGCTCAGTTTCAAGATAATGTCTGGTTTACCAGTGGGACAGTACTGTCAAGTCGCCGTGGGTGCTCACTGTCGCAAGTCGGTATCCGTAATGATGTGATCCTAGATGTTGCCAGGAGGTAAAAGAACCAACAACCAACCAACCCAATCAGAACCCGCCTGTCCGGTCCACCGGGGTACAGATTCCGTTGTTGTCACTACATCGTGTCTGCTCGTTAATACAACAGGTGTGGGCAGTGCATTGTTTAGGATAGGAGAGCCGACTCGGGAGAGCACCCGCTTCCTGTGTCGATGGTCATGTGATCAATCCCAGGCCAAGTCAAATAAACCAAAGACTTTTGACTAAATTGCTTGTTGTTGCATTGTCTGTCGTTCAGCAACACTAGGATAGGGCAATATCTGGTGTCTCAATATTAGAATAGGTGGATATTGGGCCATGGTACCTGGTCTCTTGGTGAGGCAGCACTATAAAGCCGCAATGAGTGCGCACTGTCATCCTGACCTTGATGTAGTACAAGTGGATATATTGCTTCATCATCATCATCATGCTGTCGGTCGCGATGCGACAAAGACTGCTTTCATTACTTGACTGCCGCTCTCCATTTTTGTGCGGTTGTACATTTCATGAAAGCTGCCTGCAAAAGTGTTGAAGTGCTGCTGGCTTTTGTAAGTTACCAGCGGCACTCTCTCGGGGAGCAAATAGAGGTTTCACACCGGCAAGAACATGTCCAGACAGGTGCAAAGCTATTTGTCCCTGCAGTGGCTGGTTGGGAGATGTTGGGAGTTCCATACATCAACCGCCCTTAATGCTGCCACAGTGACATGGTTTTCTGTTTAGGGTTTCCTCCCTTAGCCTTCGGTTCTGTCAAGGACCTGTACCACCTGTATATTGCTTAGAGGCCGGGGAAATGCCCAAAGTGGAGATGGGAGGTCCATATCTATTTTGTTTCGTTGTTGGGGTTTTACTTCCTAGCAACATCTAAGGTCATATCAGGATTGGTACCTACTTGTGACAGTGCGCACTCATGGCGACTTAATAGGGCTTTCCTACTCTGAGACCAGGCCACCGGTCCTTAACCCAATATCCAACACAGTCACATTATCCTGATAACTGAGCTAACCATCCCTTGCCCTATCCTATTAATGGCAAATGCCAAGCTAGGTAGTAACAAGTATCAATTTGATAAGCCATTAGTTTGACTCGGTCTCGATGCAAACTCCCGACCTTCGACTGTGGAAGCGTGCGCTCCTACCGATTCGGCCACTTTGTCCGGTGTTGTGTGTCTGAGGCAGTGGCAGACCGCCCAGTGCATGCACGTCTTACTTTGGTTTGTTTGTTTGTTTAACGACCCACCCACAGCACAAAAAGTAGACCGGCTATTGGGGGTCACACAGTCGTTAAACATATCTGACTAAAAAATTATATTTCAGACAGGTAAAATAGAGCACAGAAATAAATGTATGCCAAAAGAGCATACACCTGTGATAAAATCAACAGTAAAACACTTTTCAAGTTAAAAATGGAGAATAATTCTTTGGTTAAAAAGCAGTTTCCATAAAAAATATAATTATGAGTTCCAGATGGAATCGGAAAAACTCCACACCCTCATTTCCAAGTACATCATCTCTAACTGGTTGTAGGTGAAGACATCTCACCAAGATATGACACACTGTCAATATACACCGGCAGTGCTCACACTGACGCGGACTGTCCCCAGCCCAAATAATGTGACTGGGCACCCAACAGAAATTGAGGATAAAAAGACATACCTGCATATCACTCATGCCTTACATGATAATTGATATAGCCCTTAAATAATGTCAGCTGTCCCTGAAGTGCACGAGCTACAGGGAAGCCAAGACGCGCGTTGGACACGACCATGTACCATGTACACTTGGGGCTCGGTATCTCATGGCAATATAATGCACTCGAAGTTCGGTATCTCATGACAGTACACTTGGAGCATGGTATCTCATGACAATACAGTGCCCTTGGAGCTCGGTATCTCACGACAATACAGTACACTTGGAGCTCAGTATCTCACGACAATACAGTACACTTGGAGCTCAGTATCTCATGACAATATAATGCACTCAAAGTTCAGTATCTCATGACAATATTATACACTTGGAGCTCGGTATCTCATGACAGTACACTTGGAGCTCGGTATCTCATGACAATACAGTACACTTGGAGCTCAGTATCTCACAACAACACAGTACACTTGGAGCTCAGTATCTCATGACAATATAATGCACTCGAAGTTCAGTATCTCACGACAATATTATACACTTGGAGCTCGGTATCTCATGACAGTACACTAGGAGCTCAGTATCTCATGACAATACAGTACACTTGGAGCTCGGTATCTCATGACAGTACACTTGGAGCTCAGTATCTCATGGAAATACAGTACACTTGGAGCTCGGTATCTCACGACAATACAGTACACTTGGAGCTCAGTATCTCATGACAATACAGTACACTTGGAGCTCAGTATCTCATGAAAATACAGTACACTTGGAGCTCGGTATATCACGACAATACAGTACACTTGGAGCTCGGTATCTCACGACAATACAGTACACTTGGAGCTCGGTATCTCACGACAATACAATACACTTGGAGCTCAGTATCTCACGACAATACAGTACACTTGGAGCTCAGTATTTGGAGCTTGGTATCTCACACCCACACTTAGGGCTCAGTATCTCACAACAATATAAAATACTTGGAGCGATATTACTTGGAGGATGCTGGCCCACCCCACACGACATCGACGGCCATATTGTCTATATTGCGTAGCTACAGACAAACCCCTGATTACTACTTAGCGGCTGACAGCCAAGCCTTTATGTGCATGTGTATGAAGGTGGGGGGGGGGGGGGGGAGGCTTAAGGTGTATTGGTAGAATTGTTGCCGGTTCCCGATCAACGAGATTGAAGTGAACGCGTCGTGACAGGTGGCCTTTGTGCACGGACTGATGTCACGGCTTGGTTAAAGAGAACTGTCCCTGATGCCGGGGGGGGGGGGCGGGGCGGGGCGGGGCGGGGCGGGGCGGGGCGGGGCGGGGCGGGGCGGGGCGGGCGGGGGGCGGGGCGGGCGGGGCGGGCGGGGCGGGGGGGCGGGGCGGGGCGGGGCGGGGCGGGGCGGGGCGGGGGGCGGGGGCGGGGCGGGGCGGGCGGGGGCGGGGCGGGGCGGGGCGGGGCGGGGCGGGCGGGGCGGGGCGGGGCGGGCGGGGCGGGGCGGGGCGGGGCGGGGCGGGGCGGGGCGGGGCGGGGCGGGGCGGGGCGGGGCGGGGCGGGGCGGGGCGGGGCGGGGCGGGTACTCATTTCCTCTGTAGCGAGACCGGACGTTGTATTGGCCGAATAGGTAGAGTGCAGGTTTCCTGTGTGGGAGATCGGGAGTTCAATTCCCAGTCGAGTCAAATCAATGACTTATAGAATTAAGAGGATAGGGCAACGACTAGTTAGCACAGTGTCAGGATAATTTGACTGAGTGGGATATTGGGTCATGGTGCTGGTGGTCTGATTTCCCCATGGGGCAGCACTATTAAGTCGCCATGAGTGCACACTGTCACAAGTTGGTACCTGTACTGATATGACCTTAGATGTTGCCAGGAGGTAAAACTCCAACAACCAACCAACCTCTATAGCGGTAGGTGGCAGCAGTAGATGATGTTTTCCCTGCACGACCCTTGCTCTGCAATCCCCCCCCCCCCCCCCCCCCCCACCACACACACACACACGCAGCACCCCTCCACTCCACTCCTCCCTCCCCCCCCCATCCCATGCACACATGAGAGGGCTGATAAGACTGCCGTCTACATTACGAAACCAGTATTGTGATGGACCCCTACCCCCATGCACACATGAGTGGGCTGATATGACTGCCATCTACGCTACAAAACCAGTATTGTGATGGACCCCTCCCCCCATGCACACATGAGTGGGTTGTTATGACTGCCATCTACACTACGAGACAAGCGTTGTTTACCCTCCCCCGATGCACACATGAGTGGGCTGATAAGACTGCCTTCTACACTACGAAACCAGTATTGTGATGGACCCCTCCCCCCATGCACACATGAGTGGGCTGATAAGACTGCCATCTACACTACAAAACCAGCATTGTGATGGACCCCTCCCCCCATGCGCACATGAGTGGGCTGATACGACTGCCATCTACACTACGAAACCAGTATTGTGATGGACCCCTCCCCCCATGCGCACATGAGTGGGCTGATAGACTGCCATCTACACTACGAAACCCGTTGTTATTTACCCTACCCCCATGCACATATGAGTGGGCTGATATGACTGCCATCTACACTACGAAACCAGTGTTGTGATGGACCCCTCCCCCATGCACACATGAGTGGGCTGATACGACTGCCATCTACACTACAAAACCAGCGTTGTTATTTATCCTACCCCCATGCACATATGAGTGGGCTGATATGACTGCCATCTACACTACGAAACCAGTGTTGTGATGGACCCCTCCCCCCATGCGCACATGAGTGGGCTGATACGACTGCCATCTACACTACGAAACCAGCGTTGTTATTTACCCTACCCCCATGCACATATGAGTGGGCTGATATGACTGCCATCTACACTACGAAACCAGCGTTGTGATGGACCCCTCCCCCCATGCACACATGAGTGGGCTGATACGACTGCCATCTACACTACGAAACCAGCGTTGTTATTTACCCTACCCCCATGCACATATGAGTGGGCTGATATGACTGCCATCTACACTACGAAACCAGCGTTGCGATGGACCCCTCCCCCATGCACACATGAGTGGGCTGATACGACTGCCATATGCACTACGAAACCATGATGGGGTGAACACTGGTGACATGCAGTATTTATAAGCACATCTTTCAACAGAAGTTACTTTGGCTACTTTGAATACTGGGGCATATCTAGTGGGTGCAGTCTGGTCGTTATTCTTGCTTTTTGTTTGTTTGTTGTTTAAGGTCCTAGCAACATCTACGATCATATTAGGACATGTACTGACTTGTGACAGTGCGTTCTCATGGTGACTTTGTGAATGCTCCCCCACTGTGAAACCAGGTCGTCGGCACCATGACCCGATATCCCAGTCACATTATACTGATCCTGACACTGAGCTGACCAGTCCATGTCCTATCCTATTAATGTCAAGCGCCATCATATGTACCAACACATTGTCATTGGTTTGATTCGGCTGTGATTCGAACTCCCGACCTTCCACACATGAAGCCTGCGCTAAACCGATTCTGACACCTCGTCTGGTCCGTCATTCTTACCGATGCAGCTTATGGCCCTGTCACACTACGACCAAATGCGCCAGCGTAGGGACAACGTGAAAATAAATTTAACACATCGAAAATCTTGGCATAATATGCAAATACAGGCCCAAGTTGGACGTCAATGACGTGAGCGTAACGTTGGTCTAGCGTTGTGACAACGAGAGAGGACAAAGGAATTATTAATTGTGTCAACGTGAGGCTAGCAAAACCCCAGCTTGCGACGTCAGCCTAGCGTGACAGTAGCGGCGGCTTAGCGTCACTTAACGTTGCCACGTCCGACACAACCGTTTTCTCTGACGTGAGTCAACGTCGACCCACCGAGAGGCTAGCGTCGAACTGGCGTCAGTCCAACGTCGCCGGTGTGAGCCGCACAGTCCTCCTCCCTGTGCGTCACTATGACGTAATGCAACGTTGATCTAACATAGCCGTCGCATCCCTCCCGCACATCTAACGTCGGTGTAGCGTGAGTGTGACGTCATCCAAACGTCACTGCATCACATCGAGCTGGACGCGCGCTGACGTAACTCGACGTAACCTGACGTAACTTGATGTCAATCTAAGATAAGCACGACGTAACTCGACGTACCTCAACATAATGAGCAAAATTCACCTACGTCGGCTTACGTTACCTCATTACGTCGTAGTGTGACAGGCCTATTAAGTGCATTATTTGTAGTAGTGAGACACCATCAGCACCATATCCTTGTGGTAAGACTGTGCACAATAGCACAACAGATCTATGGACCTCAACCAGGTGGGATGGCCGAATGAGTTAGAGCATCCTTCTCCCGTATTGGTAGACCATTGGATCGTAGGTTCGAACCCTGGTCGAGTCAAACCGATGACTTAAAAATTGATACTTGTCGCTTCCTAGCCATGCGCTAAGGCAAGGACTGGTTAGCGCAGTGTCATCATAATGTGATTGAGTGGGATATCAGGTCATGGTGCTGGTGGCCTGATCTCCCAGTTGGGCAGCACTATAAAGTCGCCATGAGTGCGCACTGGGACGGATGGCCGAATGAGTTAGAGCATCCGTCTCCCGTGTTGGTAGACCACGGGATCGTGGGTTCGAACCCATGTCGACTCAAACCAATGACTTAAAAATTGATACTTGTCACTTCCGAGCCAGGCGCTCAGCATTATTAGGATAGGGCAAGGACTGGTTGGCTCAGTGTCAGGATAATGTTACTGAGTGGGATATCAGGTCATGGTGCTGGCAGCCTGGTCTCCTAGTGGGGCAATGCTATAAAGTCACCATGAGTGCGCACTGTCACAATTCGGTACCTGTCCTGACATGACCTTAGATGTTGCTAGGACGTAAAACAACAAACAAAAAAGCGCACTGTCACAAGTCGGTACCGGTCCTAATATGACCTTAGATGTTGCTAGGACGTAAAACAACAACAAACAAACAAATCTATAGACCCCAATGAACAATCAGATTTCAAGCACATGCAAATCTGTAGTATATTAACTGTATTATTTTCTCATTCATCTTGTATTTAACACATACATGTATTGAGTTTGACTAAATTATGACTACAATTAATTGTACGTAAAATAGATAAAATAACTGTATTTAGGATAACCAAATCTTAAATTAATTAGGATTTGATGCTGAGAATGTCGAATATATCACGTCTATAAATAACGACTAGTTTGTAATGCCGGGCCCAGATGGTTCCCATCCCTTTGGTTGATGGCTGAAGCTGCTAGCACCCCCTCCTACCCCCCCCCCCCTGTACGCGGTAAGATCTATTTATAGATCAGCGCGTGGGCGTAGAGTGTGGTTAGGGTTTCAAGGGGCACAATGTACTCACAGCACTTCGATCCTGGCAACATCTAAGGTCATATCAGGATGGGTACTGACTTGTGACAATACACACTCATAGCGATTTACTAGTGCTGCCTTACTGGGAGACCAGGCCACCAGGACCAGGACCTGATATCCTACTCAATCACATTATCCTGTCACTGAGCCAACCAGTCCTTGCCCTATCCCAATAATGACGAGCGCCTGGCTAGGAAGCGACAAGTATCAATTTTTAAGTCATTGGTTTGACTCAACCAGGGTTCGAAACCGAGGATTCGAATCCTGCGATCTACCAAAACGGGAGACGGACACTCAACTCGTTCGGCCCTCGCCTGGTCCCCTGTCACCATGGTGTTGTGCGAACACGCTCTGGAAGCCCGGCTCTTCAATGAAGGCAGTGGGCACAATGAAAGCAGTATTCGTGTGCGCAATGTCGGCAGTTCAATTCCTCGTCTGGCTTACAAAATTCATACTTGTCGCTTCCTAGCCTGGCGCTCGACATTACTAGGATAGGGCAAGGACTGGTTAGCTCAGCATCAGGATAATGTGACTGAGTGGGATATTGGGTCATGGTGCTTGCGGCCTGATCTCCCCATGGGGCAGCACTATAAAGTCAGCATGAGTACACACTGTCACAAGTCTGTACCTGTCCTGATATGACCTTAGAGGTCTAGGGCGTAAAACCCCAACAAACAAACAAAGTAAGCAAGCTTAAATCAAGGTCACACTGCACTTGCGCCACCAATCCGGCCCCGGGCTGGTCTAAGGAAGGTGTTTGTGTGAAGCGTTTGCTCCAATTATTTATAGAATTTTGAGAATTTTCCTTTGGATGTTTTATTTTTGGAAATCCGGTTTTGAAATGTTAGTTCAACGTGTCCCTGTCACAGACGCAGGTGTGCACGGTGAGGGTGAGTCAGTGTGTGGGTGTTTGTTAGGCCCCACTGACCACAGACCTGTCAGCTTCTAAGCTTATACCGGACACTGTCAGCTTCTAAATTTATACCGGACACTGTCAGCTTCTCAGATTATGCTGGACACTGTCAGCTTCTCAGCTTATACTGAACACAGTCAGCTTCTCAGCTTATACCAGACACTGTCAGCTTCTCAGCTTATACCGGAGACTGTCAGCTTCTAAATTTATACCGGACACTGTCAGCTTCTCAGCTTATACCGGAAAAGGCAAACAAAAAACTTGTGTACGGAAATAACGGCACAAACAACACGGAAACAACAAAACTAAGGGAAATGACTGCAAAACCAAAGTACAAGCGTTACAAGTAGCATATGACGCGCTGCAGATAGAATGCGCATGGAACAAGGCAGAATACAAAAAAAAAACCCAGAAAAAACAGACCAACGAAAATGTAAGCAAAAATGCCAACACCAGGACAATACCCATGGATAAAAAGAAGCCTCAAACGGAAGCGATCCAAAATCAGGCAATCAAACCAAAAACTGAGGAAAAACAACTCAGTGTCAGTCCACGGCATTCCCGAAAAAGAAAATGAAAGCATTCAGGAAACAATCACTGACATGCTAAAAGAAGCGGACTGTGACTTTGGCTGGACAGTAGTGACTAAGGCCTTCCGTCTAGGAAAAAAACGCCAAAAAGAAACAACACAAAAAAAAACCCTGACAATACCGAGCAGGCTGAAAACAAAAGCCAAGGTGGGGAAACAAAAGAACAAGAAGTCCAGGCCACTGAGAAAGTCCAAACCAGACCGAGGGGTATAAAAATCCAGCTGGAGAAAGAGTCGCAAAAAAAAGAACTCTTCCAGAAGAAAAAAAAACTCTCCAGGCCAAAAAATACTACAATAGAGTCACAATAAGACCAGTAAGGACAGAAACGGAAATGCTGAGTGAAAAAACAGCACAACAAATGTGCACTCAAGACCAAAAGTGACAAAATAAAATCGATCAAAATGAAAGGGTGTAACATAGAAATAAATGGGAAAATCTACAGACCGAAGGAGTTCAGAGAGATTGAGATTCAAGAGATCATACCAGAAAAGGGTGCAACAAGGGAACACCCCTGGGGAGTGTCGTTCCAAGGCCACAACTCCCCCTTTAGTAACCTGTACAAATGCGAAGTCACAGGAAAGGACGGGAAAAAGTACACCCCGGCCGAGCAATACTACTGCTCAATAATGGCCAAATATTAGTAGGATAGGGCAAGGACTGGTTAGCTCAGTGTCAGGATAATGTTACTGAGTGGGATATCGGGTCATGGTGCCAGTGGCCTCGTCTTCCAGTGGGGCAGCACTGTAAAGTCGCCATCAGTGAGCTCTGTCACAAGTCGGTAGGCCTACCTGTCCTGATATGACCTTAGATGTTGCCAGGACGTAAAACTCCAACAACCAACAAATGCTCTGTGATATCGGGTCATGGTGCTGGCGGCCTGATTTCCCAGTGGGGCAAGTCACTGGCTTGTGGCAGACATGGGGCTGATTACAAAAATATGATTCTGATTCCAATCCGATTCCGCCCACTTTTAGAAAATATTATTCTAATTCCAAATCCGATTGCACACTTTGCTAGAAAATATGATTCCGATTCCAATTTTATTAAAGAAAACAAGATTCTGATTCCAATTCCGATTCCACTGTTTAAAACGAATATGATTCAAGTTTTAGGGTATGTGATTCGAATCATAAGTATATTATACTACCATACAGTCATATATTATAATCATTTCTATTGCTTATCAATTTGTAAAGTCTAAGGCTAGAATCTGTGGCTGTGTAGGCAGGCTATAGTGAAATCAATACAGACAAACAGAAAGGAAGAGTATAAAATGTGAAAGAAGAGAGCGAGTCTAGCCCTCTGGTTTATTATTTATATGGTACATGGATTCAGTGTAGAGTATCACCCCACCCTATTCCCCCAATGGGAAACAAGCATTCTTAGCTCTACCAATAGGGATCCAGCATAATAGAACATTTGCATTCCCCCACCAATGCATTAAATCGGAATATTTTACAAATTGATACTGATAACGATATGTTATATACAATTATTTATTTTTATAATTTGTTTCACAAAATGACAGAAATAACAGTGTTTGTTCATAGATTTAGGAGATTATTCCTGCAACACATTTTCTGAAAAGTAATTAAGAATATCTTAAGTTACGATGATTTTTCTCAACACATTGAATTGAATTGAATTGGAATCGATCCTTTATAAATGTACATGAATTTGAATTGAATTTGAATTGATAAATTTGAATTGACCCCCATGTCTGTTAAAATATATATATATGAGATAATATGACTAGGCAGGTATATGATATTTATATTTAAAGAATGATGAGATGTTCATAATGCTACATGTACATTGGAATAATAATGAAATACAGTGGAATCATGATCCGTGTGATTCTAGGATAGGATACGATTTCAAAAACTCTGAAAATGAGATCCTAATTCCAATCCTATTCCACCCATTTAAAAAAATACGATTCTGATTCGATTCTAGTTGCACATGATGCCGATTCGATTCGTTGATTGATAGTCCGGATACTATATTTGACTTTTGGGGCCGGAGCCATAACAAATTGCAATGGAAAGTTTCTCACTGAGATTCATTTGAGGCTAATTATGCTAATTTATGTTAATTAGCTCTTATGAGAGTAAAGTACAGGGATTCACATATCTACTGATATTTTCTGCTTGGTTTGCTTAGTGTCAGGATAATGTGACTGTGGGATAGGCCTCTATTCCTCTATTCTCAACTGTCTTCTGGCTACAGAAAGCCCTCGTGTCCGGTTCAAGGATACCATCAACAGAAACCTGAAGCTGAGAGACATTAAGACCGACTCATGGATGCAACTCTCACAGCAGAGAGCTAAATGGAGAGTGGCAGTCAAGTAATGAAAGCAGTCATTGTCGCATCGCGACCGACAGCATGATGATGATGGGATAGGCCTATCAGGTCATGGTGCCGGGGGCCTGATTTCCCAGTGGGGCTGCACTATAAAAGTTTATATGAGTGCACACTGTCACAAGTCAGTACCTGTCCTGATATGACCTTAGATGTTTCTATGATGGGAAACTCCAACAACCAACCAAACTAGAGTTACAATCAGTAAGTCAGCCGCCAACCTACAGTTACAGTTAGTAAGTCAGCACCCAACCTACAGTTACAGTCAGTAAGTCAGCACCCAACCTACAGTTACAGTCAGTAAGTCCGCACCCAACCTACAGTTACAGTCTAAGCCAGCCCCCAACCTACAGTTACAGTCAGTAAGTCAGCACCCAACCTACAGTTACAGTCAGTAAGTCAGCCCCCAACCTACAGTTACAGTTAGTAAGTCAGCCCCCAACCTACAGTTACAGTCAGTAAGTCAGCCCCCAACCTACAGTTACAGTCAGTAAGTCAGCCCCCAACCTACAGTTACAGTCTAAGTCAGCCCCCAACCTACAGTTACAGTCAGTAAGTCAGCACCCAACCTACAGTTACAGTCAGTAAGTCAGCACCCAACCTACAGTTACATTCAGTAAGTCAGCCCCGACCTACAGTTACAGTCAGTAAGTCAGCCCCAACATACAGTTACAGTCAGTAAGTCAGCACCCAACCTACAGTTACAGTCAGTAAGTCAGCCCCGACCTACAGTTACAGTCAGTAAGTCAGCCCCCCCAACCTACAGTTACAATCAGTAAGTCAGCCCCAACCTACAGTTACAGTCAGTAAGTCAGCCCCAACCTACAGTTACAGGCAGTAAGTCAGCCCCCAACCTACAGTTACAGTCACTAAGTCAGCCCCCAACCTACAGTTACACTCAGTAAGTCAGCCCCAACCTACAGTTACAGTCAGTAAGTCAGCCCCAACCTACAGTTACAGTCAGTAAGTCAGCACCCAACCTACAGTTACAATCAGTAATTCAGCCCCCAACCTACAGTTACAGTCAGTAAGTCAGCCGCCAACCTACAGTTACAGTCTAAGTCAGCCCCCAACCTACAGTTACATTCAGTAAGTCAGCCCCCAACCTACAGTTACAGTCACTAAGTCAGCTGCCAACCTACAGTTACAGTTAGTAAGTCAGCACCCAACCTACAGTCATCAGTCGTCAGCCCCCACCTACAGTACGTCTAAGTCAGCCCCCAACCTACAGTTACATCAGTAAGTCAGCCCCCAACCTACAGTTACAGTCATAAGTCAGCCCCAACCACGTTACAGTCTAAGTCAGCTCCAACCAGTTACATTCAGTAAGTCAGCCCCCAACCTACAGTTACAGTCAGTAAGTCAGCCCCCAACCTACAGTTACAGTCTAAGTCAGCCCCCAACCTAGTTACAGTCAGTAAGTCAGCCCCAACCTACAGTTACAGTCAGTAAGTCAGCCCCAACCTACATTTACAGTCAGTAAGTCAGCCCCGAACCTACAGTTACAATCACTAAGTCAGCCCCTCCCCACCAACCAACCAAGCTACAGTTACAGTCAGTAAGTCAGCCCCCGACCTACAGTTACAGTCTAAGTCAGCCCCCAACCTACAGTTACAGTCAGTAAGTCAACCCCCAACCTACAGTTACAGTCAGTAAGTCAGCCCCCAACCTACAGTTACAGTTAGTAAGTCAGCCCCAACCTACAGTTACAGTCAGTAAGTCAGCCCCCAACCTACAGTTACAGTCTAAGTCATCCCCCAACCTACATTTACAGTCAGTAAGTCAACCCCCAACCTACAGTTACAGTCAGTAAGTCAGCCCCCAACCTACAGTTACAGTTAGTAAGCCAGCCCCAACCTACGGTTACAGTCAGTAAGTCAACCCCCAACCTACAGTTACAGTCAGTAAGTCAGCCCCCAACCTACAGTTACAGTTAGTAAGTCAGCCCCAACCTACATTTACAGTCAGTAAGTCAGCCCCACACCTACAGTTACAGTCAGTAAGTCAGTCCCAACCTACAGTTACAGTCAGTAAGTCAGCCCCGAACCTACAGTTACAGTTAGTAAGTCAGCCCCAACCTACAGTTACAGTCAGTAAGTCAGACCCCACCCCCCTTTACAAGGCCTTGTCTCCTACACTACAGTTACAGTCAGTAAGTCAGCCCCCAACCTATAGTTACAGTCAGTAAGTCAGCCCCCCCTGCACAAGGCCTTGTCTCCTGCACTACAGTGCATCGCTGCATTCAGTGAGCAGGAGTTTAAGATAGACCCACTTCACATTCAATCGTCCAGGAGAGGTCAATGACCGACATATGTGTCTACGCAACTGAACAAGATATGCTGGAGTGCAAGTTTGATTAATGATGGAACACTTGAAAACTAACCAAAACAGAAGATCTTAAATCCAGCACCAAACGACCACACAATAACAACATGGAGACCGCATCAATGTAATAATGCTTCATAGTTGGGTCGGGTCAAACCAATGACTTATTAAATTGATACTTGTCGCTTCTTAGCCTGGCGCTCGGCATTAATAGGATAGGGCAAGGACTTATTGGCTCAGTGACAGGATAATGTGACTGAGCGGGAAATCGGGTCATGGTGCTGGCAGCCTGATTTCCCTGTTGGGCAGCACTATAAAAGTTATCATGAGTGTGCACTGTCACAAGTCGGTACCCTGATATGACATTAGATGTTGCCAGGATGTAAAACTCCAACAACCTAACATCAAGCTCCGATTTCCCCGAAGGCTCCTTTTCAGATTGACCAGACGGGATGACCGAATGAGTTGAGCGTCTGTCTCCCATTTTGGTAGATCGTGGGATTAGAACCCAAGGGTTTAAACCCTGGTCGAGTCAAACCAATGACTTACAAATTGATACTTATCGCTTCCTAGCCAGGCGCTCAGCATTATTATGATAGGGCAAGGACTGATTGGCTCAGTGTCAGGATAATGTGACTGAGTGGGTCATGGTGCTGGTGGCTTGGTCGCCCAGTGGGGCAACACTCTAAAGTCGCCATGAGTACGCACTGTCACAAATCGGTGCCCGTCCTGATATGACTTTAGATGTTGCCAGGATGTAAAACTCCAACAACCACCCAACCAACCTTTTCAGATTTGTTGTCACAGCTGGTGCGGATGGCCACGAACTGACAGAGTATCACTCCACTATAATTAATTATATCAACAGCCTAGCTGGAAGCAGCGGTTAAATTATTTTAATTAACCCATGTCTCGCTAGTAGCGAATCCCCTTGATAAGTGCATTGATAGTGTTTTTTGTAGTGGCAGGAGTGCACTGCGACAGTATCCACCAGATGATCTGTAGCATTATCCGCTGTCACTGAACAATTACTTCCCAGTGCACCGGCACTGGGCGCCGAATCGGTACAGCGAGGGCCTCGCGCGCAGGAGATCGGCAGTTCGATTCCTAGTCGAGTCAAACCAATGACTTATACAATTGATACTTGTCGCTTCCTAGCTGGTGCTCAGCATTAATAGGATAGGGCAGGTTATCTCAGTGTCAGGATAATGTGTCTGAGTGGGATATCGGGTCTTGGTGCCGTTGGCCCGATTTTCCAGTGGGGCAGCACTATTAAGTTGCCATGAGTGCGCACTGTCACAAGTTGGTACCCATCCTGATATGGCATTAGATGTTGCTAGGACATAAAACTCCAACAACCAAACAACTTCCCAGTGGAGACGTGTACTACAGCAGGTACTAGAAACACAAGTTGTACTGCAGCAGCCCTGCTGGCAGTCTGGACAACCTGCTGGGTGGGTGGATAGCTTGCTGGCTGAGTGGACAACCTGCTGGGTGGGTGGACAGCCTGTCCCGCTGGCTGAGTGAACAGCCTGCTGGGTGGGTGCACAGCCTGCAGTAGACTGCCTTCTGGCTGAGTGAACAGACTGCTGGGTGGGTGGACAGCCTGCTGGCTTAGTGGACAGCCTGTTGGCTGAGTGGACATCCTGCTGGCTGAGTGGATATCATGCTGGCTGAGTGAACAGCCTGCTGGGTGGGTGGACATCCTGCTGGCTGAGTGGACAGCCTGCTGGGTTGGTGGACAGCCTTCCGTAGACTGCCACTGGCTGAGTGGACAGCATGCTGGCTGATGGGCATCCTGCTGGCTGGGTGGACAGCCTGCTGTAGACTGCCTGCTGCCTGAGTGGACATCCTGCTGGCTGAGTGGACATCCTGCTGGCTGAGTGGACATCCTACTGGCTGAGTGGACATCCTGCTGGCTGAGTGGACATCCTGCTGGCTGGGTGGACATCCTGCTGGCTGGGTGGACAGCCCGATGGCTGAGTGGACATCCTGCTGGCTGAGTGGACATCCTGCTGGCTGGGTGGACAGCCTAATGGCTGAGTGGACATCCTGCTGGCTGAGTGGACATCCTGCTGGCTGAGTTGACATCCTGCTGGCTGGGTGGACAGCCCGATGGCTGAGTGGACGGCCTGCTGTGTTGCTTAAAGCTAAAGTAAGGCAGATTATAGCAACCAACCTAATATATTTATACAGAAAATGCCAGAAACTGACAATCATGAGACGCTGCACCTTTAAGCAGACATTTGTGTATTGATGAAGCCGCCTGTCATTAGCTGACTGTCACAACTGTAAGCACCGAGCTGGTATTTGTGTGATATCAGCTTGTGAGCCTTACCATGGGGGCTGGCCAGTGGATCCTCATCACAACACACAGAACACAGAACAAACCTGCCTTACAAGTTGCAGCGAATAGCTGGCAGTCAGAGGATGCGGCGAGCAGACAAAGGCGCTGTGGAGCTGGTGGACAAAAGAACTGTCTCACAACGATACCCACAATGGGCGCTGATACCCACAATGGGCGCTGGTACCCACACTGGTCGCTGATACCCACAATGGGCACTGATACCCACAGTGGGCGCTGATACCACAATGGGCGCTGGTATCCCCTCTGTCCCCGCAACACACACAACCCTGGTGACTAGCGCCCGGCAAGTCGCTGTAGCCTGTATGCTGTTTCTTGTTTATGTCTTTTTGTTTGTTCGTTTAATGAACCCATCAGCACAAAAAGTAAACATTGGCTATTGGGGCTCATACAGCGGTTAAACATAACTGATTGAAATATTAACATAACTGATTGAAATATTAACATCTCTAACCGAGGTCAAACTCGGACAATAGTTACGTATGTTCCAGTGTAGCTTCTGTAGTGGTCAGTACTGACCTCTCGGGTAAGGAGCCACGCAGACAGGTAGGCGTGGGTAGAGGGTAATGAGATCAGGAAGCCTAGGTGGTGTAATGATGAGCGCACTAGCCCGGAATGCAAGAGGTATGGGTTCGAACCCTGGTGTAGGTGCAATATTTCCCATTGTCATCACCCCCATGGTACTGCTTGCTGTGACGTGGATCATGTACAGGCTATGCGCTGTATGGTTGTTGAACCTACTCTGTGTGTGTATACATATAAGTAAGTGAATTGGCTGAATGTAATTGTAAGTCTTAAAATCACTTATTGACTTAAACCATTTAAAAGACTAACAATTCCAGGGGGGAGAGTGTAGTAGTCAGCACTGTCCTCTCAGGCAAGGAGCCACATAGATAGGCAGGCATGGATAGGGTGATGACATCAGGGGGTCGAGGGGGTGTAATGGGCACACTAGCTGCAAGAGGTGTGGGTTCGAACCCTGCTGTAGGCGCAGTATTCCCATTTTCATCATCCACACCACTTTTATTCCTGCTTTTGTTTGTTTTTGGTTATAAATAAGGTCTTTGATGCTGATATGGTGTACGTTTATTGAGATAACTAGAGTTATTTTAAGGAATTTATTATATTGGATGCATATATGAATAATAAGCATCCCGAATGTTGGCCACGACCTATTTCAACAAAGACACAAACCTAGTCTATAGACCAGACGGGATGGCCGAATGAGTTGAGCGTCCGTCTCCCGTTTTGGTAGATCATGGGATTCGAACCCTGGTCGAGTCAAACCAATGACTTGTCGCTTTCTAATCAGGCGCTCGGCATTCTTAGGATAGGGCAAGGATTGGTTGGCAGTGTCAGGATAATGTGACTGAATGTGATATCAGGTCATGGTGCTGGCGGTCTGGTCTCCCAGTGGGGAACCACCTATATAAAGTCGCCATGAGTGTGCACTGTCACAAATTGGTGCCCGTCCTGATATGACCTTAGTTGTTGTGAGGACGTAAAACTCCAAAAACCAACCTAGTCTAGATGGATTTATTCAGTAGATGGAGAAAGGCGAGGTGGTCCACTGATCACTGCGCACAACCCTAGAGGGTACATGGCTGTGTTTAGTTTAGTTTGTTGTTTCACATTCTGGCAACATCTAAGGTCATATCAGGACGGGTACTGACTTGTGACAGTGCGCACTCATGGTGACTTTATAGTGCTGCCCCACTGGGCGACCATGACCTGATATCCCAATCAGTCACATTATGCTGACATTGAGCCAACCAGTCCTTGCCCTATCCTAATAATGTCGAGCGGCTGGCTAGGAATCGACAGATATCAATTTTTAAGTCATCGGTTTGACTCTACCAGGGTTCGAACCCACAAACCCATGGGTTCGGATCCCCCGATCTCCCAAAACAGGAGACAGACGCTCAACTCAATCGGCCACCCGTCCGGTCACATGGATGTGTGGTTGTCATATAACAAACAGACTGAACAACAAAGTGTGGGATGAGCTTCTTGAACAGCAATATGCTCACTGTGAAGCACGCCCATAGATCACCGCCAGCAGGCCCTCTAGTGAGAGTGATAAGAACTTGGTTGGTTGGTTGGTTAGTTATCGAAGTTTTACGTCCTGGCAACATCTAAGATTATATCCTGACAGGTACTGACTTGTGATGGTGCATACTCATGATGACTTTATAGTGCTGCCCAACTGGGAAACCAGGCTGCCAGCACCATGTCCTGATATCCCCCTCAATCACATTATCCTGACACTGAGCCAACCAGTCCTTGCCTTGTCCTAATAATGCCGAGTACCTGGCTAGGAAGCGACACGTATACAATTTTAAGTCATTGCTTTGACTCAACTAGGGTTCGAAAGTGTGGGTTCGAATCCCACGACCCACCAAAACGAGAGACGTAAGCTGAAAGCAACCAACCATTAGTCAGAACAGACGGGTGTGCACCACGAAGACGTGGTGACTAGGTTAAGTCCCTTTCTTGTGTCGAATCCACTCCGCGCCCACCACCCAGAAGCACTCCCGGCAGCCCTGTCTAGTGGAGGTCACCCCCTGGAAACGGAAGTGAATGGCCCTTCCCTTACGCCACCTGGTGAGGAGCCAAGGCGCAGCGCCTGCGCAGAGTGGGGCTTCTGTTTGCTCACGGAATGTATGCAGGCAGTGGGTGTGATCTGACTTGGTGGGTGAGGACGCCATTTGTGTCTGTGCAAATAACTCAGTAGGCGTGTTCTGAATCCTAGCTGACGGGAAGCAGTGGCTCAATCGGTAGAGTGTATGCTTTCCAGGCGGAAGGTCTGGATTTTGGTATCCCGGCTGAGAAAATACAATGACTTATGGATGTAGCATGGCGCTCGGCATTACTAGGATAGGGCAAGGACTGGGCAGCTCAGTATCAGGATAATATGACTGAGTAGTGTATTGGGCCATGGTGCCGGTGGCCTGGCCTCCCAGTGGGGACAGTCCTATAAAGTCGCCATGAGCGCGCACTGTCAGTGTCACAAGTCGGTGCCCATCCTGATAGGACATAAAACGCAACAAACAAACACCGAATCCTAGTTTCCCCCAATGAGTTGGTGGTCACTAACCTTCTGGCAATGGTTTTATTAGGATAGGGCAAGGACTGGTTAGCTCAGTGTCAGGATAATGTGACAGTGGGATATCGGGTCATGGTACTGGTGGCCTGGTTTCCCAGTAGGGCAACACTATAAAATTGCCATGAGTGCGCACTGTCACAAGTCGGTGCCTGTCCTGATTTGATCTTAGATGTTGCTAGGACGTAAAGCAACAACAAACAAAACAACCCAGCGTCCCCCTCTTCGGGTGTGGTTTATAAATCCAAGCAGAATCTGCACCGTCAGCAAAATAATATAACAACAGTGTATACTGAGGAACCGATGTATATATGAGTACCATGCCACTGACGAGGTGGGCCCCCTCAGATGTTGCTAGAACGTTCCCCAGCTAATCAGTCAGGCCTTTTGGGTAAGCATGCGTTTGAGTTTTATCGCAAATATACTGATTAGTGGGTTTGTTGGTTGGTTAAGTTTTACATCCCAGCAACATCTAAGGTCATATCTGGATGGGTACCTACTTGTGGCAGTGCACACTTATGGTGACTTTATAGTGCTACACCACTGGGAGGCCAGGCCACCAGCACCGTGATCTGATCCCAATCAGTCACATTATCCTGACACTGAGTCAACCAGTCCTTGCCCTATCCTAATAATGCCGAGCACCTGGCTAGGAAGCAACAAGTATCAATTGTTAAGTCATTGGTTTGACTCGACCGGGAACCGAACTCCCGACCTTCCGCACGCGAGGCCCTCGCGAGGCCCTCGCTTTACCGATTCGGCCACGTCGTCCGGTGCCGTAGTGCATTGTATATGAGTCACGTGATGGTGACAAACAGGTATGGCCCGTCTAATATAATAGCACGCCCATGCCATTCAACTAATCACGTGACTGAGCGAGAATACAGTTTACAATGCTCATATTCAAGTCCACCCGGGCATTGTGATGACTGCCACATTAGTCACCTAAGATGACATTTAGTTTTCACTAATGGTAGAAACACAGAAAGCCTGTCCATGTAATACACCAGTCACACTATGCTTGCGATCGCTTGCGACCACTTTGCAACCACCAAAAAGTAGTGATCGCAAAGTGGTCGGTGGCCAGTCAGCAACCGGTCAGCAACCAGTCAGCAACCAGTCAACAACCAGTCAGCAACCAGTCAGCAACCAGTCAGCAACCGGTCAGCAACCGGTCAGCAACTGGTCAGCAACCGGTCAGCAACCGGTCAGCAACCGGTCAGCAACCAGTCAGCAACCAGTCAGCGACCAGTCAGCAACCAGTCAGCAACCAGTCAGCAACCAGTCAACAACCAGTCAACAACCAGTCAGCAACCAGTCAGCAACCAGTCAACAACCAGTCAGCAACCAGTCAGCAACCTCCGGGCGACCATTTGGTCACAAGCAGGTTGCAGATGCTCCACCAAAAAACCTCCTTGCAACCAAATCGGTTGCCCGAAGGTCGCCAACCATTGTTTCCCCCCACTTTTTTGCTTTGGTCGCAAGGTCACCGGCTTTTGGTCACAAAGTGTGAGTGAGGCCTTAGCTCCCGAGGACAGTGCTTGTGACGGATTGTGTGTAGTAGTATAGAGAAATTGTCTATTGTGTCGGGCAAACCAGGCCTTCTTACAAAACCTGTGGCATGACAGTGACACAACCAGCAAACTAAATCCCTTAGCGCCTGTCACACAGCAGGATCACGACAGACAAATTATCAACCTTACAAACGTATGCCTCGCGGCCAAACGTAGTAACGCACGACACCGTTCCCCGGCCGCACGCCGCCGTTCCCCGGGTGCACACCGCCGTTCCCCGGGTGCACGCCGCCGTTCCCCGGGTGCACGCAGTCCTTCCTCGGGTGCACGGAGTCCTTCCCCGGGTGCAAGCCTTCCTTCCCCAGGTGGACACCACCCTTCCCCGGGTGCATGCAGTCCTTCCTCGGGTGCACGGAGTCCTTCCCCAGGTGCAAGCCGTCCTTCCCCGGGTGGACACCACCCTTCCCCGGGTGCACGCAGTCCTTCCTCGGGTGCACGGAGTCCTTCCCAGGGTGCAAGCCGTCCTTCCCTGGGTGGACACCATCCTTCCCCGGGTGCACGCAGTCCTTCCCCGGGTGCACGCAGTCCTTCCCCGGTCGCACTCTGGTGGCAGCGGGCAGCGTGGGACAGCTCCACCTACCGGGTGCCAGGGTTTCCGCCAGAAAATATTTTGAGGGCACGCAGAATGGGGGGAAGGGAGGGGGGTATTATTTGTCCACATCACTTAGACAATTATGAACACTGCTATGATTACTGTTGTATACGAACATTTTAACTGATTATTGATGCTGGCTTTGTTGTCTCTGGCTCCTTGAAGAACGCTTAAAAAAAATGATCCCAACAATTTGAGGGTACAGAGTCGTACCCTCAGAATATGTAAGGGTACAGAATTTTAACCATGTTACCGTCCAGCACAAACCCTGGGTGCAAATCCAGGGTCGCCTTTGCAAATGAAAGTTGTGGGAAGATGTGAAGGTGGTTATTGTCTGCAGGCAGCTTCACGTATAATCCTTTTACTGATTGATTAATTGCAGAATCTGTCAAACATATATGTTTTCCACTGCTTGATTAAGGGGCTGTCACATTAGGTTTTTTTGTGGGAGCATACGGCGGCGTAGGCGCGTTACGTCATATACATTGGCATACGCCGCCATACGCTACCCATCCGCTATGCGTACGCTATGCATCCGCTACGCGTACGCTATGCATACGCCGTC
Source organism: Branchipolynoe longqiensis (assembly GCA_030323885.1). Classification (NCBI taxonomy): domain Eukaryota; kingdom Metazoa; phylum Annelida; class Polychaeta; order Phyllodocida; family Polynoidae; genus Branchipolynoe; species Branchipolynoe longqiensis. The sequence continues at coordinate 48,977,289 of CM059189.1, forward strand.
ATGTGCCGGCATACGCCGTCGTACGCCACCATACGCTTTCTCACATCTGTCCGTCCAAATTTTGTTGTGCATGCTAAAAAAATCTCGACCTACAGGAGCGTATGGTTCATACGCTACTCATACGCTACTCATACACCGGCATACGCTCCTCGTACGCTAGGGGTACGCCAGCTTATGCTAGGGGTATGCCGGCATATGCTACTCATACGCTCAACTTGCATCACGGGCATATCTCTGGTGTATGAAGCGTATGCAGAACCTACAAGTTGCGTATGGGAGCGTATTCGTACTGTATGCAAAGCGTATGAGTAGCGTATGGCGGCATATGCCCGACCTATGGTCTCGGTATATAAAGGTGACGCACTATATACCCAGGAGCCACCAGGTGGTGGACCGAGGAGAGATAACATAGGTCTCGCATACACTTTGCATATGGTCCTCATACGCTCCTCATACGCTCCTCATAGTCATACTCTCCTCATACGCTCCTCATACGCTCCACATGCCAATCAAAACCGTCAAAAAATGTCACAGTACGCTCTCATACGCTCCTCGTACGCTCCTCATAGGTTACCCATACGCTAAAAAAAACCCGAGAGGTCACCAAAGGTCACGATACGTCGTCCCGCGCAGTTTTTCCCCATTTTTGACGTAGGTTTTCAATACGCTCCCGCAATACGCCATAATGTGACAGGGCCTTTATTGGCAGAATGAGTCAGACAGGCCTCTACTGGGTGATTAATTGCAGAATCTGTCAAACAAGCATATGTAGGTCTTCCTACAGCACCGACAGCATGGTGATGATGATGATGATGACGATGATGATGATGATGATGATGATGATGAGGTCTTCCACTGCTTGTTTTTTTAAGAATCTGCCAAACGGGTAATTTAATTTTACTGCGGCCTTCTTGCTGTGTTTGACGTCATAATACTTGATTGTGTCCAAAGTATGTCAGTTGATTACCGGTCACATCATGCCCCTTGGTAGTTAAGTGCATTCTTTTCAGACTGTAGTCTGCCTATATACACACATACGCATACACACATACACACATGTACGCATACACCCATGTACACACTTGTATGCATACACATACACGCATGTACACATACATGTATGTACACATGTGTATGCATACACATACACCCATGTACACATACATGTATGTACACATGTGTATGCATACACAGACACCCATGTCATCATCATCATCATCATCATGATGCTGTCGGTCGCGATGCGACAAAGACTGCTTTCATTACTTGACTGCTGCTCTCCATTTAGCTCTCTGTTGTGAGAGTGATGTTTTGTGTGGTTGAACATTTCATGAAAGCTGCCTGCAAAAGTGTTGAAGTGCTGCTGGCTTTTGCAAGTTACCAGTGACACTCTCTCGGGGAGCAAATAGAGGTTTCACACCGGCAAGAACATGTCCAGACAGGCGCAAACTATTTGTCCCTGCAGTGGCTGGTCGGGAGATGTTGGGAGTTCCATACATCAACCGCCCTTGTTGCTGCCACAGTGACATGGTTTTCTGTTCAGGTTTGCTCCCTTAGCCTTCGGTTCTGTCAAGAACCTGTACCACAAGGCAGTGGTTTACAACTCTGCAGGGCAGGGGCGTCAAACTTCCTGAGGTATTGCGATACCTGCATACCCATGTACACATACATGTACAGACGTGTATGTACACACATACATACACCCATGTACACATACATGTACACACGGATATGCATACACATACACCTATGTACACATACATGTACACACGGATATGCATACACATACACCCATGTACACATACATGTACACACGGATATGCATACACATACACCCATGTACACATACATGTACACACGGATATGCATACACATACACCCATGTACACATACATGTACACACTGATATGCATACACATACACTGATGTACACACGGATATGCATACACATACACCCTTGTACACATACATGTACACACTGATATGCATACACATACACCCATGTACACATACATGTACACATGGATATGCATACACATACACCCTTGGGCAAACATACGGACACAGACGGGATGGCCGAATGAGTGAAGCGTCCGTCTCTGGTGTTGGTAGATCGAGGGATTCGAACCCACGGGTCCGAACCCTGGTCGAGTCATACCAATGACTTAAAAATTGCTACTTGTCGCTTCCTAACAGTGCTCGGCATTATTAGGATATGGCAAGTAACAGTGGAATGAAGAAGAACAGTCATCCACGATTGATATTTTCCCTGCCTAATCAAGCAATGTACAAAAATAGGCACATATCCACACATTAACACGTGTGCACACACATATGTACACACATACACATATTTACACACATGTGCCCAGACATACACACATACACAGACATGTGCACACTCTCGTTTACACACATACACACAAGGCCAGGAATATAAAAGCGGAAATTGTGTTGGCAATTCTCCACCATGAGGTGTATTGCAATGCTCGGCAACCCGCCTAACCAACTGGAGGCCAACAGCTTATAATTTATGTAGTTTACATTTTGTTATTTGTATAGTTTTGGTAGAGCTATACATAGAAAAACTAAATTTGACCTGCAATAAAGTTTTATGATTTAACTAGCATTTAATCAATGTTTTTCCATCTTAATATACCTAGCGGTGGCCGAATCGGTAGAGCGCAGACCTCTCGTGCAGAAGGTCAGGAGTTCAATTCCCGGTCGAGTCAAAACAATGAATTTTAAAATTGAAACTTGTTGCTTCCTAGCCATCGCTTTGCATTATTAGGGTAGGGCAAGGACTGGGTGGCTCGGTGTCAGGATAATGTGAATGAGTGGGATATCAGGTCATGATGCTGGTGGCCTGGTCTTCCAGTGGGGCAGCACTATAAAGTCACTACGAGAGTACTGTCACAAGTCGGTACCCATCCTGATATGACCTTAGATGTTGACAGGGCATAAAGCTCCAACAACCAACCAACCAACAAATTGTTATGATTTAACTGACATTTAATCAATGTTACACCATTCCTGATGTAGTCAGGTCTAATGGCCCTGTCACACTATGACGTAACGCGCCAGCATAGGGACAACATGGAAATAAATTTCACGCATCAAAATTCTCTGCAAATACGGGGCCAAGTTGGATGTCAATGCCACATAGTTGACGTGAGCGTAATGTCGGTATAGCGTAGTGATAATGTGGTTCAACGAGTGAGGACAAACAAATTATTAATTGTGTCAACGTGAGGCTAGCGAAACTGCAGCGTGTGTGACGTCCGACTCAACCATTTTTCCCGACGTGAGTCGACGTCGCTCCACCAAGAGAATAGCGCCGGGCTGACGTGAGTCTAGCGTGACCAGCATGAGGACATCGCAGCTCTTTATATACTCAAAGGCAACACATTCACACCACATTCACAACACGTTCGACAATGTTCGAAGGACGTCACAGACATTACGCCCACGCTAGATGTTCATCACGACGTCAACTATGTCAAGACACATTTCCGAAATGCCTGAGCTACGTTAGGCGCGCATCATAGACACGTTTGACCTACGTTGAGATACGTTAACCCCACCCACATTGTCTTAACGCGGGCCGCACATTCCTCCCGCCTGTGCGTCACTCTGACGTAAGGCAACGTCGATCTAACATAGCCGACGCAGCTCTATTGCATGCCTAACGTTGGCGTAACGTGAGTGTAACGTCATTCCAACACAACTGCATCAGGTCGAGCCTACATCGGCTCATGTTAGCTCGTTACGTCGCAGTGTGACAGGCCTCTAAGTGCCCACTACGCAACTTCTTGACTTACTATGGCCCCGTCCTGATATGACCTTAGATGTTGCCAGGCTTCAACAACCAAGCTAGCATGGCTGTAAACGTCACAAACTACTAATGAGGTTAAGCGCCACTCACAGACAGTAGTATAGTTCCCCGCCAACTGTGTGGGGGCGCTGCAGTTTGCCGCAGTTTGTCCCGAGTGCGTGAGTGGCGCCACACTACGAGTAGCGGCGTGAGTGGGAGGCAGTGAGCGGCAGCCCAGCAGCAGGTCTGGGTGCACCAGCTCACAGCACCAGCTTACCCAGTGGGCTCGGGGAGGAGGAGCAGGAGGAGGAGGAGGAGCAGGGGGACTTCGTGGTGGCTGGAGGCGCACGGGCCTGTCCGGGCCCGTCGCAGACCGTGCCTACCTACCTACCTATCGACCGACCTAACCCTGATCCGCCCGCCCGCCCGGCTGAAGGCCTCCGGCACCCGGCGGCATCCCCCGGCACCCTCTGGTACCCACCGCTCTCTGGCAGCAGTGGTGGCAGCACGCCGCACACCTGGGCACCTGCCCGGGCGCGCCATGCCTCCCGGCCCGGCGGCCCGCCCCTCGCACCTGCCGGGCGGTGCTCAGGGCCCCGGGCCGAGTGCCGAAGTGCAAGGAGACCGCTGACTGCTGATTGTTGAGTTAGTTCGGCGGCCCGCAGTGTGTTGAGGAGCGCCGGCTGGACCCCCGTGTAGCCGGCCCCCCCGTACCCCTCACCGGGGCGCGGCGTGAGTGAGTGCCCGTGCCCGCCCCTGTCCCCTGTACAGCGGCCCCCCCGTCTTGCTCTAGCGCCCAACTCCGGCAAACAACTCACTGGGTGCCGGGCAATAGAGCATTAGGCTGTCACGGAGCTTGCCGCGAGTTGGGGACAGCAGTCTGGATCGTAGGTACCGCCGCGCGCACGGTACCACTGCGCAAACAGTACCGGTACACCGGAGGAGACCGGCCACACCCCCGGCCCGGCCCGCCCTAACGGCACCCGCCGCAACCGCAGACTGTGGATTTTACCCAAGCACCTGCCCAGGTAAGTGAAGTGTCTGTGAAACTTGGCTGCCTCACCTGGGCAACCTGAGCCCGCCCGTCCTCCTCCCCCTCCTCCTCCATCTGCACCTCCATCTCCACATCCTCCCCCTCCTCCTCCATCTGCACCTCCTCCTCCATCTGCACCTCCTCCTCCATCACCACCTCCTCCCCCTCCTCCTCCATCTCCACCTCCTCCTCCTCCCCCTCCTCCTCCATCTCCACCTCCTCCCCCTCCTCCTCCATCTCCACCTCCTCCTCCTCCCCCTCCTCCTCCATCTCCATCTCCACCTCCTCCCCCTCCTCCTCCATCTCCACCTCCTCCACCCCCTCCTAACCCCTCCACCTCCTCCACCTCCTCCACCCCTCCACCTCCTCCACCTCCTCCACCTCCTCCCCCTCTCCTCCCCCTCCACCTCCTCCTCCATCTCCACCTCCTCCCCCTCCTCCTCCATCTCCACCTCCTCCCCCTCCTCCTCCATCTCCACCTCCTCCTCCTCCCCCTCCTCCTCCATCTCCACCTCCTCCCCCTCCTCCTCCATCTCCACCTCCTCCACCTCCTCTACCTCCTCCACCTCCTCCCCCTCCTCCTAACCTCCTCCACCTCCTCCACTTCCTCCACCTACCCACCTCCTCCACCTCCTCCACTTCCATCTCCACCTCCTCCACCTCCTCCACCACCTCCCCCCTGCTCCATCTCCACCTCCTCCCCCTCCTCCTCCATCTCCACCTCCTCCTAACCTCCTCCACCAGCTCCCCCATCCTCCTCCTCCATCTCCACCTCCTCCACCTCCACCTCCACCGCCACCTCCTCCACCTCCACCTCCACCTCCTCCTCCACCACCTCCACCTCCACCTCCCCCACTCCTCCAGCTCCTCCACCAGGTGGCGCTGTCAGCTGGCAGGTCGCTATCTTCCTCCGGCAAGGCGTGTACCATATGGTATGTGCACCCCGCCGTGGGATGAACTGGCTGGCTCCCCCCCCCCCCCCCCCCCCCCCCCCCCCCCCAACTGGGCGCGGTGGCCCAATCGGTTAGAGCGAGGGCCTTGCGTGCGGGAGATCAGGACTTCGGTTCCTGGTCGAGTCAAATTGATACTTGTTCGCTTCCTAGCTTGGCGCTCGACATTAATATGATAGGGCAAGGACTGGTTAGTTCAGTGACTGAGTGGTATATCGGGTCATGGTGTCGGCGGGCTGAATTTCCAGTGGGGCAGCACTATAAAGTCAGAATGAATGCGCACTGTCAGATGTTGCCAGGACGTAAAACTCCAACAACAAACAAAACCATAGGGTCTCTGTTCCCCGCTATGATATGAACTGGCTCCCCTTTCCGGCCCCTCCCGCCCCATAACCCCCCACTCCCCGCCCCCCGCCCCCGCCACCGCCCCTCGCCACCCTGTCTGCGCCCACGGCGCACAGGTGGTGAGATACCGGCCGACCTGTCCAGGGCGGCGGTGCTTGGTGGCCTGTGGGTCGTGTGGTCGTGTGGTCGTGTGGTCATGTGGTCGTGTGGGCGCGCTATGAGTGGAAGGCGGCATGAGTTTACCACTCCACCTGTCAGTTTGCACGTACCTCTCCCTCCAGCACGACCACCCGCCCACTGCACCTCCAGGTGTGCGCGCGCGAAGGGGGGGGGGGGGCGAGGGGGGGCACTCCTGCACTCTCACACCCATACACCCTCACGCACATCTAGACACACACCCCACACCCTCACGCACAGCTTGACACACACACTCACTCTCACACACCTACATGCACCTACTTGCACACTCTCACACCTAGACCTAGACTCACCTACCCACGTCCTACCACACCCTACCAACCCTCCCACACCTCCCACACCCTGGCATACTCTGACACCCTCTACCACACCCTACCACGCCTCCCACACCCTACCATGCCCCCAACACATTCCCACACACTCCCACACCCTACGACATCTTGTCACGCCCCCACACCTCCACACCCTCCGACACTCTCCCACGCCCTCACACCCTATCACACCTTATCACACACCCCACACTCTAGCACACCCTCCCCACCCTACTACACCTTTCCACACCCTACCACACCTTACCACACCCTCCCACTCCCTCCAACACCCTCCCACACCCTACCCCATCCTCCCACACTCTACCACACCCTCCCATACATTACCACACCCTACCACACCTTACCACACCTTCCCACACCCTACCACACCTTCCCACACCCTACCACACCTTCCCACACCCTACCACACCTTACTACACCCTACCACACCATACCACACCCTCCCACAACTTACCACACCTTACCACACCCTACCATACCCTACCACACCTTACCACACCTTCCCACACCTTACTACACCCTACCACACCATACCACCCTACCACACCCTACCACACCCTACCACACACTACCACACTCTACCACACCTTACCACACGCTACCACACTGTACCACTCTCTACCACACCTTACCACACCCTACCACACTCTACCACACCTTCCCACACCTTACCACACCTTACCACACCTTACCACACCTTACCACACCTTACCACACCATACCACACCTTACCACACCTTACCACACCTTACCACACCTTACCACATCCTACCACACCCTACCACACCCTACCACACCCTACCACACTCTACCACACCTTACCACACCCTACCACACTCTACCACTCTCTACCACACCTTACCACACTCTACCACACCTTACCACCCCCTACCACCCCCTAGCACACCCTACCACACCTTCCCACACCCTACCACACCCTACCACACCCTACCACATCCTACCACACCTTAGCACACCCTACCACACCCTACCACACCCTACCACACCTTACCACACCTTACCACACCTTACCACACCTTACCACAACCTACCCCACCCTACCACATCCTACCACACCCTACCTCACCTTCCCATACCTTACCACACCCTACCACACCCTACCACACCCTACCACACCTTACCACACCTTACCACATCCTACCACACCCTACCACACCCTACCACACCCCACTGAGCCACCACCCAGCACCCCACTGAGCCAGCACCCCACTCAGCCACCAGCCCGCACCCCACTCAGCCACCACCCAGCACCCCACTCAGCCACCACCCCACTCAACCACCACCCCACACCCCACTCAGCCACCACCCCGCACCCCCTTACCCACAGTGTCCTGGTCCACCCCGCCTTGTTGTGACAGACCAGTGCGACCCGAGAGGCCGCCTCTAAGTGTGGTTCAATGAAAACGGTGTGATGACCGCCCACCAATCAATACTATCGACATGTGTCCGCTCGGCTTCCTCCTCCTGAGGCACACTCTTATACACACAGCGGAACCCCGTCGTGCCGACCAGCATCAGCGAATGTGTGTATCATATTTAGCAGAGTAAAAATAGCCAATAGCCACACCGACCGACACACGAATACACATCTAGGTGTTCTCTTGGACCTAAAGCTGTATCCGAGTGATACTTCTTACAGAGTAAAGAGCGTTCTTAGTTTCATCGATAGCTGCACGTGACCTCGGGCATGGTGATTTGCATAGCCGGGTTTCAGATTGGGGTGCATCTGAGTGCTGTTGTTGAGAAGCTTCTTTGGATACGGTGTTTTCCTGTGTATGTTACGGATAAATTCTCAAGGTCTGGTACTTTTCTAAGTATTCTTAGTCTTGTACTTATACTTACTTGTGGTTATATTTACTTATACTTTTCCTCTTCTGTTGATATATTTAGGCATAACAGATTTGCCCTGTCTATATACGACTTGTCATAATTATGTTTGTAATGTGGTGAGGACTGACAATACGAATACTGACTCCAAAATTTATCAAGTCTGTTTTTCAATGCATTTAGTGATGGAGCTTCGACTATTTCGGGTGGAAGCCTATTCCATGTGTTTGCTCGCCACTTGGTGCTGAGATTTTGAATCCTAAGTTTGTGTCCGCTGGTCTCCTTTGGTGATATTTCCAGTTTAATGTATGGAACCGTTATGCTATATAATCCAGATATATGTTTATTTAATTCTATGATATTACCCCGAGCGCGTCTATAGAACAGACTTGGTCGATTCAAAGCCTTCAGCCTGTCTTCATATGGCAGATCCTTGAGCCTGGGAACCAATTTGGTGGGCCTTCACTGGACATGTTCTAGTATGCCGCAGTCCTTATATAGTGTTGACCAGGCAGGGTACCAATATTGCGGTCTCTGTCTGACACGTGTGCACAGTCTGAAGGAAACACTGCTGCATGGACGGTAGGTGATGACTATGCACTAAAACGCTGAGAGGCCCAAGTTGATCCAGTTTTAATTAATCTAGCAATAGTTTATTTACAAACAAAATAGTAGTTAATTGAGTGGGAAATATAATAGGAATAATGAAAGGGACTTGAATGTTAAGAGAATACATCAGCAACCGAAAGTCGCCTTTGAAATCGTCAACCTGAATATTTAGGAATCCTGTAGCTTTTCCGACTTGATCAAGACAATAAACAACTTTGAATGTGCTTCTTTCCCTACTGGAGACTTGTTCGCGGAGCTGGTCAGTGGACAGATAGTAACACAGGCCCCTGTAGTGGTGACTCTTTGTTACAACCTTTGCCGCCTATAGTGTGGGGTGGTTCTCAGAAACTGTGTACCACATATTTGGGTTCCTTGTTACGTTGTTAATGATTGAGCCTTTTATTTGGGGGGGGCGCGGGGGGCAAGTAAAATAGTTATTGTTGCTTCTCAATATTAAGTATGTTAGCAATGCTACATGTATATAATCTATCCCACAAAATATATCCAAAGTATGCTTATGATTGTGTGCTAACGTGAAAATGTGAAAATGTGTATATGGGCACCATGCATCTAGATCTACCCAAACTTGATTTCAACTGTTGTCTTGGAACTGTGCTCAATTAAATCTTGTTTGAATTTGTTGTCTGTGTTAAACTGATTTATTGGGATGCGTGTTAAAATGGACTTTGAGTTCCTCAAGCTGCTCGACGGTGTAGCAGTCACACTTTCACGTGAGCCAACGCTAATCCCAGAGGCACTCGGACCTCACACCCCACTCAGCCACTCACCCCATCAAGTAATCACTACTTACTACGGAGTTACGGGACGCGGTGGCCGAATCGGCAGAGCGCAGGCCTCCCATCCGGGAGATCGGGAGGTCGATTTTGGTCGAGTCAAACCAATGACATACAGAATTGATACTTGTCACTTCCTAGCCAGGTGCTCAGCATTATTAGGGTAGTTCAAGGACTGGTTAGCTCAGTGTCAGGATAATGTGACTGAACGAAATATTGGGTCCTGGTGCTGGCAGCCTGATTTCCCAGTGGGGCAGCACTATAAAGTCACCATGAGTGTGCACTGTCACTGGTCGGTCCCCCCTCATCCTGATATGACCTCAGATGTTGCCAGGACCTAATATTCCAAAATTAAAATGGCGGAAATCCGCGAAATGGCGGAGATGTTCATCGGTGTTGTAGGAAGTCGAGTAAACACGATGTGTGTAGCTTAATTTTCCCCCAATAGCCGATGTTTACTTTTTGTGCTGGGAGGTCATTACACAAAGCACCTTCATTTTCACATCCATATATGTATGCCCTTGCTAACAACAGGGCAGGAATCACCACAACTACCTCACTCATCCATAGAGCGTCGACGTTATTATTGTCACTTGTAGCTGTTAATCAGGTGTGTGGAATAAATCAACTACCTTCGTGTGTAGTGGCTTCAATATGTCCCTCACCCGTCAATGGTAGTGTCGTGGGGAAAATGGGAAATATTGTGCCTAGAGCGGGACTCGAACACACATCTCTTTGCATTCCGTGCCAGTGTGCTAACCATTACACCACCTAGGCTCCCTGCTAACACCACACCAGAGGTCAGTGCAGACTACTACAGTATTTATTTGCTTGTTGAGATTTGAACATCCTAGCAACATCTAAGATCATGTCAGGACGGATACTGAATTATAAGAGTGCACAGTGATGGTGACTTTACAGAGCTGTCCCACTAGGATACCAGGTTGCCAGCACCATGACCCGATTTCCCACTCAGTCACATTATCTTGATATTGAGCAAACCAGTCGTTGCCTCATCTTAGTACTGCCGAACACTATGCCTCGGTTTGTTGTTTGTTTGTTGTTGTTTTACGTCTTAGCAACATCTAAGGTCATATCAGGACGGGTCCATGCTAGGTAGTGACGAGTATTAATTGTGTAGGGATATGACTTACAAATCGATACTTGTCACTTCCTAGCCAGGCGCTCCTCATTATTAGGATAGGGCAAGGAGCAGTGGAATGAGAAAGACCAATCGTCCGTGATTGAAATTTCTCCCGTTTAAACAACTACTGAACAAAAAAAAATAGAAAAAAGGAAATGTGTGCAAATCGCATGAATTAGCGCTCCTTGTGGCTGCCAGCGGAGAAGGCCCTCTACATGAGAGGCACGCCTCTACACGAGAGGCACGCCTCTACAGGAGAGGCACACCTCTACAGGAGAGGCACCTCTACAGGAGAGGCACACCTCTACAGGAGAGGCACACCTCTACAGGAGAGGCACACCTCTACAGGAGAGGCACACCTCTACATGAGAGGCACGCCTCTACAGGAGAGGCACGCCTCTACAGGAGAGGCACGCCTCTACAGGAGAGGCACGCCTCTACAGGAGAGGCACGCATCTACAGGAGAGGCACGCCTCTACAGGAGAGGCACGCCTCTACATGAGATGCACGCCTCTACATGAGAGGCACGCCTCTACAGGAGAGGCACGCCTATACAGGAGAGGCACGCCTCTACAGGAGAGGCACGCCTCTACATGAGAGGCACGCCTCTACATCAGAGGCACGCCTCTTCAGGAGAGGCACGCATCTACAGGAGAGGCACGCCTCTACAGGAGAGGCACGCCTCTACAGGAGAGGCACGCCTCTACAGGAGAGGCACGCCTATACAGGAGAGGCACGCCTATACAGGAGAGGCACGCCTATACAGGAGAGGCACGCCTCTACAGGAGAGGCACGCCTCTACATGAGAGGCACACCTATACAGGAGAGGCATGCCTCTACATGAGAGGCACGCCTCTACATGAGAGGCACGCCTCTACATGAGAGGTACGTCTCTACACGAGAGGCATGCCTCTACACGAGAGGCACGCTTCTGCATGAGAGGCATGTGTCTACATGAGAGGCACGCCTCTACATGAGAGGCATGCGTCTGCATGAGAGGCCCACCTCTACATGAGAGGCAGTTATCTGCATGAGAGGCATGCCTCTGCACGAGAGGCATGCGTCTGCATGAGAGGCACGCATCTGCAGAGAGGCATACCTCTACATGAGAGGCATGCATCTACATGAGAGGAAAGCCTCTGCATGCGAGGCACGCGTCTGCCCGCAAGGCACGTGTCTGCATGAGAGGCATGCATCTGCATGAGAGGCACACGTCTGCATGAGAGGCATGTGTCTGCATGAGAGGCACACATCTGCATGAGAGGCACGCGTCTGCATGAGAGGCACGCATCTGCATGAGAGGCACGCATCTGCATGAGAGGCACGCATCTGCATGAGAGGCACACATCTGCATGGGAGGCATGTGTCTGCACGAGAGGCACGCATCTGCAAGAGAGGCACGCGTCTGCATGAGAGGCAGACGTCTGCATGAGAGGCACACGTCTGCACGAGAGGCGCGCTTCTGCACTAGAGGCACACGTCTGCACGAGAGGCACGCATCTGCACAAGAGGCACTCGTTCTGCACGAGACGCACACCTCTACACGAGAGGCACACATCTGCACGAGAGGCATGCCTCTGCAAGAGAGGCATGTGTCTGCACGAGAGGCACACGTCTGCATGAAAGGCATGCATCTGCACGAGAGGCACACATCTGTATGAGAGGTACACCTCTGCACGAGAGGTACACCTCTGCACGAGAGGCACACCTCTGCCTCTACACGAGAGGTACGCCTCTGCATGAGAGGTACACCTCTACACGAGAGGTATGTCTCTGCACGAGAGGTATGCCTCTACACGAGAGGTACGCCTCTACACGAGAGGCACGCCTCTGCACGAGAGGTACGCCTCTGCACGAGAGGCACACCTCTGCCTCTACACGAGAGGCACGCCTCTACACGAGAGGCACGCCTCTACACGAGAGGTACGCCTCTGCATGAGAGGTACACCTCTGCCTCTACACGAAAGGTACGTACGTCTCTACACGAGAGGTACGCCTCTACACGAGAGGCACGCCGTAAATGGCGGCTTAATGATCAGTGGCCTCCGACCCGCGAGGCGATTTGGCACTCAAGTGTCTCCCGGGGTAATCAGGGGGCGTGGGCGGGCGGGGTGTGGGCGGGGTGTGGGCGGGGTGTGGGCGGGGTGTGGGCGGGAAGGGGCGAGCACCGAGATGACGGGGCCTACTGCCAGGGACCCCCGGGACCTGGTATCACTTCTCTGCACCCTGCTTTCCCGCTTCCCATAGCCCCCCCCCCCCCCTCCCACCGACCCACCGACCCACCGACCCACCTCACACACACACATACACACACACACACCCATTGAGCGTCCTTCTCCCGTTTTTGTAGATCGTGGGATTCGAACCCACGGGTTCAAACCCTGGTCGAGTCAAACCAATGACTTACAAATTTATACTTGTCGCTTCATAGCCATGCGCTCCGTATTATTAGGATAATGCAAGGACTGCTTGGCTCGGTGTCTTTTTTTTTTCTTTCTTGAAGATTTATACTGCCTATCATGGATAAGTCTGAATAGACTTGTTTTCACCATTAGACAGTTTGTCGAGAGAAAGCCCGAGCCTACACTTTTACCGACCCAAGAGATTTTTGACCTCCCACACCACATAGACATGGTATGAGAGCAACTGACCTTTGATGACGCTGTAAGTTATACACAGTGGTGGAAATCCAACAATTGGCAGAGCTGGGGGCATGGGGAATCAAATCACCGATCTTCAGATTAGGGAGTCCGACCTAGAAAAAGTCAGACACTCTAACCACTCCTATCCTATCTATCTATCGACCTATCTATCCTATTAATGCAGAGCGCCCGGCTAGGAAGCGACAAGTATAAATTTTAAAGTCATTGGTTTGACTCGACTGGTAAACGAACTCCTGCCCTTCGGCACGTGAAGACACCCCTCTACCGATTAGGCCACCGCGCCTGGTGAACTTAGGTTTCACCAGGACGTGAAGCTAAACTCCAACAGCCACCCACCCATACACACACACACACACACACACACACACACACACACACACACACACACACACACACACACACACACACACACACACACACTCACTGTGACGTGGAAGTCAGGTGGGGCGGTGAGGTGCTAGAGGAGGGAGGGGCTTTTCTCGGTTACATGGACGCCCAGTGCCAGCGGGCTCAGTCTAGGGGTCATGCTAGGTGAACATCGAGGTCAAGCGCAAGGTCATATGTATCCCCCTTATTGTGACCTGTTCGTTTCCTACCTCTGCTTGCCTTTCTTTATGCTGCTATATTGCCTTTGTTGTGACCTGTTCCTTCACTTCCTCTGCTTGCCTTTCTTTATGCTGCTTTATTGCCTTTGTTGCGACCTGTTCCTTCCCTTCCGCTGCTTCCTTTCTTCATGCTGCTTTATTGCCTTTGTTGCGACCTGTTCCTTCCCTTCCGCTGCTTCCTTTCTTCATGCTGCTTTATTGCCTTTGTTGCGACCTGTTCCTTCCCTTCCTCTGCTTGCCTTTCTTTATGCTGCTTTATTGCCTTTGTTTCGACCTGTTCCTCCCCTTCCCTTCTTCTGCTTGCCTTTCTTTATGCTGCTTTATTGCCTTTGTTGCGACCTGTTCCTTCCTTTCCTCTGCTTCCTTTCTTTATGGTGCTTTATTGCCTATGTTGCGACCTGTTCCTTCCCTTCCTCTGCTTGCCTTTCTTTATGCTGCTTTATTGCCTTTGTTGTGACCTGTTCCTTCCCTTCCTCTGCTTGCCTTTCTTTATGCTGCTTTATTGCCTTTGTTGTGACCTGTTCCTTCCCTTCCTCTGCTTGCCTTTCTTTATGGTGCTTTATTGCCTTTGTTGCGACCTGTTCCTTCCCTTCCTCTGCTTGCCTTTCTTTATGCTGCATTCTGTCTCATCCGTTCCCCTCCTAATAGTCCTAGAATCCCAGCTAAGTCAAACGAATGATTAATCAAATTGAGACTTGTCACTTCCTAGCATGGCGCTTGGCATTAATAGGATAGTACAACGAATGGTTAGCACAGTGTCAGGATAATGTGACTGTGGGATATCAGGTCATGGTGCAAACGGCCTGGTATCCCAATGGGGCAGCACTATAATTGATAGTCACCATGAGTGCGCACTGTCACAAATCGGTGCCATTCCTGATATGACCTTAGACGTTGCTAGGATGTAAAACAACAACAAACAAACAAAGCGTAATAGTGCTAGTATCTCTTTTTGTTCTCGCTTCTTCCACCATTTGTTACTGATCAGGTGTGCCTTTACGAATAGAAGCAGACCATGAACTCCAGTTCTTGGCCATGGTTTCTCAGACTGCCTATACTCCTATAATCTATAAAAACCCATCCTTGTTCAGAGCCCATGTACATGTAGCAGACTGCCTATACTCCTATAACCTATACAACCCACCCTTGTTCAGAGATAAGCTATACAACCCACCCTTGTTCAGAGCCCATGTACATGTAGCAAACTCCCTATACTCCTATAACAACCCACCCTTGTTCAGAGCCCATGTACATGTAGCAAACTCCCTAAACTCCTAGACCAACCCATCCTTGTTCAGAGCCCATGTACATGTAGCAAACTCCCTATACTCCTATAACAACCGGCCCTTGTTCAGAGCCCATGTACATGTAGCAAACTCCCTAAACTCCTAGAACAATCCACCCTTGTTCAGAGCCCATGTACATGTAGCAAACTCCCTATACTCCTATAGCAACCGGCCCTTGTTCAGAGCCCATGTACATGTAGCAAACTCCCTGTACTCCTATAACAACCCACCCTTGTTCAGAGCCCATGTCCATGTAGCAAACTCCCTAAACTCCTAGACCAGCCCACCCTTGTTCAGAGCCCATGTACATGTAGCAAACTCCCTATACTCCTATAACAACCAGCCCTTGTTCAGAGCCCATGTACATGTAGCAAACTCCCTATACTCCTATAACAACCCACCCTTGTTCAGAGCCCATGTCCATGTAGGAAACTCCCTATACTTCTATAACAACCCACCCTTGTTCAGAGCCCATGTACATGTAGCAAACTCCCTATACTCCTATAACAACCGGCCCTTGTTCAGAGCCCATGTACATGTAGCAAACTCCCTATACTTCTATAACAACCCACCCTTGTTCAGAGCCCATGTACATGTAGCAAACTCCCTATACTCCTATAACAACCCACCCTTGTTCAGAGCCCATGTACATGTAGAAAACTCCCTATACTTCTATAACAGCCCACCCTTGTTCAGAGTCCATGTACATGTAGTAAACTCCCTATACTTCTATAACAACCCACCCTTGTTCAGAGCGCATGTACATGTAGTAAACTCCCTATAAACCTATAACACCCGGCCCTTGTTTAGAGCGCATGTACATGTAGCAAACTCCCAATACTCCTAATACAACCGGCCCTTGTTCAGAGCCCATGTAGATGTAGTAAACTCCCTATACTTCTATAACAACCCACCCTTGTTCAGAGCGCATGTACGTGTAGTAAACTCCCTATACTCCTATAACAACCGGCCCTTGTTCAGAGCGCATGTACATGTAGCAAACTCCCTATACTCCTATAACAACCGGCCCTTGTTCAGAGCTCATGTACATGTAGAAAACTCCCTATACTTCTATAACAACCCACCCTTGTTCAGAGCCCATGTACATGTAGTAAACTCCCTAAACTCCTAGACCAACCCACCCTTGTTCAGAGCCCATGTACATGTAGTAAACTCCCTATACTCCTATAGCAACCGGCCCTTGTTCAGAGCCCATGTACATGTAGTAAACTCCCTATCCTCCTATAACAACCCACCCTTGTTCAGAGCCCATGTACATGTAGAAAAATCCCTATACTTCTATAACAACCCACCCTTGTTCAGAGCCCATGTACATGTAGCAAACTCCCTATACTCCTATAACAACCGGCCCTTGTTCAGAGCCCATGTACATGTAGCAAACTCCCTATACTTCTATAACAACCCACCCTTGTTCAGAGCCCATGTACATGTAGCAAACTCCCTATACTCCTATAACAACCCACCCTTGTTCAGAGCCCATGTACATGTAGAAAACTCCCTATACTTCTATAACAACCCACCCTTGTTCAGAGTCCATGTACATGTAGTAAACTCCCTATACTTCTATAACAACCCACCCTTGTTCAGAGCGCATGTACATGTAGTAAACTCCCTATAATCCTATAACACCCGGCCCTTGTTTAGAGCGCATGTACATGTAGCAAACTCCCAATACTCCTAATACAACCGGCCCTTGTTCAGAGCCCATGTAGATGTAGTAAACTCCCTATTCTTCTATAACAACCCACCCTTGTTCAGAGCGCATGTACGTGTAGTAAACTCCCTATACTCCTATAACAACCGGCCCTTGTTCAGAGCGCATGTACATGTAGCAAACTCCCTATACTCCTATAACAACCGGCACTTGTTCAGAGCTCATGTACATGTAGAAAACTCCCTATACTTCTATAACAACCCACCCTTGTTCAGAGCCCATGTACATGTAGTAAACTCCCTAAACTCCTAGACCAACCCACCCTTGTTCAGAGCCCATGTACATGTAGTAAACTCCCTATACTCCTATAGCAACCGGCCCTTGTTCAGAGCCCATGTACATGTAGTAAACTCCCTATCCTCCTATAACAACCCACCCTTGTTCAGAGCCCATGTACATGTAGAAAACTCCCTATACTTCTATAACAACCCACCCTTGTTCAGAGCCCATGTACATGTAGCAAACTCCCTATACTCCTATAACAACCGGCCCTTGTTCAGAGCGCATGTACATGTAGTAAACTCCCTAAACTCCTAGACCAACCCACCCTTGTTCAGAGCCCATGTACATGTAGTAAACTCCCTATACTTCTATAACAACCCACCTTTGTTCAGAGCCCATGTACATGTAGCAAACTCCCTATTCTCCTATAACAACCGGCCCTTGTTCAGAGCGCATCTACATGTAGTAAGCTGCCTAAACTCCTAGACCAACCCACCCTTGTTCAGAGCCCATGTACATGTAGTAAACTCCCTATACTTCTATAACAACCCACCCTTGTTCAGAGCCCATGTACATGTAGCAAACTCCCTATACTCCTATAACAACCAACCCTTGTTCAGAGCGCATGTACATGTAGTGAACTCCCTAAACTCCTAGACCAACCCACCCTTGTTCAGAGCCAATGTACATGTAGTAAACTCCCTATACTTCTATAACAACCCACCCTTGTTCAGAGCCCATGTACATGTAGCAAACTCCCTATACTCCTATAACAACCGGCCCTTGTTCAGAGCGCATGTACATGTAGTAAACTCCCTAAACTCCTAGACCAACCCACCTTTGTTCAGAGCCCATGTCCATGTAGAAAACTCCCTATACTTCTATAACAACCCACCCTTGTTCAGAGCCCATGTACATGTCGCAAACTCCCTATACTCCTATAACAACCGGCCCTTGTTCAGAGCGCATGTACATGTAGTAAACTCCCTAAACTCCTAGACCAACCCACCCTTGTTCAGAGCCCATGTACATGTAGTAAACTCCCTATACTCCTATAACAACCCACCCTTGTTCAGAGCCCATGTACATGTAGCAAACTCCCTATACTTCTATAACAACCCACCCTTGTTCAGAGCCCATGTACATGTAGCAAACTCCCTATACTTCTATAACAACCCACCCTTGTTCAGAGCCCATGTACATGTAGTAAACTCCCTATACTCCTATAACAACCCACCCTTGTTCAGAGCCCATGTACATGTAGCAAACGCCCTATACTTCTATAACAACCCACCCTTGTTCAGAGCCCATGTACATGTAGCAAACTCCCTATTCTTCTATAACAACCCACCCTTGTTCAGAGCCCATGTACATGTAGCAAACTCCCTATACTCCTATAACAACCGGCCCTTCTTCAGAGCCCATGTACATGTAGCAAACTCCCTATACTCCTATAACAACCCACCCTTGTTCAGAGCCCATGTACATGTAGCAAACTCCCTATACTCCTATAACAACCCACCCTTGTTCAGAGCCCATGTACATGTAGAAAACTCCCTATACTTCTATAACAACCCACCCTTGTTCAGAGCCCATGTACATGTAGTAAACTCCCTATACTTCTATAACAACCCACCCTTGTTCAGAGTGCATGTACATGTAGTAAACTCCCTATAATCCTATAACAACCGGCCCTTGTTCAGAGTGCATGTACATGTAGCAAACTCCCTATACTCCAATAACAACCGGTCCTTGTTCAGAGCCCATGTACATGTAGCAAACTCCCTATACTCCTATAACAACCGGCCTTTGTTCAGAGCCCATGTACATGTAGCAAACTCCCTATACTCCTATAACTTTGCTCTGAACACGGGTGCGGTGTGGCTCCCTGCAGACACTGAGAAGGCAGCTGGAGGTGTGCGCAGATTGCTCCAGCGTACCCTGGTGCTGCAGTAAACACAGAACCAGGAACAGGTGGGAACACTGCACAGTTCCAGCTGAGCCTCGTACTCCCCCGGGATGCTGACATTTGCAGTATCAGTGAGCGGAACAAGCGGCGTCCGCATAGGTGTCAGATTGGTTGGTGTTTGGAGTTTTACGTCCTAGCAACATCTAAGGTGATATCAGGACGAGTACTGACTTGTGATAGTGCGCACTCACTCATGGTGACTTTATAGTGCTGCCCCACTGGGAAATCAGGCCACTGGCACCATGGCCTGATATCCCACTCAGTCACATTATCCTGACACTGAGCTAGCTAGTCCTTGCCCTATCCTATTAATGCTGAGCGCCTGGCTAGGAAGAGACATGTATCAATTTGATGTCCTTGGTTTGACTCGACTGGGAACTGAACTCACGAACTCCCGCCCACGAGGCCCGCGGTCTACCGATTTGGCCACGACGCCCGGTCGTATGCGTCAGAAGATGCTCATAGAGTACTGTCACTTCCTGCACAGGGACACTTATCGCACACATCAAACGGTGCCCAGTCATATGTGTCAGAAGACGCCCATACAGTATCGTCACTTCCTGCACAGGGACACTTATCGCACACATCAAACATGTTATCGTCAAACCAGAGGCGGAAAGTCGGGAGTTCGAATCCCAGTCGAGTAAAACGAATGACATAGAATTGATACTTGTTGCTACCTAGCCTGGCGCTCAGGTTTCATAGGATAGGACAAGGACTGGTTAGTACAGTATCAGGATAAGGTGACTGTGTGGGATATCGGGACATGGGTACCATTGGCCTGGTCTCCCAATGGGACAGCATTATGAAATTGCACTGTCATAAGTCGGTACCCGTCTTGATATGACCTAAGATGTTGCTAGGATGTAAAACAACCGCAAAAGACAAACATGTTATCGTCAATATATCTGAGCGAGGGGTTCAGGCGGGTGCTGTGGTGAGGTGTGCACGTGCCAGCCACCCCTGCTTGGTGTGCATGCGGAGGGGGGTTTCTCATACGGGTGAAACATCTCAAGAAGATGAGAACTGGTTCATGGGACCAGTGTGATGGACACTGTCCTACTCTGCTTCTGCAATAATTAGTAACGCTGAAGGTGCTTATAAAAAGTCAGGGTGTTCGTTGGTTTATTGCATCAAGTTCAGAATAGAAGTGACCTAGCACCGCCCGGCCAGATAACACGGAGCATCCCTCGGGAGAGGCCAGCAAGCCGTCGAACAGTACACCCAGAGACTGTTCCTACTAGCGTGCTGCCACCTGGTGTTATTTCTTTAAAACCTTACCAGATGAGATGGCCGACTGAGTTGAGCGTCCATCTCCCGTGTTGGTAGAACCCTGGTCGAATCAAACCAATGACGTAAAAATTGATACTTATCGCTTCCTAGCCTAGCTCTCGGCTTTTAATAGTGTAGTGGTCTGCACTGACCTCTCAGGCAAGTAACCACATAGACAGGGAGGCGTGGGTAGAATGGTCATATCAGGGAGCCTAGGTGGTGTAATGGTTAGTACACTGGCCCAGAATTCAGAGAGATGTGGGTTCGAGTCCCGCTCTAGGCACAATATTTCCCATTTTCATCACCCCCACAACACTGGTTGCCGTGACCATGATCTTGTACAAGCTACGCGCTGTATAGTTGTTGAACCTACCCTGTGTATGTGTAAGTGCATTGCCTGTATGTATGTAATTGTAAGCATTACAAGACTTACAATTCCAAGGGGACGAGTGTAGTGGTCTGCACTTACCTCTCAGGCAAGTAACCACCTAGACAGGTAGGCGTGGGTAGAATGGTGATATCAGGGAGCCTAGGTGGTGTAATGGTTAGGACACTGGCCCGGAATGCAAAGAGATGTGGGTTCGAGTCCTGCTCTAGGCACAATATTTCCCATTTTCATCACCCCCACGACAATAGAATAGGGCAAGGACTGGTTGGCTCAGTGTCAGGATAATGTGACTGAATGGGATATTGGGTGATGGTGCTGGCGGCCTGATTTCCCAGTGGAGCAGCACTAAAAGTCGCCATATGTGTGCTCTGTCACAAGTCGGTACCCATCCTGATATGACCGTAGATGTTGCCAGGATGTCATCATCATCATCATCATCATCATCATACTGTCAGTCATGATGCGACAAAGACTGCTTTCATTACTTGACTGCACTCTCCATTTAGCTCTCTGTTGTGAGAGTTGCGTCCATGAGTCGGTCTTAATATCTCTCAGCTTCAGGTTTCTCTTGATGGTATCCTTGAACCGGAGACGAGGGCACCCTCTCTTTCTGTAACCAGAAGACATTTGAGAATAGAGGATCTGATTTGGTAGCCTGTCTGATGACATCCTCATGAGGTGTCCAGTCCACCGGATCAGAAGATCCTCCATAGAGGGCAGCCCCGTCCGTTCGAGTATTTCCTTATTTGTCACTTTCATGAAAGCTGCCTGCAAAAGTGTTGAAGTGCTGCTGGCTTTTGCAAGTTACCAGCGGCACTCTCTCGGGGAGCAGATAGAGGTTTCACACCGGCAAGAACATGTCCAGACAGGCGCAAAACTATTTGTCCCGGCAGTGGCTGGTCAGGAGATGTTGGGAGTTCCATACATCAACTGCCCTTAATGCTGCCACAGTGACATGGTTTTCTGTTTAGGGTTTGCTCCCTTAGCCTCCGGTTCTGTCTAGAACCTGTACCACAAGGCAGTGGTTTACAACTCTGCAAGGCAGGGGCGTCAAATTCCCTGAGGTATTGCTATACCTGCAATACCTGCATACCATAGCCAGGATGTAAAACTCCAACAACCAACCAACTGAAGCTGGTTATTTTCGCGTGACTCCCCCACTCCCCCACTCCCCCACTCCTCCCAACTCCCCCCCCCCGCCCCCTGCCACTGCTGTTGCTCAGTGCTTCGGGAATAACAACAAAGTGGCATAGTTTAGGCGTGGTCTTCTGTTCGAAGGCTGTTGTGTGATGCCCTACTTGTGCCCTGCTCGTCGCTGGCACGATGCCAGATGCCGATAAACTGTAAATGAAGCTAATAGAGCCCCCGCAGAGGCCAGGTGCGGGTTCCATTGGACGGTGCGCGCTGTCACGTGCTCAGGATTACAGTTAAACCAAAAGAACTGTTTATTGCAAGAAAACAAGTTGAAAAAAACGTTGGAGTTGATGTATGAAATTTTCATATTTTCACTTTCACGCGAAATTATATAAGCATATTTTGGATACATTTTGCACTCATGACGACTTTATTGTGCTGCCCCACTGGGAGACCAGGCTGGTGGAACCGTGACCCACACAGTCACATTATCCTGATACTGTGATAACCAGTCCTTGTCCTAACCTATTAATGCAGACCGCCAGGCTAGGTAGCGTCAAGTATCAATTTTCTTAGTCATCGGTTTGACTCGGCTGTGATTCGAACTCCTGACCTTCCGCACGGGCACCCTGCGCTCTACCGATTCGGCTACCGCCTCCGGTAAACAAAACGATGGTGAATTGCACCTGGAGCTGGGCTCAACTGGTGTTCACACACAAATTATTTTGTCGGCTTTCATTTAAAATATATCCAAAATTAGCGAATCACCAAAAAGGCTACACCAAGCTGGAGTAGAATAGGTTTCAATTGTCAATGTAGTATATTAAAAACCTGTAATCTAAAAAAAACAGCAACAAATTAAAATTAAAAACCAGCATATTATGTAACTCTAACCTGAAATTAAAAAACAGCAAGTAATTAAAATGTAAAAAATAGCACATTATGTAACCTTAAAATGATTTTTATCCAGACGGGATGGCCGAATGAGTTAGAGCGTCCGTCTCCCATGCTGGTAGATCGTGGGGTCGTGGGTTCGAACCCTGGTCGAGTCAAACTAATGACTTAACAATTGATACGTGTTGCTTCCTAGCCAGGCGCTCGGCATTATTAGGATAGGACAAGGACTGGTGTGCTCAGTGTCAGGATAATGTGACTGAGTGGGATACCAGGTCATGTTGCCGGCGGCCTGGTTTCCCAGTGGGACAGCACTATAAAGTCGCCATGAGTGCGCACTGTCACAAGTCGGTACCCATCCTGATATGACCTTAGATGTTGCTAGGACGTAAAACAACAACACTCAAACAAACAAATAAAATGATTGATTGATTGATTGATTGATTGGAGTTCTACCCCATAGCAACATGTTGGCGAGAATGGTATTAATGGAACGGGCAGGCGTGGTTTGAGTGCGATCCACATATATATTGTACCGGTATTGACCCAAGGCGTGTATGTAGTACCGGAAATGAACAGGTGAGTGAGTGCACTGTGTCTGTGTGGCTGTACCACACAGTGTGCGGGGGAGGGAATGCTACAGGTATAGAACTATTTCATATGACGTCAGAATAGGTATTTAGGTCAGTGCGTGCGCTGCTTGGCTGCAGGACAACACATTGTCACACAACAAACTCAATGGCTATGAGGAAGCTTCATAGAAAAGGTGAAATATCACTAAAACCACACCACTCAGAAACAAACTGATTGGAACACATATAGAAAACATATTCAATGAACAGATTATATTAAATTTATACGGTTAGGATTCTGCATTTCTATAAATTTTGAATAAAATTGACATTTGGAACTGCGCATATCGGCAAACTCAATGGCTATGAGCAATCTTCATAGAGAAAAGGTGAAATATCTCTAAAACCACACCACTTAGAAACAAACTGCTTGGAACACATATAGAAAATATATTCAACAAACAGATTATATTAAATTGATAAGGTTAGAGTTCTGGATTTCTATTAATTTTGAATATAATTGACATTTTGAACTGCGCATATCGGCAAACTCAATGCAAACTCAATGGCTATGAGCAATGTTCATAGAGAAAAGGTGAAATATCTCTGAAACCATACCACTTAGAAATAAATTGCTTGCAACACATATAGAAAACATATTCAACGTATAAGGTTAGTGTTCTGCATTTCTATTAATTTTGAATAAAATTGACATTTTGAACTGCGCGTATAGGCAAACTCAAACATTATCGATGGCCGTGTGCAATCTGCATGTAGAAAAAGTGAAACATCTCTAAAATCACACCACCTAGAAACAAACCGCTTGGAACACATACAGAAAACATATTCAACAAAAAGATTATATTAAATTGACATGGGTACGTTTCTGTATTTCTATTAATTTAGAATAAAACTGATGTTTTGCACTGCACGTACTGGCAAACTCAAAGGCAGTGTGCATTGGTTCTGCAGCCAAGCTGAGCGCATACACAATATTTATAAACATTGAAAGGGGTCTATAGCGCGCCCTCAGTGCGTGGGTTTAGAAGGCTGCTCTGGGCATAGCCTGTAGACTCGGGGCTGGTGTTTCTGTTGGTTTTTGGAGTTTTACCTCCTGGCAACATCTACGGTTATGTCAGGACGGGTACCCACTTGTGACAGTGCGCACTCATGGCAACTTTATATTGCTGCCCCACTAAGCGACCAGGGTGCCAGCACTCAGTCACATTATCCTGACACTAAGCCAACCAGTCCTTGCCCTATCCTAATAATGCCAAGTGCCTGGCTAGGAAGCGATAAGTATACATTCTAAAGTCATTTGTTTGACTCAACCAGGGTTTGGACGCTCAACTGGCAGGTAGACTTTCTGAGTGCTGGACCTACTCGGTGTGATGCCGGTGTGACTTTCTGAGTGCTGGACATACTCGGTGTGTGTGCCGGTGTGACTTTCTGAGTGCTGGATCTACTCGGTGTGCATGCCGGTGTGAATTTCTGAGTGCTGGACCTACTCGGTGTGCGTGCCGGTGTGACTTTCTGAGTGCTGGACCTACTCAGTGTGCGCACTGGTGTGACTTTCTGAGTGCAGGATATACTCGGTGTGTGCGCTGGTGTGACTTTCTGAGTGCTGGACCTATTCGGTGTGCGTGCCGCTCTGACTTTCTGAGTGCTGGACCTACTCGGTGTGCGTGCTGGTGTGACTTTCTGAGTGCTGGACCTATTCGGTGTGCACGCCGGTGTGACTTTCTGAGTGCTGGACCTACTCGGTGTGCGTGCCGGTGTGACTTTCTGAGTACTGGATCTACTCGGTGTGACACCGGTGTGACTTTCTGAGGGCTGGACATACTCGGTATGCACACCGGTTTGAGAATATATGCTGACTCAGATTGTCTAATATCCACCAAGTTTCTTTTCGTAAATTTATAAATGTTTTCTAATATGATTGATCATTACTTTTGGTTAAACGAATAAGAAAGACATTTGAACGAATAAGAAAGACGTTTGTTTACGCACACATATATTAACATATATATATTAAAATGAGCAGTTATACATATCATTTCTTTAAAATGATTTGAAGGAAAGAGTCAACATATCCCCTATCCCCTACACACCTGAGTGAAGTGGGCGTGCCCAGTGAGTGAAGTGGGCGCATCCGGTTAGTGATGTGAGTGTGGCTGGTTAGTGATGTGGGCGTGGCCAGTAAGTGAAGTGGCCATGGCCGGTGAGTCAAGTGGGCATGGCCGGTGAGTCAAGTGGGTGTGGTCTGTGAGTGAAGTGGGTGTGACTGGTGAGTGAAGTGGGCGTGGCTGGTGGCTGATGTGAATATGGCCAGTGAATGAAGTGGGCATGACAAGTTAGTGAACTGGGCATTACCTGTGAGTGAAGTGGACATGGCTGGTGAGTGAAGTGGGTGTGGCCAGTGAGTGAAGTGGGTGGTGACGTGCCTGGTGAGTGAAGTGGGCTTGACCAGTGAGTGAAGTGGGCATGGCCAGTGAGTGTGGTTCGTGGGTGAAGTGGGCATAACATGTGAGTGAAGTGGGCATGACCTGTGAGTGAAGTGGGAGTGGCCAGTGAGTGAAGTGTGGGTGGTTGGTGAGTGAAGTGGGCATGGCTGGTGAGTGAAGTGTGTGTGGCTGGTGAGTGAAGTGGGTGTGGTCTGTGAATGAAGTGGGTGTGGCCGGTGAGTAAAGTGGGCATGGTCGGTGAGTGATGTGAGTGCGCCAGTGAGTGAAGTGGGTATGACTGGTGAGTGAAGTGGCTGCTGTCAGTGAGTGAAGTGAATGTGGCCAGTGAGTGAAGTGTGCATAACCTGTGAGTTAAGTGGGCATGACCTGTGAGTGAAGTGGGAGTGGCCGGTGAGTGAAGTGGGTGTGGTTGGTGAGTGAAGTGGGTTTGACTGGTGAGTGAAGTGGGCATGGCTAGTGAGTGAAGTGGGCATGTCTAGTGAGTGAAGTGGGCATGGCCACTGAGTGAAGTGGGTGTGGCCAGTGAGTGAGGTGGGTGTGGTATGTGAGTGAAGTGGGTGTGATTGGTGAGTGAAGTGGGTATGGTCAGTGAGTGAGGGGGGCGTGTCCAGTGTGTGAAGTGGGCGTGATCGGTTAGTGAAGTGGGTATAGCCACTGTGTGACATAGGCATGGCCATTGAGTAAAGTAGGCATGGCTGGTGAGTGATGTGTACCTGGCCAGTGAGTGAAGTGGGTTTGGCCAGTGAGTGAAGTGGGTGTGGTATGTGAGTGAAGTGGGTGTGGTATGTGAGTGAAGTGGGTGTGGCCAGTGAGTGAAGTGCGTGTGGTATGTGAGTGAAGTGGGTGTGGCTGGCGAGTGAAATGGGTGTGGCCAGTGAGTGAGGTGGGTGTGGTATGTGAGTGAAGTGGGTGTGGCCGGTGAGTGACGTGGGTGGGACCGGTGAGTGAAGTGGGTGTGGTCTGTGAGGGAAGTGGCAGTGCCCGTTGAATGAAGTGGGCATGGCTAGTGAGTGAATTGGATATGACTGGTGGTGAAGTCGGTGTTGTCTGTGAGTTAAGTGGGTGTGGCCAGTGAGTGAGGTGGGTGTGTGTGGTGAGTGAAGTGGCTGTGGTATGTGAGTGAAGTGGGTGTTGCTGGTGAGTGCAGTGGGTGTGTCATGTGAGAGAAGTGGGTGTGGCTGGTGAGTGAAGTGGGTATGGTATGTGAGTAAAGTGGGTGTGGTCAGTGAGTGAGGTGGGTGTGGTCTGTGAGGGAAGTGGCAGTGTCCGGGGAATGAAGTGGGCATGGCTAGTGAGTGAAGAGGAAATGATTGGTGGTGAAGTGGATGTGGCCAGTGAGTGGGGTGTGGTATGTGAGTGAAGTGGGTGAGGTATGTGAGTGAAGTGGGTGTGGCCTGTGAATGAAGTGGGTGTGGCCAGTGAGTGAAGTGGGTGTGGTATGTGAGTGAGGTGGGTATGTGAGTGTAGTGGGTGTGGCCTGTGAATGAGGTGGGTGTGGTATGTGAGTGAAGTGAGTGTGGCCAGTGAATGAAGTGGGTGTGGTATATGAATGAAGTGGGTGTGATCGGTGAGTGAAGTGGGTGTGACCAGTGAGTGAAGTGGCAGTGCCTGGTCAGTGAAGTGGCAGTGACCGGGGAGTGAAGTGGGCATGGCTAGTGAGTGAAGTGGACATGACTGGTGGTGAAGCGGGTGTAGTATGTGAGTTAAGTGGGTGTGGTCGGTGAGTGATGTGAGTGTGGCCAATGAGTGAAGTGGGCGTGGCCGGTTAGTGAAGTGTGTGTGGTCTGTGAGTGAAGTGGCCGTGGCCCGTGAGTGAAGTGCGAGTGGTTGGTGAGTGAAGTGGGTGTGGTTGTGAGTGAAGTGGGTGTGGTCTGTGAGTGAACTGGGCAAGGCCAGTGAGTGAAGTGGGGGTGGTCAGTAAGTGAAGTGGGTTTGGTATGTGAGTGAAGTGGGTGTGGCTGTTGAGTGAAGTGGGTGTGGCCAGTGAGTGAGGTGGGTGTGGTATGTGAGTGAAGTGGGTGTGGTATATGAATGAAGTGGGCATGACTGGTGAGTGAAGTGGGCATGACCGATGAGTGAAGTGGTTGTGGCTGGGGAGTGAAGTGGGTGTGACCAGTGAGTGAAGTGGCAGTGGCTGGTGAGTGAAGTGGGCATGGCCGGTGAGTGAAGTGGGCATGGCTAGTAAGTGAAGTGGACATGACTGGTGGTGAAGTGGGTGTGGTATGTGCGTTAAGTGGGTGTGGTTGGTGAGTGATGTGAGTGTGGCCAGTGAGTGAAGTGGGCGTGGCCAGTGAGTGAAGTGTGTGTGGTCTGTGAGTGAAGTGGGCATGACCGGTGAGTGAAGTGGGCATGGTTGGTGAGTGAATTGGGCGTGGTTGGTGAGTGAAGTCGGTGTGAGCAGTGACTGAAGTGGGCATGGCCAGTAAGTGAAGTGGGGGTGGCCGGTGAGTGAAGTGCGTGTGGTATGTGATTGAAGTGGATGTGGCTGGTGAGTGAAGTGGGTGTGGCCAGAGAGTGAGGTGGGTGTGGTATGTGAGTGAAGTGGGTGTGGCCGGTGAGTGAAGTGGGTGTGGTATATGAATGAAGTGGGTGTGGCCAGTGAGTGAGGTGGGTGTGGTATGTGAGTGAAGTGGGTTGGCCATTGAGTGAGGTGGGTGTGGCCATTGAGTGAGGTGGGTGTGGTATGTGAGTGAGGTGGGTATGTGAGTGAGGTGGGTGTGGCCAGTGAGTGAGGTGGGTGTGCTATGTGAGTGAGGTGGGTATGTGAGTGAGGTGGGTCTATGAGTAAAGTGGGTGTGGCCGGTGAGTGAGGTGGGTGTGACCGGTGAGTAAAGTGGGTGTGGCCGGTGAGTGAAGTGGGTGTGGTATGTGAGTGAAGTGGGTGTGGCCAGTGAGTGAGGTGGGTGTGGCCAGTGAGTGAGGTGGGTGTGGTATTGAGTGAAGTGGGTGTGGTATGTGAGTGAAGTGGGTGTGGCCAGTAAGTAAGGTGGGTGTGGCCGGTGAGTAAAGGGGGTGTGGCCGGTGAGTGAGGTAGGTGTGTTATGTGAGTGAAGTGGGTGTGGTATGTGAGTGAAGTGGGTGTGGCCAGTAAGTAAGATGGGTGTGGCCGGGGAGTAAAGTGGGTGTTGTATGTGAGTGAAGTGGGTGTGGCCAGTGAGTGAGGTGGGTGGGGCCCACCGCGGGCTCTTCCTGAAGGGTCACGTAGATGACCAGACAGCCGCAGTGGCTCCTCCAATACCCTTTGGTCTTTACTCTCTGGGTGGACCTCTGAGATAGCAGTCGATACCGCCCCCCCCCCCTCCGCCCCCGTCTATGAAGGCTTAACGAAGGCTATGGGGGTGGGGGTGGAGTGTCCTGACAATGCCGTCGTCAAAACCATGTCTAGTGTTGAGACGGGTGTAATCTGGAATGTCGCTACCTTTGGTTGCTTGGCTGTTGGAGTTTTAGGTCCTGGCAACATCTAAGGTCACACTTATGACAACTTGTTAGTGCTGCCCCACTGGGAAATCAGGCTGCTGGCACCATGACCCAATATCCCACTCAGTCACATTATCCTGACACTGAGCTAACCAGTCCTTGCCCTATCCTATTAATGCCAAGGGCCATGCTACGAAGCGACAAGTATCAATTTTAAAGTCATTGGTTTGACTTGACCGGGAACTGAACTCCCGATCTCCTGCACGCGAGACCAGCGCTCTACCTCTCTGAGCGTGCATATGAGGGGTACGGGTGAGGTGGGGGTTGGGGTGGAGTGGGGGTGGGGGTGGGGTGGGGGTGGAGGTATGGTGGCCTCAGCATACAGGGACGGACAGTATGCGTGTATAATTTATATATATACTCATTTAGATGTCAATCTTGTATTAATGACAGTGTTTGTGAGATAAAACGAAAGTGTATTATCGGGGCAACACTGAGGTACTCTTCTAGATAATTGGACCGGACGCGGAGTCCGAATCGGTTGAGCACATTGGTCTTTGGCATTCCAATTTATCAAGTGTATTTTTCAATGCATTTAGTGATGGACATTCGACTATTTCAGGTGGAAGCCTATTTCATGTGTTTATTGCATTGTCAAGGAGAATGTTTGTTCTCACTCACCGGTTTGGTGATATTTCCAGTTTAATGTGTGGAGCCTTTGTGGATTACAATCCAGATATTACCTAGAGCATGTCTATAGAATAGACTTGGTAGATTCACGGCCTTAAGCCTGTCTTCATATGATAGATCCTTGAGCCTCGGAACCATTTTAGTTGTCCTTCTCTGGACATTTTCTAGTATGCTGATATTGAAGCCAGCGAGTTGTAACTTTTCTCAGGGGAGAAACCCCAGAAGACCTGATGAATGCATACACGAGTATCTACGATGGTTATGTAGGATCAAATCTAGGTCAATGTTTTGGTTTTGACCATTTTATGATTCCAGCAGACCATGCAGCTTTAAGTCAGTTGAAGAATAACACGGCCACAGAGGGCGCCACTGACAGGTGATGGTAATCTGGCTGGTAGAGCGCGCGGTGGGAGTGGGAGTGGGGGTGGGGGTGGAGGGGGGGTTGGAGATGACAATGCACACAAGGCCTTTCATGCAGACAACAGGCGCTTAGCACAAAGAGGCTGAGACCAGCCAAAAGCCTGCTTCACAAGGGGTGCCCGGCATGCCTGTAAGGAACCTGGTCATTATCAGCAGACAACAGGCTCTTAGCACAAAGAGGCTGAGACCAGCCAAAAGCCTGCTTCACAAGGAGTGCCCGGCATGCATGGAAGGAACCTGGTCATTATCAGCAGACAACAGGCGCTTAGCACAAAGAGGCTGAGACCAGCCAAAAGCCTGCTTCACAAGGGTTGGCCGGCATGCCTGTAAGGAACCTGGTCATTATCAGCAGACAACAGGCGCTTAGCACAAAGAGGCTGAGACCAGCTAAAAGCCTGCTTCACAAGGGTTGACCGGCATGCCTGTAAGGAACCTGGTCCTTATCAGCAGACAACAGGCGCTTAGCACAAAGAGGCTGAGACCAGCTAAAAGCCTGCTTCACAAGGGTTGGCCGGCATGCATGGAAGGAACCTGGTCATTATCAGCAGGCTCCACATCCAGTACGGCAAGCCGTCTTTTGTACATTCATTATTGTGTTTGTTTGTTGTTGTTTTACATCCTAGCAACATCTAAGGTCATATCAGGACGTGCACCGACTTGTGACAGTGCGCACTCATGGTGACTTTATAGTGCTGCCCCACTGGGAAATCACGCCGCATGCATCATAATCCGATATCCCACTCAGTCAGATTATCCCGACACAGAGCTAACCAGTCCCTGCCCTATCCTATAAATGCTGAGTAGCAGGCTAAGAAGTGACAAGTATCAATTTTAAAGTCATTGATTTGACTTGACCGGATACCGAACTCCCGGCCGTTCGCCCGTGAGGCCCACGCTCTACGGATTAGGCACTCAATATTAACACTGTGTCTGCCCAACAGGAAATGAGGCCGGTGTGAGATAATATTCCCTCTCCCATAATAAAGTCAACCCGCCGTCATTGTATTATGCACAATCGGTAGAGCGCGGACCTCGCGTGCGGAAGGTCGGGAGTTCGGTTACCGGTCGAATCAAACCAATGAATTATACATTGGTCGCCGACCGCTTGCAACCACCTTGCGACCATCCCTTTTTGTTGGTCGCAGTATGGTTGCAAGCTTTCGCAAACATAGTGTCACTGGGGTATAAGTTGTGTAATGTCATCACTTTGTTTACTGAAAAGTAACTAATGCAGGTGGAGGATGAGTGGGTTTGTGCCGACCTGCTAACTGAGAAGTAAGTGAGTCTGTGCCTGAGAAGGAAGTCAGTCTGTGCCGCCTAGGTAACTAACTGACAATAGCGACTATATCTGAACACAGTCTGTGTGAATTGTTACTGTGTTTACTGAGAAGTCAGTCTGTGCCGCCTAGGTAACTAACTGACAATAGCGACTATAGCTGAACACAGTCTGTGTGAATTGTTACTGTGTTTACTAAGAAGTAAGTGAGTCTGTGCTGCCTAGGTAACTAACTGACAATAGCGACTATAGCTGAACACAGTCTGTGTGAATTGTTACTGTGTTTACTTTGAAGTAAGTGAGTCTGTGCCACCTAGGTAACTAACTGACAATAGCGACTATATGTGAACACAGTCTGTGTGAATTGTTACTGTGTTTACTGAGAAGTAAGTGAGTCTGTGCTGCCTAGGTAACTAACTGACAATAGCGACTATAGCTGAACACAGTCTGTGTGAATTGTTACTGTGTTTACTGAGAAGTAAGTGAGTCTGTGCCACCTAGGTAACTAACTGACAATAGCGACTATATGTGAACACAGTCTGTGTGAATTGTTACTGTGTTTACTGAGAAGTAAGTGAGTCTGTGCCACCTAGGTAACTAACTGACAATAGCGACTATATGTGAACACAGTCTGTGTGAATTGTTTCTGTGTTTACTGAGAAGTAAGTGAGTCTGTCCTGCCTAGGTAACTAACTGACAATAGCGACTATAGCTGAACACAGTCTGTGTGAATTGTTACTGTGTTTACTGAGAAGTAAGTGAGTCTGTGCCACCTAGGTAACTAACTGACAATAGCGACTATAGCTGAACACAGTCTGTGTGAATTGTTACTGTGTTTACTAAGAAGTAAGTGAGTCTGTGCTGCCTAGGTAACTAACTGACAATAGCGACTATATGTGAACACAGTCTGTGTGAATTGTTTCTGTGTTTACTGAGAAGTAAGTGAGTCTGTGCTGCCTAGGTAACTAACTGACAATAGCGACTATAGCTGAACACAGTCTGTGTGAATTGTTACTGTGTTTACTGAGAAGTAACTGAGTCTGTGCTGCCTAGGTAACTAACTGACAATAGCCAATATAAGTGAACACAGTCTGTGTGAATTGTTACTGTGTTTACTGAGAAGTAAGTCTGTGCTGCCTAGGTAACTAACTGATAATAGCGACTATATCTGAACACAGTCTGTGTGAATTGTTACTGTGTTTACTTAGAAGTAAGTGAGTCTGTGCCACCTAGGTAACTAACTGACAATAGCGACTATAGCTGAACACAGTCTGTGTGAATTGTTACTCTGTTTACTTAGAAGTAAGTGAGTCTGTGCCACCTAGGTAACTAACTGACAATAGCGACTATAGCTGAACACAGTCTGTGTGAATTGCTACTGTGTTTACTGAGAAGTAAGTAAGTCTGTGCTGCCTAGGTAACTAACTGACAATAGCGACTATATGTGAACACAGTCTGTGTGAATTGTTACTGTGTTTACTGAGAAGTGAGTCTGTGCCACCTAGGTAACTAACTGACAATAGCGACTATAGCTGAACACAGTCTGTGTGAATTGTTACTGTGTTGACTGAGAAGTTACTCTGTGCCGCCTAGGTAACTAACTGACAATAACCACTATATGTGAACACAGTCTGTGTGAATTGTTATTAACTAACTGACAATAGCGACTATAGCTGAACACAGTCTGTGTGAATTTTTACCGTGTTTACTGAGAAGTGAGTCTGTGCTGCCTAGGTAACTAACTGACAATAACCACTATAGCTGAACACGTCTGTGTGAATTGTTACTGTGTTTACTAAGAAGTAAGTGAGTCTGTGCCGCCTAGGTAACTAACTGACAATATCGACTATATCTGAACACAGTCTGTGTGAATTGTTACTGTGTTTACTGAGAAGCACAGTCTGTGTGAAGTAGACTTATTTCTACAAGCAGGCCGAGTCACAGGACCTTATGGGGCGGTTTGCAGAGATATTCATGAGCAATTAGTGATGGCAGTCTGCCATATATCCTCAGCAATGTGTCATCGTTGGACATAAAATGAATTATCACGACCACGCCCACGCCCACCCCCAAGCCCATCCCCACGCCCACGCCCACTCCTTCACCCAAGGCCCCGAACGTCGTCCACACCAGAAAAAAGCACGGGTCGATACACGTGTAAGCTGGGCGGGATGGCAAGTGTGTTAAGGAGTCCGCCTCCCATGAGGGATGTCGTGGGTTAAGTCTTCGGCTGAGTCAAACCAAAGACTTACAGAATTTATATTTGCGCTACCTTGCCTGGTGATTTTCATTGCTAGGATATGGCAAATACTGGTTCACTGAATGTCAGGATAATGTGACTGAGTCGGATATTTGGTTATGTCAGCAGAACGTTATCCCATTGGATCAGAGTGGATCATGGTGCTGGCAGTATAGAATCACAATGTGGCAACACTATAAAGTCGCTATGAGTGCGCACTGTCGCAAGTAATTACCCGTCAGGTGTTGCTCGGACATAAACCTCCCTTTTTTTGTGGATCATGAGATTCGAACATACGGGTTCGAACCCTGGTCGAGTCAAACCAATGAGTTAAAAATGTATACTTGTCGCTTCCTAGCCAGGCACTCAGCATTACTAGGATAGAGCAAGGATTGGTTGGCTCAGTGTCAGGATAATGTAACTGAGTGGGATATTGGGTCATGGTGGTGGGGCGCCAGTGGGCCAGCACTATATATAATAGGGATGAAAGATCTCCACGATTGCGCGGATTTCCGGGATCAGCGTATATTACTAATAAATGCTCCAAGCGCCGCAGCATTACGAGCGTACACTAGTAATACTGCTTCAAACGCCGCAGCACTATCAGCGCATAGTACTAATAAATGCTCCAAGCGCCACAGCATTATGAGAGTACACTAGTAATACATGCTTCAAATGGTGCAGCACTATCAGCGTATACTACTAATGAATGCTCCAAGCGCCGCAGCATTATGAGCGTACAATACTAATACATGCTTCAAACGCCGCAGCACTATCAGCGTATACTACTAATGAATGCTCCAAGCGCCGCAGCATTATGAGCGTACAATACTAATACATGCTTCAAACGCCGCAGCACTATCAGCGTATACTACTAATGAATGCTCCAAGCGCCGCAGCATTATGAGCGTACAATACTAATACATGCTTCAAACGCCGCAGCACTATCAGCGTATACTACTAATGAATGCTCCAAGCGCCGCAGCATTATGGGCGTACAATACTAATACATGCTTCAAACGCCGCAGCACTATCAGTGTATACTACTAATGAATGCTCCAAGCGCCGCAGCATTATGAGCGTACAATACTAATACATGCTTCAAACGCCGCAGCACTATCAGCGTATACTACTAATGAATGCTCCAAGCGCCGCAGCATTATGAGCATACACTACTAATACATGCTTCAAACGCCGCAGCACTATCAGTGTATACTACTAATGAATGATCCAAGCGCCACAGCATTATGAGCGTACACTAGTAATACATGCTTCAAACGCCACAGCACTATCAGCGTATAGTATGAATAAATGCTCCAAGCCCTGCAGCATTATGAGCGGACACTAGTAATACATGCTTCAAACGGTGCAGCACTATCAGCGTATACTACTAATAAATGCTCCAAGCACCGCAGCATTATGAGCGTACACTACTAATACATGCTTAAAACGCCGCAGCACTATCAGAGTATACTACTAATGAATGCTCCAAGCGCCGCAGCATTATGAGCGTACACTACTAATACAGCGTATACCAATATATATGAAACCCAACTTCTGGGAATTTTCCGCGATTCCTTGACAATGCTAAACTTATGGGAGAATATCAGCATTTCTGCTCTTTTTCCCGGAGACCACTTTCATCCCTGTTTTAAAGTCGGCATGAGTGCGCACTGTCACAAGTCAGTATCTGTCCTGATATGACGGTTTGATGTTGACAGGATACAAAACTGCAACAACCAACTCCCGACCTGTGTGCAGCTGGCCATCCTTTCTCCGTGTGTAATGTAATGGTCAATGCTGCTCGCCTTTAAAAGCACACCAAGGCTAGTAGCGTCCTCCTTCCTGCCACTGCACCGGCGCCGTGCCCGAATCGGCACGGCGCCGGCCTCGCGCTCGGAAGGTCGGGAATTCTTTTTCTGGTCGAGTGAAAGAAATGACATGAAATTGATACTTGTCGCTACCTAGCCTGGCGCTCTGCATTAATAGGATAGGGCAAGGACTGATTAGCTCAGTGTCAGGATAATGCGACTGAGTTGGATATCAGGTTATGGTTTCGGCGGCCTGATTTGCCAGTGGGGAAGCACTATAAAGTCTCCCGTGAGTGCGCACACTCATAAGTCAGTACCCGTCTTAATATGACCTTAAATGGTGCCAGGATGTAAAACTCCAACAAACAAACACAAAAAATCTTGCCAGTGTGACTCAGGGATTTAGGGGTGCTGATTAGCCGAGGTTCGACGCTTGTCTATTGGTCACAGGTTATGTGAGTGTTGTATATTTATTGTGTTCTCATCATCATCATCATCATCATGCTGTCGGTCGCGATGCGACAAAGACTGCTTTCATTACTTGACTGCCGCTCTCCATTTAGCTCTCTGCTGTGAGAGTTGCGTCCATGAGTCGGTCTTAATGTCTCTCAGCTTCAGGTTTCTCTTGATGGTATCCTTGAACCGGAGACGAGGGCGCCCTCTCTTTCTGTAGCCAGAAGACAGTTGAGAATAGAGGATCTGCTTTGGTAGCCTGTCTGATGACATCCTCATGAGGTGTCCAGTCCACCGGAGATTCTTTTTGATCAGAAGATCTTCCATAGAGGGCAGCCCCGTCCGTTCGAGTATTTCCTTATTTGTCACTTTGTCCTTCCAGGTTAGCCTCATGATTGAACGCAGATGTCGCATCATGAAGGCATGCAGCTTTTTCACCTGTCGTCTGTACACTGTCCAGGCCTCGGCTCCGTATAGTAGGGTGGATAGCACGATTGCACGGTAGATCTTACCTTTGACCCGAATGGACACATGGTGGTTGTTCCAGAGTCTCTGGCGTAGTCGGCCGAAAGATGCGCTAGCCTTGGCCATCCTCCTCTGTATTTCAGCATCAATGCGTCCATCACTTGATATAGTGCTTCCGAGATAGGTGAATTCCGGAACAGAGTTCAGCTTGTTTCCGTCAACCATGATCTCCTCCTCTCGGGTTCTTGTAGAGTTGGGTTGGTACAGCACCTCCGTCTTCTTGATGTTAATCTTCAGGCCAAACTTCTTTGATGCATCGGAGAAAGCGTCCACTATTTTCTGGATCTCTTCAGCAGAGTGGGCAACCAGTGCACTGTCATCTGCGAATAGTAGCTCTCTCACCAGTATCTGAGTAGTCTTGGTCTTCGCTCTGAAGTGTGCGACATTGAATAGGTCAGCGCTCTGTCTGGACTGTATATAGATGCCATCCCCCATGTCTCGGAAAGCCTCGTCGAGCATTGCTGATAGGAAGATGGAGAAGAGCGTGGGGGCCAGTACACAACCTTGCTTGACCCCATTGGTAACCCCGAACGATTCCGAGACTTCCCCTCCAGCACTAACGTTCGCCATCATTCCTGTATGTAGAGCCTCGATCATAGTTGTGAACTTCTCTGGGCATCCGTACTTCCTCAGTAGCTGCCATAGCCCGGTCCTCCCGACTGTATCAAATGCCTTAGTGAAATCGACAAATACCATGTACAGTGGTCGGTCCTGCTCAATGCACTTTTCTTGTAGCTGTCGGAGACAAAATATCATATCCACGGTGCTCCGGTTACCTCTGAAGCCACACTGTGACTCCGGAACTACATCAGGTGTTATGTGAATAGATAGTCTGTTGAGTAGGATCCTGGCGAAGATCTTGCCTGCTATGGAAAGAAGAGAGATTCCTCTATAGTTCCCACAGTCTGTTCGATCACCTTTCTTGTAGATGGTTACAATGCTGGCATCCTTCCATGCT
This sequence comes from Branchipolynoe longqiensis, assembly GCA_030323885.1. Lineage (NCBI taxonomy): Eukaryota > Metazoa > Annelida > Polychaeta > Phyllodocida > Polynoidae > Branchipolynoe > Branchipolynoe longqiensis. The sequence continues at coordinate 49,015,350 of CM059189.1, forward strand.
TGGGGTACAGAACCCTCCTCCCAGGCATTGGTGATTAGTTGGTGCAGTCTGTTGAGCAGATTGTCTCCTCCATGCTTCCATACTTCAGCAGGAATTCCATCACCCCCAGGTGCTTTGCCATCTTTCAGGCTGGCGATTGCTCTAGCCATCTCATCCATGGTTGGAATCTCATCGAGGCATGTTTTGGTAATGCGCTGCTGGATGTTGTCCAGAGCTTCGTGATCTATGTCACCAGGGACGTTGAGTAGCTTCTGGAAGTGTTCACTCCATCTTGCCACAACTCTCTTGCTGTCAGAAAAGGTCTCCATTCCATCTGTTGATTTCAGGTGAACAGGTCCCTTCTTCACGGGTCCCCACACTTCCTTCAGTCCGCTGTAGAAGCCCTTCATGTTGTTTCTGTCTGCAGCTCTCTGCAGCTCCTCTGCCTTCATTTCCCACCAGTCTGACTTCAATGCACGGGTGCATTTTTGTAGCAATCTGCAGGCATCTTTGTATGCTGCAGTGGTGGATCTAGTGTTCCTGGTCTGCAACACTCTCTGGTGGGCTTGGTCTCTTCTGCTCATAAGATTCTGTAGCTCCTGATTGTTGGGGTCGAACCAGTCCTGATGTTTTCTGTCTGGCTTGCCGAGATATGTTTTAGCTGTGTTGTATACAACATGCTGCAAAGCTGCCCATTCCTCGTCTGGTGTTGGGCTTTCCTTCTCCTCCCATTGTGCGAGAGCGCTGTCCATCTCCCGCTCGAAGCTCTCCCTGTGACTGATGGTACTTAATTTTGCTGTGTTGAGCTTTGTCGGTTTATTTGTCCCTTGCCTGTTGTGCTTTTTGTCGTATTCTGAATGCCACTTTTGACCTTAGCATCTGGTGATCGGTCCAGCAGTTAGCTCCACGCATGGCTCGAGTACTGTGGATGTCCATCTTATCCCAGCACCTTGTGATGATGAAGTCGATCATATGCCAGTGTCTGGAATGAGGATGCATCCAAGTGGTCTTGCGTTCATCCTTCTGCTTGAACATGGTGTTTGTCACTATCAGTTCGAACTCAGAGCACAAAGCCTATCTACCTATATATTCTATCTACATATATATCACCTTCTTGTCCTTGTATTCACTGAACTAATATCACCCTGCCCTAGGATTTGTTTGTTTGTTGTTGTTTTATGTCCTAGCAACATCTAAGGTCATATCAGGACGAGTACCGACTTGTGACAGTGCGCACTCATGGCAACTTTATAGGGCTGCCACACTGGGAAATGAAGCCGCCTGTACCATGACCTGGTATCCCACTCAGTCACATTATCCTGACACTGAGCACACCAGTCCTTGCCCTGTCCTAATAATGCCGAGCGCCTGGCTAGGAAGCGACAAGTATAAATTTTTAAGTCATTGGTTTGACTCGACCAGGGTTCGAACCCACCACCCCACGATCTACCAGCATGGGAGACGGACGCTCTAACTCATTCGGCCATCCCGTCTGGTCCCCTGCCCTAGGAAGCTTACCTGTCTAATAACATATAACTTAGTACACTCTTTCATAGAGGGGTACGATAAGAGAGTATTTCTACTCGTGAATGGACGGGATGGCCGAATCAGTTGGTAGACCCTGGGGTAGTGGGTTCGAACCCTGGTCGAGTCAAACCAATGACTTAAAAATTGATACTTGTTGCTTCCTAGCCTGGCACTCGGCAGTATTAGGATAGGGCAAGGACTGGTTGGCTCAGTGTCAGGATAATGTGACTGAGTGGGATATCAAGTCATGGTGCTGGTGGATTGGTCTCCCAGTGGCTATGAGTGCGCACTGTCACAAGTTGGTACCCGTCCTGATATGCTGTTAGATGTTGCCTGGACGTAAAACTCCAACAACCAACCAATCAATGAGAGCATGAAACCAACGAGAAGCCGTGCAATAATCGAGGTCACGTGTCAATAGCTGGCTACTAATAAGACTGCGCCATTGTTATCTGTTAAATGATTCATGGCATATCGCACATTACCGACGTGATTAAATAATCATAGATGGTAGCGCACAGCAAAATGGCTATCTGCTATCCTAGGTCTATGATATTATATTTATATTATGCGTTTGTTAGATTATAGACCGGACGCCGTGGCCGAATCGGTAGAGCGCAGGCTTCCCGTGCAGAAGGTCCGGAATTTCAAATCTCGCCGAGTTAAAGCAATGAGTTATAAAATTGATAATTGTCAAACCCTAGCCTGGCGCTCGGCATTAATAGGATAGGCCGAGGACTGGTTAGCTCAGTGTCAGGATAATGTGACTGAGTGGGATGTTGGGTCATGATATCAGTGACCTGGTCTACCAGTATGGCAGCACTATAAAGTTGCCATGAGTGGACACTGTCACAAGTTGGTACCCATCTTGATATGTCCTTAGATGTTTCTAGGACATAAAACCCTAATAAACAAACATGTTAAATTAACTAAGATTCACCAACCAGAGTTAGAGAACAAAATTATTATGCAATTGTATAAAGAAGGAGTAGGAGGAGGAGGAGGCCCGGTTTTGCACAATTGGAATTTCACCTGCTTAATAAATGAACACATTAATATAATAAAAAGGTTTCAATATTTCTATTATAATATATGATAAATACATAATGAAATTGGTGTGTGAAGCTGATCCGGTCTTATGCCTTGTCCAGTTGATTTGTTGTGTTTGTTGAAGTTTTACGTCCTAGCAACATCTAAGGTAATATCATGGATGTGGCAGTGCGCACTCATACATGTGACAGTGCACACTCATAGCTACTTTGTAGTGCCTCCCCACTGGGAGACGAGGCCGCCTGATATCCAACTCAGTCACATTATCCTGATACTGAGCTAACCAGTCGTTGTCTTATCTTACTAATGCTGAGCGCCAGGCTAGGTAGCGACAACTATCAGTTTATAAGTCATCGGTTTAACTAGGTCAGGGTTTGAACCCGCGACCTCCTGTAGTGGTGAGTGGGGGCAGGGGGGGGGGCTGTTTCTGGCGGTTATAAAGCAGTTCAGCTCAGGTATCACTAGAGTACCTGTGTGCTGTATCCGCACATGTGTGCTGTATCATGTGTTGTATCTCCCCTTGTCTGTTGTATCATGTGCTGTATATGTGCTGTATCCACGCATGTGTGGTGTATCCGCACATGTGTGATGTACCATGTGCTGTATCTCTGCATGTGTGCTATACCATGCGCTGTATCTGTGCATGTGTGTTGTATCCACGCATGTGTGCTTATCCTGTGTTGTATCCCCACCCGTGTGCTCTATCAGGTGCTGTATCCGCGCATGTTTGCTGTATCCCCGCCTGTGTGATTGTCCTGTGCTGTATCCCCGCCTGTGTGATGTATAATGTGATGTATCCACACATGTGTGCTGTATCCTGTGCTGTATCCACGCATGTGTGCTTATCATGTGCTGTATCCACGCCGTTGTACTGTATCATGTGCTGTGTCCGCGCTTGTGTGCTGTATCATGTGCTGTATCCCCGACTGTGTGCTTATCCTGTGCTGACCTCCCGCCTGTGTGATGTATCATGTGATGTATCCGCGCATGTGTTCTGTATCATGTGCTGTATCCGCTCAGCCTCCCATCTAATCTGCCGCCTCCCCCTCATACTGTTTGTTTAACGACCGACCCCCCCCCCCCCCTCCCCAGCACACAGTAAACATCGGCTATTGGGAGTTAATCAGCCCCCTCCTGTTTGTTTGTTTAACGACCCCCCCAGCACACAGTAAACATCGGCTATTGGGAGTTAATCAGCCCCCTCCTGTTTGTTTGTTTAACGACCCCCCCAGCACACAGTAAACATCGGCTGTTGGGAGTTAATCAGCCCCCTCCTGTTTGTTTGTTTAACGACCCCCCCAGCACACAGTAAACATCGGCTATTGGGAGTTAATCAGCCCCATCCTGTTTGTTTGTTTAACGACCCCCCCAGCACACAGTAAACATCGGCTATTGGGAGTTAATCAGCCCCATCCTGTTTGTTTGTTTAACGACCCCCCCCCCCCCCCCAGCACACAGTAAACATCGGCTATTCGGAGTTAATCAGCCCCCTCCTGTTTGTTTGTTTAACGACCCCCCCCAGCACACAGTAAACATCGGCTATTGGGAGTTAATCAGCCCCCTCCTGTTTGTTTGTTTAACGACCCCCCCCCCCCAGCACACAGTAAACATCGGCTGTTGGGAGTTAATCAGACCCCTCCTGTTTGTTTGTTTAACGACCCCCCCCCAGCACACAGTAAACATCGGCTATTGGGAGTTAATCAGCCCCCTCCTGTTTGTTTGTTTAACGACCCCCCCCCCCCCAGCACACAGTAAACATCGGCTGTTGGGAGTTAATCAGCCCCCTCCTGTTTGTTTGTTTAATGACCACCCCCCCCCCCAGCACACAGTAAACATCGGCTATTGGGAGTTAATCAGCCCCCTCCTGTTTGTTTGTTTAACGACCCCCCCAGCACACAGTAACATCGGCTATTGGGAGTTAATCAGGCCCCTCCTGTTTGTTTGTTTAACGACCCCCCCCAGCACACAGTAAACATCGGCTATTGGGAGTTAATCAGCCCCCTCCTGTTTGTTTGTTTAACGACCCCCCCAGCACACAGTAAACATCGGCTGTTGGGAGTTAATCAGCCCCATCCTGTTTGTTTGTTTAACGACCCCCCCACCCAGCACACAGTAAACATCGGCTATTGGAGTTAATCAGCCCCTCCTGTTTGTTTGTTTAAACGACCCCCCCCGCCCCCCCCCCAGCACACAGTAAACATCGGCTATTGGGAGTTAATCAGCCCCCTCCTGTTTGTTTGTTTAACGACCCCCCCCAGCACACAGTAAACATCGGCTATTGGGAGTTAATCAGCCCCCTCCTGTTTGTTTGTTTAACGACCCCCCCCAGCACACAGTAAACATCGGCTATTGGGAGTTAATCAGCCCCATCCTGTTTGTTTGTTTAACGACCCCCCCCCCCCCAGCACACAGTAAACCATCGGCTATTGGAGTTAATCAGCCCCCTCCTGTTTGTTTGTTTAACGACCCCCCCCCCCCCCCCCAGCACACAGTAAACATCGGCTATTGGAGTTAATCAGCCCCCTCCTGTTTGTTTGTTTAACGACCCCCCCCAGCACACAGTAAACATCGGCTATTGGGAGTTAATCAGCCCCCCTCCTGTTTGTTTGTTTAACGACCCCCCCAGCACACAGTAAACATCGGCTGTTCGGGGTTAATCAGCCCCTCCGTTTGTTTGTTTAATCACCCCCCCCCAGCACCCAGTAACCATCGCTATTGGGAGTAATCAGCCCCCTCCGTTTGTTTGTTAACGACCCCCCCCCCCCCCAGCACACAGTAAACATCGGCTATTGGAGTTAATCAGACCCCATCCTGTTTGTTTGTTTAACGACCCCCCCAGCACACAGTAAACATCGGCTATTGGGAGTTAATCAGCCCCCTCCGTTTGTTTGTTTAACGACCCCCCAGCACACAGTAAACATCGGCTGTTCGGAGTTAATCAGCCCCATCCTGTTTGTTTGTTTAACGACCCCCCCCACACTACCGCTCCCCCCCGACCCCCAGCACACAGTAAACATCGGCTATTGGGAAGTTAATCAGCCCCCTCCTGTTTGTTTGTTTAACGACCCCCCCCAGCACACAGTAAACATCGGCTATTGGGAGTTAATCAGCCCCATCCTGTTTGTTTGTTTAACGACCCCCCCCCCCCCCCCCCAGCACACAGTAAACATCGGCTATTCGGGAGTTAATCAGCCCCATCCTGTTTGTTTGTTTAACGACCCCCCCCCAGCACACAGTAAACATCGCTTTGGAGTTAATCAGCCCTCTGTTTGTTGTTTAACGACCCCCCCCAGCACACAGTAAACATCGGCTGTTCGGAGTTAATCAGACCCATCCTGTTTGTTTGTTTAACGACCCCCCCCCCCCAGCACACAGTAAACATCGGCTATTGGGAGTTAATCAGCCCCCTCCTGTTTGTTTGTTTAACGACCCCCCCCCACCCCAGCACACAGTAAACATCGGCTGTTGGGAGTTAATCAGCCCCCTCCTGTTTGTTTGTTTAACAACCCAACCCCCCCCCAGCACACAGTAAACATCGGCTGTTCGGAGTTAATCAGACCCATCCTGTTTGTTTGTTTAACGACCCCCCCCCCCAGCACACAGTAAACATCGGCTATTGGGAGTTAATCAGGCCCCCTCCTGTTTGTTTGTTTAACGACCCCCCCCCAGCACACAGTAAACATCGGCTGTTGGGAGTTAATCAGACCCCATCCTGTTTGTTTGTTTAACGACCCCCCCAGCACACAGTAAATATCGGCTGTTCGGAGTTAATCAGCCCCATCCTGTTTGTTTGTTTAACGAACCCCCAGCACACAGTAAACATCGGCTTTTGGGAGTTAATCAGCCCCCTCCTGTTTGTTTGTTTAACGACCCCCCCAGCGCACAGTAAACATCGGCTATTGGGAGTTAATCAGCCCCCTCCTGTTTGTTTGTTTAACGACCCCCCCCCCCCCAGCACACAGTAAACATCGGCTGTTCGGAGTTAATCAGCCCCATCCTGTTTGTTTGTTTAACGACCCTCCCAGCACACAGTAAACATCGGCTATTGGGAGTTAATCAGACCCATCCTGTTTGTTTGTTTAACGACCCCCCCCAGCACACAGTAGACATCGGCTGTTCGGAGTTAATCAGCCCCCTCCTGTTTGTTTGTTTAACGACCCCCCCCCCCCCAACACACAGTAAACATCGGCTATTGGGAGTTAATCAGCCCCCTCCTGTTTGTTTGTTTAACGACCCCCCCCAGCACACAGTAAACATCGGCTATTGGGAGTTAATCAGCCCCCTCCTGTTTGTTTGTTTAACGACCCCCCCCCCCCCCCAGCACACAGTAAACATCGGCTGTTGGGAGTTAATCAGCCCCCTCCTGTTTGTTTGTTTAACGACCCCCCCAGCACACAGTAAACATCGGCTGTTGGGAGTTAATCAGACCCATCCTGTTTGTTTGTTTGTTTAACGACCCCCCCCAGCACACAGTTGACATCGGCTGTTCGGAGTTAATCAGCCCCATCCTGTTTGTTTGTTTAACGACCCCCCCCCCCCCCCCCCAGCACACAGTAAACATCGGCTATTGGGAGTTAATCAGCCCCCTCCTCTTTGTTTGTTTAACGACCCCCCCAGCACACAGTAAACATCGGCTATTGGGAGTTAATCAGCCCCCTCCTGTTTGTTTGTTTAACGACCCCCCCAGCACACAGTAAACATCGGCTGTTGGGAGTTAATCAGCCCCCTCCTGTTTGTTTGTTTAACGACCCCCCCAGCACACAGTAAACATCGGCTGTTCGGAGTTAATCAGCCCCCTCCTGGGTTGCCAACCCTCACGGTTTCCCCGTAATAAAGGTGTACAATATGTCATCTCCTCATCAACACCTTATCCCGATCTTCTGCTTTTTCATGTGACAATGTTGGCAACCCTGCAATACCATTAATATAGTAAGATATATAAAGCTTACGGATTATTGTATTCAAAATGAACCACAGAGCATTCTAATATTTACAAATTGTTCTACGAGAGTACCCCAGACCCCCTCAATATAGCATCCATTAACTAAGATCTTCCAGATTTTCATTTTCCAGTGTTGGCAACCCTCTCTCTCTTTCTCTCTCTCTCTCGCTCTCTCTCTCTCTCTCACACACACACACACACACACACACACACACACACGCACGCGCGCGCGCACGCACGCACGCACGCACACACACACACTCTCACACACACACACACGCACGCACGCACGCACGCACGTGACACAGACACAGACACAGACACACACACACACACACAGACACAGACACACACACACACAGACACAGACACACACACACACACACAGACACAGACACACACACACACACACACCCGTGTTGCCTTCCCGTCAACACGGGCTTTACATAGAAATGACACCCGAGAGGTGTTCAAGTAGGTTGAAGTGAGTTTTCAATCGCTGATGATGATTGAGTGGGGGGGGGGGGGCACTTAAATGTGCCTCGATTTACTGACGGGGTTGTACCGGACGCGGTGGCTGAATTGGTAGACTGCAGTCTTCCCGTGCTGAAGGTAGGGAGTTCGATTCCTGGTCGAGTCAAACTGATGACTTATACAATTTATTCTTGTCACTACCTAGCCCGGTGCTCGGCATCGCTAGGATAGGACAAGGACTGCACAGAATCAGGATAATGTGACTGTGTGGGATATAGAATCATGGTGCTGGTTGCCTGGTCTCTCAGTGGGGAAGCACTAACAAGTCACATTGAGTGTGCCATGAGTGCTGTCACAAGTCGGTACAGGTCCTGATATGACCTGAGATGTTGTCAGGACGTAAAACTCCAAGAACCAAACCAAACTTCCTTGCTCCTGACCCGTCGATATCAATAAAGCCCCAGTCACACCTTACCGGATTGAGCAACGGACATAAACCGGACAAGGAATTGTCTAGTCGTTGGTGCCTGGTTTCAAAATGTACCGAAATGTGTTGCAACGGCCGCCGGACGAAACGGATGCTAAACGGACAAGGAACGTACACTAACGAATAGCCAATGGTCCGTTTCTCCGGTAAAGTGTGACAGGGGCTTAACGTACACTGTTTTCTATTGTTGTTGGAGGGAATCAAAGGCAGTCTTACAGATGTCGGTGTCATTATTATTCCCAGAATGCAACATAGCTGATTAGTGCTAATTAGTCGTCAGAGGACACAGATGGAGGCGATACCTGCCAGGCTGTCAGCCACCTAAAAAAGGATTAGAAGACAACAAATATCATTAGGGCCCGATGCTGGTTATATGTGTAGGTTTTCCGTCCTGGCAACATCTAAGGTCATATCGGGACGGTACCGACTTGTGGCAGTGCACACTCATGGCGAATTAATAGTGCTGCTGCACTGGGAAATCAGGCCATCGGCATCATGCCCCAATATCCCACCCAGTCACATTATCCTAACACTGTGCTAATGAGTCCTTGCCCTATCCTATTAATGGCAAGCGCCAGGCTAGGAAGTGACAAGTATACATTTTATAAGTCATTGGTTTGACTGGACTGGAACCGAACTCTCGATCTCCCGCACGGGAGGCCTAGACGCCGATTCGGCCTTCACGCCTGATCTATATATGTATGTGATTTATGTGTATATGTATGTACACATGTGTGTATATAGGAGTCATTCTCAGAAAATGTGAACCACTTTTATGACATGGAAACGAAAATTGAAAACATTCCAAATAACAGCAGAAGGCATTTCAAATAATATCAGAATCCATATTAATATGAAGGTTTATATATGTTGTGCATATGTCAGAGTTGATGGTATTTTTTACTCTTTGATTTTGATCTCATGCAAATTGAGAAAGCTGTTGAAATTAACCATGTAACATCCATCATTAACATCGTTTTAACACACATTCATAACATCATTTTAACACATCCATAACATCATTTTAACACATCCATAACATCATTTTAACACATCCATAACATCGTTTTAACACACATTCATAACATCATTTTAACACATCCATAACATCCTTTTAACACACATCCATAACATCATTTTAACACACCCATAACATCATTTTAACACACATTCATAACATCATTTTAACGCATACAACAAATTCAAGCAAGATTTTATTTATTATAGTTAAACCAGTAGGCTTGTTTGTTTGTTGTTTTACATCCTAGCAACATCTAAGATCATATCAGTGACAATGCACACTCATGGTGACTTATAGTGCTGCCCCACTGGGATACCAGGCCACCAGCACCATGACCTGATATCCCACTCACTCACATTATCCTGACACTGAGCCAACCAGTCCTTACCCTATCCTAATAATGCTGAGCACCTGGCTAGGAAGTGACATGTATCAATCTTTAAATTGTTGGTTTGACTCGACCAGGGTTCGAACCTGTGGTTTCCACCACTAACATGAGGAACTGGTACCAACCTGCGATATACAATCATGTAATATGTAAATAACCCCTACTAACGTGATCAACTGATATTGAGCAGCGTCCATTAACATTCAACTAACATGATAGGGCAAATAGGTTTTTCTGGGTTTTTAGGTCGGTGTTTTTTTTCAGGGAGGGGGGGGGGGGGAATTGAGGTTTCCTATGGTCCAAATCAAAATTGGCCCAAAATAGTTTGGGCAGTGAATGTATTACATGAAAGCAGTTTGTCGGGTCTGGCCGTGCCCTGGCCGTGCAGGCACCAGTCTCCCTACCTCTCCATATTGACAACTGAATGCAAAGCAGTGTGGGCCCCAGGTACCCGCGCGCGCGCGCACACACACACACACTCACACACACACTCACACACACTCACACACACTCACACACACTCACACACTCACACACACACTCACTCACTCACAAACACACTCACAGACAGTCACACACACACACTGACACACTCACACACTCACTCACAAACACACTCACAGACACAGACACACACACTCACACACTCACACACACTCACACACACTCACACACACTCACACACACTCACACACACTCACACACACTCACACACATACTCACACACACTCACACACGCTCACTCACAAACACACTCACACACTCACACATTCACTCACACACTCACACTCTCACACACACAATCACACACACACTCACACACTCACACTCACACACACTCACACACTCACTCACACACTCACTCACACACTCACATACACACACACACACACACACTCACACACACTCACACACTCACACACACTCACACACACTCACGCACACTCACACTCACACACACTCACACACACTCACACACACACACACTCACACCCACACTCACACACACACTCATACACACACTCACACACACACTCATACGCACACTCACACACACTCACATACACACTCACTCACACACACACACTCAGACACTTACACACACTCACACACACAGTCATACACATGCATTCACACACACACTCACACACACTTCCACACACTCACACACACTCACACACACACTCACACACACACACACTCACACACACGCACTCACACACACACACACGCACTCACACTCACACACACACTCTCACACACTCACACACACTCTCACACACACTCTCACACACTCACACACACTCACACACACTCACACACACACTCACACACACACTCACACACCCACACACACGCTCACACACACTCACACACACTCACACACACACTCACACACAACTACAACTACCAGCACACATACACACCCACGGATTCACAGTCAGGATAATGTGACTGAGTGGGATATCAGGTCATGGTGCTATAACGTTGCAATGAATGCGCACTGTCACAAGTCGGTACCCATCCTGATATGACCTTAGATGTTGCCAGGATGTAAAACACCAACAACCAACCAACCTCGCCAGCCCTCCGGCCGTGAAGAAGCGGGGTGCCTTTTAGGCACGGGCCGTGTTCAGTTACCGTGGTGACAGAAGGCGGTGAGAACCCGGTATACCCGATACACCCGATACACCCGATACACCCGATACACCTGATATCCCTCACACCTATGCACCACATGTGCAACCAATGACTTAAGTTTGATGCTTCTCGTTTCCTAGCCAGGTGATCGGCATTATTAGGATAAGGCAATGACTCTTTGGTTCAGTGTCAGGATAATGTGACTGAGTGTGATATCAGGTCATGGTGCTGACAGCCTGGTCTACCAGTGGGGCAGCACTATAAAGTCACCATGAATGCGCACTGTCACAAGTCGGTACCCGTCCTGATATGACCATAGATATTGCTAGGATGTAAAACAACAACAAACAAACCTATGCACCAAGGTGGGCTGGGTGCGGGCTGAGACAGTTACCGGGGGCTAGTCTGGGTTCAAGGAGGCCACCCGGAAATAAAGCTCTCAGTCAGAGCAATAAATAGCACCTTACTGATTGATTGATTGATTGGTGGTTGCTTTACGCCGTGTCGGCAGCATAGGCCATATTCACGGCGAGAAATGTTTGTTTTTTGTTCAAACCATCACTTTTACATGTAAAAGCAGACAATCAATTATGTGCCAATAGACACTCATTAAATTAGAAAGCTCACAATCATATATTTGTGGTCAAGGGAAACAAATTCCCATAGAAAAAGAAAAGTTTTATTAATAATTGATAAAATCTATTTAGTAAACTATATGAGGTGGTACAGTCCAGCTGCCCTCAAAAAGGCTAAAATGTTTTCCTGTTTTACCTTAGTAAAAAGGTCATGCATACTGTCTGCAGTGTAGAACTGTTGGCGCAGGGCCAAAAAATCAACGCAACTTAGTAAAATGTGTTTGAGTGTCAGCGGGGACTGACACCCAATACATTCAGAGGGAGGTTCCCCCTTGAGCAGAAAAGCATGTGTACGCCACAAGTGGCCAATACGGCAGCGGCTAAGGACCACTTGGTCCCGCCGACCTCCCGCATGAGTCTGTGGTGGTTTTCCCACAGATGGTTCAATTTCTTTAAGTTTATTAATGTTTTCATCCCACTCATGTTGCCATTTGGATTTTATGTGGGTGGCTATTAGTGGTTTCAGATCAGAGTGAGGGATCAGACACGGTTCAAGATCACAGTTCAGGGCCTTCTTCGCAGTCCGATCAGCTCGTTCGTTTCCTTGTATGCCAGCATGGCCAGGCACCCAGCACAGGTGGATGTCATACCCATCCGTTGTCAGTTGGTTCATTTTATAAATGACCGTTGCTAGAATAGTGTGATTCGTTTTCAGTCCAGCAACAGCCAGGAGGCAAGAGAACGAATCACTGTATATAACATAGTTAGTGTGGTTGGATACCTCGATACACTCCAATGCGAGAAGGAGTGCTCGGGCTTCTGCAGTGAAAATCGAGCTCTGATTGGCCAAACGAACACCAAATTTTCCCATCGGCAGACTGCCGCAGCAGCTACCCGGCTTTGGTCTGTCGAACCATCAGTGTATATGGAGAGGTGGTCTGCAAACTGGCCTTGAATCTCTGCATGCAGTCCTTGGTACTCGAGTGGATGTGTCCCAGACTTCCTCAGTTCCGTGAGTCGGAGGATAACCGATGGCTTTCTCAACGACCACGGGGGATGTTCTGGGACTTTGGCATCCTCCAACACGTCCAAATCCACACCGGTCATGTGGCATACCTGTGGTGGCCCCTACCGAAGACCGTGTTCAGAAGTGACTTTGATGCTGCTTCTCCTGTAGGGATGAACCCGAGCTGGTGACCGAATAGGGAGAGTGCTGGCTTCCCGTGCAGAAGGTCGGGAGTTCGATTCAAAATAAAGTAAAGCTTGCTTTATTTAACGACGCCTCTAGAGCGCATTGATTTTTATCATTGGCTATTGGACGTCAAACATATGGTCATTCCGACATATTTCTTTGGAGGAAACCCGCTGCCACCACATAAGCTACTCTTTCCGATATGCACTTTCCCACAGACAGTACAGCACATACTGTGGACCACTGGTTAGAACGGAAAATAGCCCAAACTGCAAATGTGTCCACGGAACAGGATCGATAGGATGACTGACACCTTCACGTGTAGACATTCTACCGCCTCAGCTATGTCCTGCTCCCCAGAGTCAAAATAATTACTTACAAAATTGATGCCTGTCGCTACCTAGCCTGGTGCTGGTCATTGCTAGGATAGGGCAAGGACTGGTTTGTGTACTAGCAGGATAATGTGACTGAGTGGGATATTGGGTAATGGTGCCCACGACCTGGTTTCCCAGTGAGGCAGCACTATGAAGTCGCCATGAGTGAGCACTGTCACAAGTCGGTACCCATCCTGATTTGACCTTATATATTGGTAGGACGTAAAACTCCAACAACCAAGCAACCAACTGTCTAGCGACAAAACAATCTCGTTTTGTTTTGTACATTAGTTGAATAAGATGGGATAGCCGAATGAATTGAGCGTCCATCTCCCATTCTGGTAGATCGTGGGTTCGAACCCTGGTCGAGTCAAACCAATGATTTAAAAATTGATACTTGTCACTTCCTAGCCTGTTGCTCGGCATTATTAGAATAGGGCAAGGAGCCGTGGAATGAGGAAGACCAATCGTCCACAATTGAAATTTCCTCTGCAACTAATCTACCCAACAAAAAAGAGAAAATAAGTAGGGCAAATTTGAATCGCGGACAATTTCCTTGCCCTATCCTAGTAATGCTGAGTGCAAGGCGTATCAGTTTTTAAGTCATTCATTTGACTCTGCCAGGGTTCGAACACAGGGGTTTGAATCCAGAGTTTCGAATCCCACGACCTACCGGAATGGGAGGCGGATGCTCAACTCATTCGGCCATCGCGTCAATGTGTGTCAGTTCTTCACTTGTTGTGTCAGTCTCATGTCTCATAGTGTCTCATAGTGTCTCATAATCATATTGTCTCATAGTGTCTCATAGTGTCTCATAAACTGCCTGCAGCTGAGTGACTGTTCGCAGTGGCAAGGCGCAGGAGCCGTTTCAATGGTCAAGTAGCGTAAAAACAGGCAGCAAAGCTCAAGATTAAATTCTAGCAAATCCCGATATTTCTAGTGTTTAGACGTGGCAAAGAAATGGTAAAAAAAAGAACTGGATTTCTCGTTTTTTCCCCATAATTCAGTTTAAAGTTGTAGTGCATGAGTAGAACCAGACCTCCTCATAGCCTAGCACTCGGCGTTAATAGGATAGGACAAGGACTGGTGAGGACAGTATCAGGATAATGTGACTGTGTGGGATATCGGGTCATGCTGCCAGTGGCCTGGCCTCCCAGTGGGGCAGCAACATAAAATCACTCTGAGTGGCACTGTTACAATTTGGTACCCGCCCTGATATGACCTTAGATGTTGCGAGGACATAAAACACCAACAAACAAAACAAATATCTACATATTCTAACAGTATATATAGTTTAGTCGCAAAGTAGCCTTACCTTATAAATAGGTCTAGCGTAGTAAATGAAACCAGTGCAAGCCGCTGTTGAATTGTGTCGCAACAATAGATGATTTCCACCACCAACCCGCCCTCTGATGGCAGTGGCAATAACTAATATGGGTGGCAACTTACTGTGCAGGTTCCCTGGGGAAGTGTACAAATTCATAATTATACTGTTAGTTCGTTTTAGATATATATGTGTGCATATATATTTCTCTAACCTCTGGGCAGTAATCACCATAGCTGTGTCTTCACGTGGTGCATTTTATTTGATTGTAATTAGACTCAGCCGGTTATATGTAGACTGTTGTACCTGGGTGTTTAGCTGTAGGTAAAACTAGCTATTCTTGTAACACTTGATATTCATATAGCGAAGCAATTCTAGATTGTAGAATGATCAAGACACAGCTAGAGCCGGCGATGAAATATCTGCGATCAAGACACAGCTAGAGTCAGGGATGAAAGATCTGCAATCAAGACACAGCTAGAGCCGGCGATGAAAGATCTGCGATCAAGACACAGCTAGAGCCAGGGATGAAAGATATGCGTCAGCAAGCTAGAGCCGGGATAAAGATCTGATCAAGACCGCTAAGCCAGGATGAAAGATCTGCGATCAAGACACAGCTAGAGCCAGGGATGAACGATCTGTGATCAAGACACAGCAAGAGTCAGGGATGAAAGATCTGCGATCAAGACACAGCTAGAGCCAGGGATGAAAGATCTGTGATCAAGACACAGCTAGAGCCATGGGTGAAAGATCTGCGATCAATACACAGCTAGAGCCAGGGATGAAAGATCTGCGATCAAGACACAGCTAGAGCCGGGAATGAAAGATCTGCGATCAAGACACAGCTAGAGTCAGGGATGAAAGATCTGTGATCAAAACACAGTTCGAGCCGGGTATGAAAGATCTGCGATCAAGACACAGCTAGAGCCAGGGATGAAAGATCTGTGATCAAGACACAGCTAGAGCCAGGGATGAAAGATCTGCGATCAAGACACAGCTAGAGCCAGGGATGAAAGATCTGTGATCAAGACACAGCTAGAGCCAGGGATGAAAGATCTGCGATCAAGACACAGCTAGAGTCAGGGATGAAAGATCTGTGATGAAGACACAGCTAGAGCCAGGGATGAAAGATCTGCGATCAAGACACAGCTAGAGCCAGGGATGAAAGATCTGTGATCAAGACACAGCTAGAGCCAGGGATGAAAGATCTGCGATCAAGACACAGCTAGAGCCAGGGATGAAAGATCTGCGATCAAGACACAGCTAGAGTCAGGGATGAATATCTGCGCTCAAGACACAGCTAGAGCCAGGGATGAAAGATCTGTGATCAAGACACAGCTAGAGCCGGGAATGAAAGATCTGCGATCAAGACACAGCAAGAGCCAGGAATGAAAGATCTGCGATCAAGACACAGCAAGAGCCAGGGATGAAAGATCTGTGATCAAGACACAGCTAGAGTCAAGGATGAAAGATCTCCGATCAAGACACAGCTAGAGCCAGAGATGAAAGATCTGTGATCAAGACACAGCAAGAGCCAGGGATGAAAGATCTGCGATCAAGACACAGCTAGAGCCAGGGATGAAGGATCTGTGATCAAGACACAGCTAGAGCCAGGGATGAAAGATCTGTGATCAAGACACAGCTAGAGCCGGGGATGAAAGATCTGCGATCAAGACACAGCTAGAGTCAGGGATGAAAGATCTGCGATCAAGACACAGCTAGAGTCAGGGATGAAAGATCTGTGATCAAGACACAGCTAGAGCCAGGGATGAAAGATCTGCGATCAAGACACAGCTAGAGCCAGGGATGAAAGATCTGTGATCAAGACACAGCTAGAGCCAGGGATGAAAGATCTGCGATCAAGACACAACTAGAGTCAGGGATGAAAGATTTGCGATCAAGACACAGCTAGAGTCAGGGATGAAAGATCTGCGATCAAGACACAGCTAGAGTCAGGGATGAAAGATCTGCGATCAAGACACAGCTAGAGTCAGGGATGAAAGATCTGCGATCAAGACACAGCTAGAGCCAGGGATGAAAGATCTGCGATCAAGACACAGCTAGAGCCAGGGATGAAAGATCTGCGATCAAGACACAGCTAGAGTCAGGGATGAAAGATCTGCACGATGTTTACTGTGCTGTAAACCCGCAGCACTGTTTGCGAAAGCACCTTCTCAACCATTCAGAACTCTCACCGATTTATTGATTGGTGGTTGCTTTACGCCGTGTCGGCCACTGTCACTGTAGACCAATACCATACTGCACCATGCAGCACCATCAGCGTAGACCAATACCATACTGCACCATGCAGCACCATCAGCGTAGACCAATACCATACTGCACCATGCAGCACCATCAGCGTAGACCAATACCATACTGCACCATGCAGCACCATCAGCTTAGACCAATACCATACTGCACCATGCAGCACCATCAGTGTAGACCAATACCATACTGCACCACACATCACGAACAGCGTAGACCAATACGATACTGCACCATGCAGCACCATCAGCGTAGACCAATACCATACTGCACCACGCAGCACCATCAGCGTAGACCAATACTATACTGCACCATGCAGCACAAATACTATGCTGCAGCACTATCAGCGTAGGTACGGGCGATAATTCAGCCACAACAAGAACAGCTCTTCAATGATAGTATATACTTACTGATCAGTGGAATGGTGCTAGGATAGTGCTCGGAGATATGATAGCAGTGTCTGAACCATGACTACTAAAATGTTTTCTGCACTTCCCTGACAGTGTTAAGCTTATGGACGAAATCCGCGTTTTCGCGGAAATTCGCCGTTGGTTAAAGATGCATAGTCCGATGAAATATCAAATTTTCAAAACCAAACCGATTAGCTAGATTTGATTTGACATATCTCACTTAGATACTGATGCACTTATTAAGCATTTGTTTCTGCGTAGAAGGCAATATTGAGTCAATTTAACAGAACCTGTTTTGGCAACTCTTGCCAAAACAAATTTTCCATGTTTGCACTCAAAATATCTAAAAAGTTCACCATTTAAAATAAAAGTAACTTTGAACTAAGGTAAAGTAGATACTAATGATCGATCTAATTATTTATATTGTACATGGGTTCATTGTATAGTATCACCCCCCCCCCTGCCCCCCCGCCCTCCTCCTCTTTCTTTTCCCGCCAATGGAAAACCAGCATTCTTGGCCCTACCAATAGGGATCGAGCATTCCTGGTTCCCATCGTTACCAGTGGTCTGCCCACCACCACCAAGCTGTGTGGCTCCCCTGGACACCACCTGCCTTGAGCCTGAGTGTGGTGATCCTACCCAGCAGGGGCCGTATGCACCAGTTAAGGCACTAGCCGCGGTTAGCTACCTCAGGTTAGTGGGGGATTGGAGAAATGTGTGAATTGGTATGCACCAATGTACTAGCCGGGGCGGGTAGCTAACCATGAGTTTATTTATAGATTTGGGAATTCCCTCCAGTCGACGATATGAATAACGCCGCCAATGAGGCGGGAGCGTTAATAACGGTTCGATGTTATGGTTAATTTGAATAAATTTCACTTATTGCATATGTAAATCTGTCAAATATGATCGCATTGAATAGATTTGGGTATAATATATTGCCACTGATTCGGCAGCGATGGCGGCGGCCATGTTTAGTTGGCGTTGGACAGTATGGATATCGACGTCGCTGCGGTGGCAGCGATTTGTTTACTTTACATTCGTTGATTCAACAATATGCATAACGCCGCCAATGTGGCGGCGGCGTTAATATCGGTTCGAATTTAGGGTTAAATTGATAAAATTTCACTTATGGCGTATGTAATTCTGTTAAATATGATAGCATTGAATAGATTTAGACCCACACAAACACACTAACCGGCGCGGCTGGCAGTTAAACATGATTTGAAACTCGGGTAGCTTAGCCTAGGCTAAAGTTTGCGGTTAGCGCTGGCACCGATTGGTGCATACCAAATTTCCACAGTTAGCCGTGTGGAGCTAGCCTAGCCGCGGTTAAGGCCCTAACACCGATTCGTGCATACGGCCCCAGAGGGCGAGGTGGTAGGCCCTGAGTTCCCATACACACAGCCCTGCCAGCACCACTATGTCTATTTACATCCCACTCAGGCACCACCAGCACCTACATATATATATATACATACATACGCTTGGTCACGTGTACCCGATCAGTAATAGAACATTTGCATTCCCAAATGCAGTGATTGTGAACTCGCTCACGTTGAAGTGTTCGAAGTTGAACGGGTTTACACCTTTCGTGCCGTTGAACGCCTTGTTTTTCACCAGACTGATGATGATTCGACCGGGGACTTGTGCAGACGGACGGTTGTCTGTGTGGTCTTGAGCCCCCGGGACGATGAGATAGGTTGTGACTTCACTTCGTGTGAACGGGTATTTGAATGGTCCCCCCAACTACTCTGCAGCACCATCACTTCCTCGTGAACCGTCACTCGTCAAACATCTAACTCGATCTTGTTCACCTTCAGTTTGATAGTGACATTGGCGGCCGACATCATGAAGAAATCAGGGTTGTGTGGCTTGAGTGTGAGTCGCAGATCCATTCCCGAAGGGAGGAGTTTGGGCTGCGTGCTTAGATCGAGGTCGAGGGAACCGTCCACCGCTTGCTTGCGACGCCCAATCCAACACTTTACATATAACATAGCCACGTCCTCTTTACATATAACATACCCACATTCACTTTAGATATAGCATATCCATGTCCACTTTACATATAACATATCCACATTCACTTTAGATATAACATATCCATGCCCACTTTACATATAACATATCCATGTCCTCCTTACATATAACATATCCACATTCACTTTACATATAACATATCCATCCACTTTACATATAACATATCCACATTCACTTTACATATAACATAATCACATTCACTTTACATATGACATATCCACATCCTCTTTACATATAGCATATCCATGTCCTCTTTACATATAACATATCCACATCCTCTTTATATATAACATATCCACGTCCTCTTTACATATAACATATCCACGTCCTCTTTACATATAACATATCCATGTCCTCTTCACATATAACATATCCACATCCTCTTTACATATAACATATCCTCGTCCTCTTTACATATATCATATCCACGTCCTCTTTACATATAAAATAGCTACGTCCTCTTTACATATAACATATCCTCGTCCTCTTTGCATATACCATATCCACGTCCTCTTTACATATAACATATCCACATCCTCTTTTGTTTACATATAACATATCCACGTCCTCTTTACATATAACATACCCACATCCTCTTTACATATAACATATCCAGGTCCTCTTTACATATAACATATCCACGTCCTCTTTACATATAACATATCCATGTCCTCCTTACATATACCATATCCACGTCCTCTTTACATATAACATATCCACGTCCTCTTTACATATAACATATCCATGTCCACTTTACCTATAACATATCCACGTCCTCTTTACATATAAGATATCCACATCCTCTTCACATAAGATATCCTCGTCCTCTTTACATATAACATATCCACGTCCTCTTTACATATAACATATCCACATTCACTTTAGATATAACATATCCATGTCCTCTTTACATATAACATATCCACATCCTCTTCACATAAGATATCCTCGTCCTCTTTACATATAACATATCCACATCCTCTTCACATAAGATATCCTCGTCCTCTTTACATATAACATATCCACATTCACTGTACATATAACATATCCACATCCTCTTTACATATAACATATCCACATCCTCGTTACATATAATATATCCATGTTCTCTTTACATATAACATATCCACATTCACTGTACATATAACATATCCACATCCTCTTTACATATAACATATCCACGTCCTCGTTACATATAATATATCCATGTTCTCTTTACATATAACATATCCACATCCTCTTTTGTTTAGATATAACATATCCATGTCATCTTTACATATAAAATATCCACATCCTCTTTACATATAATATATCCATGTTCTCTTTACAAATAAGACTGACATCTTTATGCAATGGTTTGCCTTAAGAAGTGATCAAACAGCTTGGATTGTTATTACGAATGTATTGGTCTGTGAAACCAGCCCGCAGATGTGTGAGTGGGTGTGTCTGTGCGTCAGTGTGTGTCTGTGCGTGAGTGTGTGTGTCTGTGCGTCAGTGTGTGTGCGTGTGTGTGGAGATGCATTGACTGGAGGACCTTTCTTTTTTATATCCTCTCTTTCCACTCTCTTTTGTGGGAGACCTAACACGGTATTGACGTTTAGTGTGTTGAGTGTGTCGGGCATGTATTGAGTGATAGCCGCGTTGTAGCCTCGTTATGGGCTGGGCTTGTCGCACTTGGCGGTTTCCTGCCTGGTGTGCTATTAATCAAATATAATCCCACCAAGCTTCAATCCCAGAGCAATCCAGCCATGGACCATTATTTACGTTTAATTAAAATACATTAAATCAAGTTGATACAGTTAAATAATTGAAACTCTTACAGTTTGAGTATTCTGAAACAAAACCATATAAATTGTTCCAGAATAAAAACCCATACAGAAACCCCCCAAAAATTAAATAATTAAAGCAAATTTGTATATCCTCTCTTTCTGCTCGCTTGTGGGAAACCTAACACAGTATTGACGTTTAGTGTGTTGAGTGTGTCACACATGTATTGAGTGATAGCCGCGTGTAGCCTTGTTATGGGCCGGCTTGTCGCACCTGGCGGCCGCAGCGGTTTCCTGCCCGGTGTGCTATTAATCAAATCTAATCCCACCAAACTGCAACCTCAGAGCAATCCTTCCATGGACCATTATTTAAGTATAATTAAAATACAAAAACTCAAGTTATTAAAGTTAAATAAAAAAAATTGCTACAGTCTGGTATTCTGACAAAAAATGGACAACATACAAAAGAAATGTTGAATAATTAAAATTGCTAGAGTCTAGTATTCTGAACAAATTATAGTAATTGTTCCCGTAAAAGAAAATTAAACTAATAATTTAAATTGCTACAGCTTGGTATTTATATATATATATATATATATATATATAATATATATATATATATATATATATATATATATTTACTTGTTTAAAAAAAACGTACACAAGAACACTACTGCTGGTTGTGCCAGCAAAGAGTCCACTGTACTATATATGTGTAGCAGAATCGTTGGTGCCTGTGCCACATCGCGGGAAAAAAAAGAAGAAAAGATCGCTTCAATTTAAAAGAAATGAAGATTCACAAAAGACAAAATTCCGACTACACGTGACCACGACAAGCCAGCTACTTTGGGCTGTGCATGAACGGAGGCATGCGCCTGCTCTGGAGCAATATTATCGGAAGCTGCTGGGAGCGTGGCATTGCCTGTGAATACCAGGCTACCTGCCGGGGCTGGCCGAGCGCCAGCAGGATGATTGACAGCCGTACCTGCCGTGTTTAGGCCACAAACAAAAATACTTGTTTAGCGCCCACCCTTTAAAATTTGTCCAGGTCGGGTGGGAGTTTTTTTTTTACAATATTTGGTATTTTGTATGTAGAATGACGGTATACAGGAAGAAGAAAACTAACCATGGTATTCATGGTCAAAAGGCATGATAGGAACGTAAAGAAGACCATAGATACTTTCAAAGACCCTATAACACTAAGACGGCTCACTCAGCCTGTATTGTGTAATCAAGAGAACAGCCAGCGCACCAGGTGGTGGGTTTAGGGATGTGGTGGGGGTTTAGGGATGTGGTGGGGGTTTAGGGATGTGGTGGGGGTGTAGGTATGTGTGTGTTGGTGGTGTAGGTCTGTTTATGGGTGGGTGTGCTGGGGGTTTAAGTGTGTGGTGTGTGGGTCGTGGGGGGTGTAGGTGTGTGTGGTTGAGGTGTAGGTGTGTGTGGTGAGGGTGTAGGTGTGTAGTGGTGGTGTGTGTGTGGTGGGTGGTGTGGTGGGGGTTTAGGGATGTGGTGGGGGTATAGGCATGTGATGGGGGGTTTAGGTGTGTGTGGTGGAGGTTTAGGGCTGTGGTGGGGGTGTAGGTGTGTGGTGGGAGTTTAGGGATACTACAGATTGTGAGGCGCCACTCTGCAAGACACCCCTACACCTACACCTCCACCACAAACCATGTACACCTCCACCACACACACCCTATACACCCACCACACACACCTACACCCCCACCATACACACCTACACCCCAACCACACACACTGTCAAACCCCACCACACAGAATGTGTGTATGGTGGTGGGGGTGGGCGGGGTGGAGATGTGGAGGGGCAGGGTTGGGGTAGCGGTGGTGATGGGAGTTCTATAGGAGTAGCAACACACAACCAGTGGGGACCTCCCTCCCCCCCCCCCCCCCCCGCTTACATCAGAGAGGGGGAGCGGGCTGTGAGGTGTGGTGTGAAAGCGCTAACTGAGGTGGGTGAGGAAGGGGAAGGGGAGAGGGAGTGTGGGGGAGGAAGAGGGAGTGTGGGGCAGGGTGGGGTGGGGAGGCAGAGAGGGACAGGGAAGGGGGAGGAAGGTGTGGTGAGAGAGCACTTGAGTGAGTTGGGTGAGGAGAGGGAGGGGGAGAGTGATGTGGGGGAGTAAGTGGGAGGGGGATGCGGAGAGGAAGGGGGAGGAAGGAGGAGGAAGGGGAGGAGAGGGAGGTGTGGTGTGAGAGAGCTGGGTAAGGTGGATGAGGAAGGAGATAGAGAGAGGGAAGGGTGGGGATGGGAGGGTGAAGGGGAGGGGAAGGGAAGGGTGGTGAGGCCGGGGGAGGGTGGGGCAGAGGGGGGAGGGGAAGGGGATGGAAGGGGAGTGACGGAAGGGGAGGGAGGGGGAAGGGCGGTGAAGCCCGGAGGAGGGAGGGTCGGTCGGAGGGAGGGTCAGAGGGCAGGAGGGGGAAGAGGGGGGGGGGAATGAGGGAGGGCGGGGCAGAGGTAGGTGGGGACCAGGCAGTAGGCGCAACATCGACCAAATTGAAATGAATCTATCTCTCTTTTTTTATTTTAAACTCACCATTTCGCTTTGTAGTTCTATGTGTTTACATGTGAAACACCAGCCAGCAGCTGGGTTGATCAAACCCACCACAAGATGGCACTGCAAAATTTACATTACCATGGGAGAGATAGGGAGTGAGCCGTCTTAGTGTTATAGGGTCTTTGATACTTTCTAGCTAAAAATTGAACAAGAAAACATTCAAAGTGGTCGTAATGCTTGCTACCACCATGGCCCTAACACCACACCCTTGACCGCCTCTGCTCGCCTCTGCCCCCCCCCCCCCCCCCCCCCCCCCCCCCCCCCCCCCGCCACCTAACACCTCCCTGCTGGTCGCCCCCGGGGCTTTCTTGCCTTCCCTCTCTCTCCGCCTTATAACCCCGGCCGTCGCTGCCTCCAGAAATTCCGCCTCCTGCCGCCTCCTGCTTCACGTTCTTTCTTTGGCCTCCGCGATCATCGTCATCATGCCTTTCGCCGCCCGTAGTCGAGGACGCCCCGCCGGCCACAAAAGCAGCAGAATGATGCCCAGGAGTACAGCCGACTTTGCCTCCATGACGCCCGTCTCGGGCTGGCCCCACCGATCACCGGCGGCCCTCCTCCTCGGTTACTTCGCGATGTTGCGGCAGTCGAAACTGCTCTCGCCCTCTTCCGGGGAGTGGGGCGCCCCGCACACCTCCCCCTCACCATCTGGATCTCAAAGACCCTCGCAATGCCCTCACATGCTGTCGCCCTCTTCATCCCAGCCTCGCCAGGGTCCGCCCTCTGCCCGGCGGCGGCCTGGTCAGCCTCGGTCGCCCTGGTGCCCACAGGCCAGGATGACCCGGCCTTCCTGCTGCCCTCTGGCCACCCCCTAGATCCTCGCACCCAAACCACGATCCTGCGCTCGGCCCTCCGGATCCTCGCCGTTCCCTCGCCAGACTCCTTCACCCTCCACAGCCTTCGGTGCGGAGCAGCGCAGGCCTGCCAGCTCGCCAGCATCCCCCTCGCGGGCATAAAGGCAGAGGGAACTTGGACGTCAAATGCTGTCTATGCCTATATCCCTCACCTCGCCCCTGCTGGAGCCCCTCGAGCCTTCTCCTCTCTTTTGGTGGAGGGCTCTTCCGGGCTCTCTCCCCCCTAGCCTCTCTCTCGGACATTCATTTCCCCTCATTTCATTATATAACCTCTTCCCCCCCCCCTTGCGTTGTGAGTTATGACTGAGTGATATTGTGACTGATAGTCTGAGTGATATTGTTCTCTTCCTGCCTAAACATTTTGTTCTTCCTGTAATAAAGTGTTTTCTTCCACCCCCGCCTCCTCATTCTTCTTCCGTTGCATATCGGTCGTAATGCTTGCATTGCGGTTGATTCGCGGCAGAAGAAGACACCCCCCGCCCCCTACCCTGCTGCCACCTCGCAGCTACCACTCCGGCCCTGGCACGTCACCCAGGACCTCCTCTGTTCGCCCCCCCCCCCCCCCCCCCCCCGTCACCTCACGCCCCGGGGCTTTCTTGCCTTCCCTCTCTCTCCGCCTTATATAACCAGACGGGATGGCTGAATGAGTTAGAGCGCCTGTCTCCCATGCTGGTAGATCGTGGGGTCGTGGGTTCGAGCCCTGGTCGAGTCAAACTAATGACTTAAAAATTTATACTTGTCGCTTCCTAGCCTGGCGCTCGGCATTATTAGGATAGGACAAGGACTGGTTAGCTCAGTGTCAGGATAATGTGACTGAGTGGGATATTGGGTCATGGTGCTGGCGGCCTGGTTTTCCAGTGGGACAGCACTATAAAGTTGCCATGAGTGCGCACTGTCACAAGTCAGTACTCGTCCTGATATGACCTTAGATGTTGCTAGGATGTAAAACAACAAACAAGCAAACAAAACTCTGCCTTATAACCAAAGCCGTCGCTGCCTCCAGCCATTCTGCCTCCTGCTGCCTCCTGCTTCACGTCTCTTCTTTCCACCCACCCTTCTCTTCTCTCCTCTTCCCCTTAAGGTGGAGGGCTCTTCCGGGCTCTCCCCCGAGCCTCTCTTGGACATTCATTTCCTCTCACTTAGTTATATAACCTCTTTCCCCCCCTTGCGTTGTGAGTTATGCCTGAGTGATATTGTGACTGATATTTTGAGTGATATTGTTCTCTTCCTGCCTAAACATTTTGTTCTTCCTATAATAAAGTGTGTTCTTCCACCCCCGCCTCCTCGTTCTTCTTTCGTTGCGTATCACTATAAAATCTATATTCAACTGAAAGGTCAACTACATGTATTTAACATGAAAATATATTAAGTGTTGTTTTGAGTTTTATTATTTTATTTGAAGGTTTTTTTGTTGTTTTGTTTAAAAAAAATAAAAACAGAAATATTTGGAGGTCGGGGAAATTTCTCAGGTCGGGCAGGGATGCTAAACAAGTATGTTGTTCTCTGGCCTTACTGCCGCGCTGCGATATGGGCTTCACCAACAGGTGCCAGCGCCTGCTCCCAGTCGCCTAGGAGGTGGCTATTTTTAGCAGCCGATTGTGTGGACCAATATGGCGCCACGGTAGATGCACGTTAATTGTTCTCGGAGGTGATCTATCTCAACGTACCCTTTAATCATTTTCTGTTCGGTTTATATTCGAGTCCCTGTTGATAGTGACATCAATCTTGAATTCTATTTATAGTTACATACTCATCATGATTGTGTTTTACTCATGATTGTGTTTAAACAATAATTGTTGTTGGGCCTGCTGAAACATTGTGACTTGAGTCAGCTTGGTGACCAGGATACTGGGTGTGGACCCTCATGACCAGCTACATTGGACTTTGTGTGTGTTTGAGCTTTGTTTTGTTGGTGCGTTTGTTGATTAAGCAGGCGAAATTTCAGCTGTGGAAAATTGGTCTTCCCAGGGTTACTACTCCAGCACTAAATACAACAGGTTTGCCCGACCGTTAAAAAATGGCAACAGCCGCTATAGAGAACTAACACTGACAACAAAATACATTACTAGGATAATAAGAAGGAAACTGCACTACGCTAGTGTTCTTATTCGCACGTAACTTGGACGTTTCACACGGATGTGACACTGACACTATAGTGACTGTGGATATGCACGTGTGCGATCCTACACGTCGTATTCAGCTCTCGCAGCTAAGTACTAATTGTGTAGATTTCATGGCCCTGCGCCAACAGAAATGATGCATTACTAGGATAATAAGGAGGAAATCCACTACTAACACCCAAAACCGCAAAGGTTGGCCCGAGAAAGATCAGGTAAAGACTCCTGAGTGCGGGACCAGACCAATCTAGTACCACAGCTGTCCAGCGTTGAAAACAAGCACCCTCACGGGAGCTTATATGTTATGGGCAGAATAAAAAACTTGTCACAAAAAAAACAAAAAAAACAAATCTATATGGCTTGTTAGGTAGCCTTTTCAGTAATGTTCCTAATTTATGGCAGTAGCTTGCGAGATGGTTGTGTGATGGAGCCCCTTTGTTGGCCGCCCGGGACTTGACCCTCATGCTGTAGACCCCCCCCCCCCAAGCAACCAGGAGAACTAGTACGTTTGCTTCTCCCATCTTTAATCTCTGCTCACTGTGGTGTCCACGATCAAGTGACCCGCCTCTGCCCTGTTGGGTCCCACGTCAACTTCCTCGCGGGGGAGGTTACGCTAGCCGTATGCAGTAGATGGCAGCCCTGTCGCGGCACTGCCCGGCGGCTACCGTACTGCCACCTATCGCTATGAACTGCGATGATGATGGAGCAGTCCTTGCTGCCACCATATGGTAGTGCAGCTCATGTCTGGACTACTACACTGCCCCCCCCTCCCACCCTCCCATCAGATTCTCACGGGTCACAGCATGCGTACCAATGAAAATCGAGATCTTATAGAAGTCAACATGAGATCCAACAAAACAGGAGGAGAAGCCTTACAAAACATGGTATCCTTCTGCGCAATGCCTAAATCTATAAGTAAATAACTGCGTTATTCAATAACGAAAGATGTTTACGTTATTACAAGAAATAGGTGAAGAAAAGGAACATTAAGTGCTTTGTCCCCCTTGTGGGAAACCTGACAAACTCTCTCCCATCCACTAATTATTGTTGGTTTTAAGTGTCTTTTGCTGGGAGAGAGGACTAATTGTTCACACCACACAGATGGTCGCCCTCAGGAAAGGGCACTTAGGAACTGCTCAGTCCGCCCCAGCGACCCCCTCATCAGGAGACCGGTTGTACGGCGTCCCTTCCTTCTGCACGGAGCGGCTTTCCTCTGGAGCTCCCTCAGTCCGCTCTCCTGGTGTCCATGTAGTCTGCAATCTGCAGCCGGCTGTCTGTCGTGGACACTCCATGCATTGTCATCCTAGTGTGGCCATACTCCACAGCAACCACTCCAGTGGTAGATGCATGGAAAGATAGACAGGTGGTGTTACTTATAACATTTGAGGAAGTCTCCGCGGAGCCATCGCTGAATGCAACACATCCAGGATAAGATCGGGTTGCCAGCACAACCTTACTCCAGCTGGGTATATTCCATTCAGGGCAACCAACACTGTCATAAAACAGCGTTTGATTGATCACGATGCCTTTTATCATCTGCCAGACAAATTTTAAATAATTTTCAACTCCTGCATTTAACGGCAGATAATAAGTAACTAAACCCTCCAATCGGGAGAGAATAAGTTCATCACCACAAGTTAGTAAATAACGAACGTACTGCTGAAATATAAAGAAGTATTAATATGGAGGAAATACAACTTTAGCAGTACGAAACATTAATATAGTGCATGGTTATCAATGTAAGTGCAACACTATTATAATTGCGCAATATATATTTATATTTTTTTTTAATTTAGTGGGTTCTCAGACTCTGCCAGGAAGCCCGACATACCCACATGGAGTGCTGACTACTTTACATATTACCCCCTAAATTTAGAGCCGATGCAGAAGGTGGCGGCAGTCGGGACCAATCCACTGCATACACAGTGAACGGGTGCCTGCTTACTGCCGTCGCGCATCTGGAATGTTGCTGTCGGCGTCGGGGACGTCACGGGCTGTCCTCGAACCCTCTTGTGACTGAATGCATTAATAGTGCCGGCCTCCACCTGCACTGGTGCAGGCCCGTCTCCTATATGAGCATCTAGCCAGGAGGATGGTCCAGCGTTTCTCGCCATCTGCTCAGTCTAAAGCTTCAGACGTCTAACGTTAGATTTGCGGTATTTCCCATCCTTGCCCTTCATAATAACGGTGGTCTCAGAGACAAATTTGGTTATAGTAAAGGGACCATCCCAGTTCTTCGTGAGTTTGACCCTAGCAAACGGCGCATGCTACTGCACTACCTGGTCCCACACTTTAATCTGGCGCGGATTCAGGGAGAGAGTTCCATCTAGCCACAATATGCCCCATCTAGCCACAATATGCCCCATCTAGCCACAATATGCCATTCACCTTGCCTGGCCCAACCATACGTAAAATATTCCAATATTCAGCATGGGGGGAATGCAATTGTTCTATTACTGATCGGTGTACTTGGCTAGGTGCATATATATGTACTATATAATTTATTATGTGGATATTAATAACGGCGGCCCCTTAAATGTTTGACTCTAACCATCTTATCTTCCATGTTATTTGCTGCATAGCAGGCATTCTCTACTCCCCCCGCCTCTTATACCGTGAGCCAACTGTCATTCTGCTCACTTTCAAAACTGATCTCAACCCAAACCAAGTCCTAGTTTTCCTTCTCATTTGCGAACAAACTATTTATATATATTCCCATATTGCTTAGCACCTTTTGAGACTGTCTCTCATATATATATATATATGTAACGAAGGAGGCTGGAAGTCGAATGTGATGTTATACATAAGGGCGACATCATTTATTCTCAGTAAGTTCAGTAATGTATGACAATAGCATAACATGCTCTTGGATGAACAATCATCGTCAATAGTATTTAGTCATAATCAATGCACTATACAATATGGTACACCAGACATATTGGAATCATCACATCAAAATGACATCTGGCTGGGCCACTGCCCTACCGTAATAAAAAAAAACAAAAAAAAAACGCGCGGGTGTTGCTCGGGGTGCGCACGCACGCACGCACGCACGCACGCACGCACGCACGCACGCACGCACGCACGCACGCACGCACGCACGCATGTATATATATATATATATATATGTAGAGACGGTCTCAAAAGGTGCTAAGCAATATGGGACAAAACTTTGTCCATTGTAATGATCAACATACTATATATCTGCTTATGCATTTGCTCAGGATAAACTGATTTGTTTTTTACATGGTGTTTCATAATCCCAATAGAATACATATTGAATTGAAGCAAATGTCCTTGTGTTTTCAGTGTAACCGTTTCTGTGCTGTTTTGTCCCAATTGTTACAATGGACAAAAAAAAGAAAGAGGTATACCTTTTGAGACAGGGTCATATATGGGTTGGTGGTGCCTGAGTGGGATGTAAATAGACATAGTGGTGCTGGCAGGTCTGGGTGTGATTGCACTCAGGGCCTAGCCCTTCTTTTTTTTATTTTTTTTTTATTGAGGCTGTATTCATACTGTCCATAGCATATAAGCCTGGGTATTCAGGCTTGTTTTCAATGCTGGCCAGCTGTAGTGTTGGTGTTGTCTTATCACACAGTAGCTGCTGATAAGGTATTTGATTGCCTGTATTTCAGTAGCAACCTTCTGCTGGGGTAAGGGACACCACACTCAAAAGGTGAAAGTTGGTGGTGGCCAAGGGGGCCATACAGCTGGTGGTGCTGGGCAGACCACTGGTATCCATAGAGACCAGGAATACTCGATTCCCATTGATGAAAGGAGGTGGTATGATACTCTACCAAGAACCCATGTAACTGAGGGCTGGACTCTCTCTCACACTTTACTCTCTTCCTTTCTCTTTGTCTGTATTGTTTTCCTCATAGCCTACATACACAGCCACAGATCCGAGCATTAGATTCTACAAACTGGTGACCACGACGGGTGGGTAGTTGCTATACATAGTTGGCAACCTGCCGGTGAACACAACCATAGTTGGCAACCTGCCGGAGAACACAACCATAGTTGGCATCTGCCGGTGAACACAACCATAATTGGCAACCTGCCGGAGAACACAACCATAGTTGGCAACCTGCCGAGAACACAACCATAGTTGGCAACCTGCCGAGAACACAACCATAGTTGGCAACCTGATGAGAACAGAACCATAGTTGGAAACCTATCGGAAAATACCACCATATTTGAAAACCTGCCGGTGAATACAACCATAGTTGGCAACCTGCCGGTGAACACAACCATGCTTGGCGCTCTGCCGACCCTACGACGCCGGCTGATTTGTTGTGGGCGTGCACTGTACGTTCCGGTGAGTGCCGCCCCCTATTATCGACCCTCCCCCTATTATTGACCCGCCCCTATTATCGACACGCCCCCTATTATCGACCCGCCTCGCTGGTGGCCGCCGGGCGCCGTTTGTCCACTTGTTTGCCGCCGTTTCCGCCGACATGGGCGATAATAGGGTGAACATGACAAATCAATGGTGCCGCATGGCCGTCAATCCGCCCCCATTGGGGTTGTTCTACACACAAATTAGTTTTACATGGGATGGTGTTAGGACGGAAAACCCCAACAAACAAACATAGGATGGACTTTGTTTACTCTGTGTAGTGTTAGAGTCCTCATGCGGCCATCTTGTTTTCCCTCTGAGGTTGAGTAGATGTTGCAAAGAGTTATTAGTTTTACATGCGATATAAAAGATCCCTTGCTACTTATCGGAAAAAGTAGCCTATGTGGCAGCAGCGGGTTTCTTCCAAAGAAATATGTCAAAATGACCATCTGTTTGATGTCCAATAGCCAATAGTAAAAATCAATGTGCTCTGGAGACGAGGCGTTGTTAAATAAAACAAGCTTTGCTTTAGTTTGACATGCGATTATGTGAAGAGCAGGCTTAGAACGATCGCTATCTAGATCGGATGGAGAGGTTCCCTGCAAACTGGCCTGATGCGCCTGTCTGCAT
This sequence comes from Branchipolynoe longqiensis, assembly GCA_030323885.1. Lineage (NCBI taxonomy): Eukaryota > Metazoa > Annelida > Polychaeta > Phyllodocida > Polynoidae > Branchipolynoe > Branchipolynoe longqiensis. The sequence goes on from CM059189.1 coordinate 49,047,312, forward strand.
GCACTATCTGTAAGGTCACCATAAGGATGCTACTGAGCTGCAGATTCACCAAGTACACAGACACATACATACACTCACACACACACATACACACACTCACACACCCATACACACACTCACACACATACATATACTCACATACACACACTTACATACACACACTCAAACACGCATACATACACTCACACACACTCACAGTCACACACACACTCACATACACACTCACATACACACACTCACTCACACACATACATACTCACACACTCGCACACACACACTCACATACACACACTCACACACCCATACACACACTCACACCCATACATATACTCACATACACACTCACATACACACACTCACACACGCATACATACACTCACACAGACTCACATACACACACTCACACCCCCCCACACACTCACTCACACACATACACACGCTAACTCACACTTACACATGCACACTCACACACACTCACACATACACTCACGCACACTCACATACACTCACACACACTCACACACACTCACATACACTCACACACACTCACACATATGCACACACTCACACACATAGACACACACACTCACACACATACACACACGTATACATACACTCACACACTCACCGACACACTCACACATACACTCACATACATATACTCACACGCACACTCACACACATACTCACACACATACACAGTCACCCACATACACACACTCACACACATACACACACTCACACACACACATGCACACACCCATACACACACTCACACATAAACACTCACACACATGCACTCACACACACACGCACTCACACACACTCATACACACACTCACACACATACACTCACACATAAACTCACACACATAAACTCACACACATACACTCACACATACACTCACACGTACACTCACTCACACACACTCACACACATAAACTCACACACATAAACTCACACACATACACTCACACATACCCACACTCACACACACTCACACACATACACTCATACATACACACTCACATACGTGCACACACATACACTCACACACATTCCCACATACACACACTCACACACACACGCACCCACATACACGCACTCACATATCCTCACACACACTCACACACACTCACATGCATTCACCCACACACTCACATACACACACATACACTCGCACCCATACACACACCAACACACACACAAACTCACACACACACACTCACACACATACACACACTCGCATACACTCACACACACTCATAAACACACACATACACACACACACACACACACTCACACAGACACGTGGTGTGATGCAGCAGAGTAAACAGGTATTGCAAAGTGCGTTGGGAGAAAATCTAAACACAGGATGCGGTGGCCGAATCGGTAGAGCGCAGACCTCCCAAGCGGATGATCGGGAGTTAAATTCCCAGTCGAGTTAAATCAATGACTTACTAAATTGATACTTGTCATTTCCTAGCCAGGCACTCGACATAATTAGGATAGGGAAAGGACTGGTTTGCTCAGTGTCAGGATAATGTGACGAAATGGGATATTAGGTCATGGTGCTGGCAGCCTGATCTCCCAGTGGTGCAGCACTATAACGTCACCATGAGTGCGCACTGCACAAGTCGGTACCCATTCTGATATGACCTTAGATGTTGTCAGAACATAAAACTCCAACAACCAATCAACCATATATGTATATATATATTGGGATATTTCCGGTGTTTTGGGAGACCAGACTGCTGGCACCATGACCCGATATCCCCCACAGTCACATTATCCTGACACTGAGCCAACCAGTCCTTGCCTTATCCTATTAATGCCGAGCGCCAGGCTAGGAAGTGACAAGTATAAATTTTATAAGTCATTGGTTTGACTCTACCGGGAATCGAACTCCCGACCTTCCGCGGGACATCTGCGCTCTCAGGATTCGGCCACCGCGTCCGATGTTAGCCGCACAGTAGGGGGGGGGGGGTTATTTCGGTGTGCAGTCCACATACATGTGTGCCGCCCTCTTCTACCCAGCTGTCACGCCATTCTACCGCGCGTTTCTGCACAGTGCTACTAATGCCTTCACACCCCTGTTCAACCTCCCTATTACTGCTGTGTGCTACTAATGCCTTCACAGCCCTGTTCAACCTCCCTATTACTGCTGTGTGCTACTACTGCCTTCACACCCCTGTTCCACCTCCCTATTACTGCTGTATGCTACTAATGCCTTCACACCCCTGTTCCACCTCCCTATTACTGCTGTGTGCTACTACTGCCTTCACACCCCTGTTCCACCTCCCTATTACTGCTGTATGCTACTAATGCCTTCACACCCCTGTTCAACCTCCCTATTGCTGCTGTATGCTACTACTGCCTTCACACCCCTGTTCCACCTCCCTATTACTGCTGTATGCTACTACTGCCTTCACACCCCTGTTCCACCTCCCTATTACTGCTGTGTGCTACTAATGCCTTCACACCCCTGTTCAACCTCCCTATTACTGCTGTATGCTACTACTGCCCTTCCACACCCCTGTTCCACCTCCCTATTACTGCTGTATGCTACTACTGCCTTAACACCCCTGTTCCACCTCCCTATTACTGCTGTGTGCTACTAATGCCTTCACACCCCTGTTCCACCTCCCTATTACTGCTGTATGCTACTACTGCCTTCACACCCCTGTTCCACCTCCCTATTACTGCTGTGTGCTACTAATGCCTTCACACCCCTGTTCAACCTCCCTATTGCTGCTGTGTGCTACTAATGCCTTCACACCCCTGTTCCACCTCCCTATTACTGCTGTGTGCTACTAATGCCTTCACACCCCTGTTCAACCTCCCTATTACTGCTGTGTGCTACTAATGCCTTCACACCCCTGTTCCACCTCCCTATTACTGCTGTGTGCTACTAATGCCTTCACACCCCTGTTCAACCTCCCTATTACTGCTGTGTGCTACTAATGCCTTCACACCCCTGTTCCACCTCCCTATTACTGCTGTGTGCTACTAATGCCTTCACACCCCTGTTCCACCTCCCTATTACTGCTGTGTGCTACTAATGCCTTCACACCCCTGTTCCACCTCCCTATTACTGCTGTGTGCTACTAATGCCTTCACACCCCCTGTTCCACCTCCCTATTACTGCTGTGTGCTACTAATGCCTTCACACCCCTGTTCCACCTCCCTATTACTGCTGTGTGCTACTAATGCCTTCACACCCCTGTTCCACCTCCCTATTACTGCTGTGTGCTACTAATGCCTTCACACCCCTGTTCCACCTCCCTATTACTGCTGTGTGCTACTAATGCCTTCACACCCCTGTTCCACCTCCCCTGTTACTGCTGTGTGTTACTAATGCCTTCACACCCCTGTTCCACCTCCCTATTACTGCTGTGTGCTACTAATGCCTTCACAACCCCTGTTCCACCTCCCTATTACTGCTGTGTGCTACTAATGCCTTCACACCCCTGTTCCACCTCCCTATTACTGCTGTGTGCTACTAATGCCTTCACAGCCCTGTTCACACCTCCCTATTACTGCTGTGTGCTACTACTGCCTTCACACCCCTGTTCCACCTCCCTATTACTGCTGTGTGCTACTAATGCCTTCACACCCCTGTTCCACCTCCCTATTACTGCTGTGTGTTACTAATGCCTTCACACCCCTGTTCCACCTCCCTATTACTGCTGTGTGCTACTAATGCCTTCACAGCCCTGTTCCACCTCCCTATTACTGTTGTGTGCTACTAATGCCTTCACACCCCTGTTCCACCTCCCTATTACTGCTGTGTGCTACTGTCGTGGGGGTGATGAAAATGGGAAATACCGTGCCTAGAGCGGGACTCGAACCCGCATCTCTTTGCATTCCGGGCCAGTGTGCTAACCATTACACCACCTAGGCTCCCTGATATCAACACACTACCCACGCCTACCTGTCTATGTGGTTCCTTGCCTAAGAGGTCAGTGCAGACCACTACACTCGTCCCCCTGGAATTGTAAGTCATGTAATGCTTACAATTACATACATACAGGCAATGCACTAACACATACATACACAGGCTAGGTTCAACAACTATACAGCGCGTAGCTTGTACAGGATCCTGGTCACGGCACCAGTGTCGTGGGGGTGATGAAAATGGGAAATACCGTGCCTAGAGCGGGACTCGAACCCGCATCCCTGTGCATTCCGGGCCAGTGTGCTAACCATTACACCACCTAGGCTCCCTGATATCAACACGCTACCCACGCCTACCTGTCTATGTGGCTCCTTGCCTAAGAGGTCAGTGCAGACCACTACACTACTAATGCCTTCAAACCCCTGTTCCACCTCCCTATTACTGCTGTGTGCTACTAATGCCTTCACAGCCCTGTTCCACCTCCCTCTGCTCTATGCTACTAATGCCTTCACACCCCTGTTCCACCTCCCTATTACTGCTGTGTGCTACTAATGCCTTCACACCCCTGTTCCACCTCCCTATTACTGCTGTGTGCTACTAATGCCTTCACACCCCTGTTCCATCTCCCTATTACTGCTGTGTGCTACTAATGCCTTCACACCCCTGTTCCACCTTCCTACTACTGATGTGTGCTACTAATGCCTTCACACCCCTGTTCCACCTTCCTATTACTGCTGTGTGCTACTAATGCCTTCACACCCCTGTTCCACCTCCCTATTACTGCTGTGTGCTACTAATGCCTTCACACCCCTGTTCCACCTCCCTATTACTGCTGTGTGCTACTAATGCCTTCACACCCCTGTTCCACCTCCCTGTTACTGCTGTGTGCTACTAATGCCTTCACACCCCTGTTCCACCTCCCTGTTACTGCTGTGTGTTACTAATGCCTTCACACCCCTGTTCCACCTCCCTATTACTGCTGTGTGCTACTAATGCCTTCACACCCCTGTTCCACCTCCCTATTACTGCTGTGTGCTACTAATGCCTTCAAACCCCTGTTCCACCTCCCTATTACTGCTGTGTGCTACTAATGCCTTCACAGCCCTGTTCCACCTCCCTATTACTGCTCTATGCTACTAATGCCTTCACACCCCTATTCCACCTCCCTATTACTGCTGTGTGCTACTAATGCCTTCACACCCCTGTTCCACCTCCCTATTACTGCTGTGTGCTACTAATGCCTTCACAGCCCTGTTCCACCTCCCTATTACTGCTGTGTGCTACTACTGCCTTCACACCCCTGTTCCACCTCCCTATTACTGCTGTGTGCTACTAATGCCTTCACACCCCTGTTCCACCTCCCTATTACTGCTGTGTGTTACTAATGCCTTCACACCTCTGTTCCACCTCCCTATTACTGCTGTGTGCTACTAATGCCTTCACAGCCCTGTTCCGCCTCCCTATTACTGTTGTGTGCTACTAATGCCTTCACACCCCTGTTCCACCTCCCTATTACTGCTGTGTGCTACTAATGCCTTCAAACCCCTGTTCCACCTCCCTATTACTGCTGTGTGCTACTAATGCCTTCACAGCCCTGTTCCACCTCCCTCTGCTCTATGCTACTAATGCCTTCACACCCCTGTTCCACCTCCCTATTACTGCTGTGTGCTACTAATGCCTTCACACCCCTGTTCCACCTCCCTATTACTGCTGTGTGCTACTAATGCCTTCACAGCCCTGTTCCACCTCCCTATTACTGCTGTGTGCTACTAATGCCTTCACACCCCTGTTCCACCTCCCTATTACTGCTGTGTGCTACTAATGCCTTCACACCCCTGTTCCACCTCCCTATTACTGCTGTGTGCTACTAATGCCTTCACACCCCTGTTCCACCTCCCTATTACTGCTGTGTGCTACTAATGCCTTCACACCCCTGTTCCACCTCCCTATTACTGCTGTGTGCTACTACTGCCTTCACACCCCTGTTCCACCTCCCTATTACTGCTGTGTGCTACTAATGCCTTCACACCCCTGTTCCACCTCCCTATTACTGCTGTGTGCTACTAATGCCTTCACACCCCTGTTCCACCTCCCTATTACTGCTGTGTGCTGCTAATGCCTTCACACTCCTGTTCCACCTCCCTATTACTGCTGTGTGCTACTACTGCCTTCACACCCCTGTTCCACCTCCCTATTACTGTTGGGTGCTACTAATGCCTTCACACCACTACTCCATGTACGATAGCACTGCCACTGGAAGGCTGAATGCAGATGGCGCTTAGGTTTTTGTACCACGCTCATGCGTTATGCCCGGAAGACTGCCAGATGACCATATATAGTCAGCCTACGGTTGTTTTGCGCACATAACCTCATATTACATTAGAGCTTCACTTCCGGAACATCTAGTGGCTGGTCGCCAGGAATATCCTGTTTTAATCATTCATGCGGCACATATGTTAAATAGCTCTGTCCTAGCCCTGCCACTACATGGGTGTTTGATAGGATGTAGTACATAGAGCACTCTGAACGATAACCGGGCTCCGGGTTAGCGGCGAAAAGTCAGGATGTATGGAGCAGTGTTACGGAAACACCGCGAGCTTAAGGTTGGCTACGCTAACCCCAAGCCATATCAAGTTTACCGTCGGTGTCAGGGATCGATTAGGTCCAAATCTATTCAATGCTATCATATTTAACAGAATTACATACTCAATAAGTGAAATTTTATCAAATTAACCGCAAAATCGAACCGATATTAATGCCGCAGCTAAATCGGCAGTGATATTAATATAGTCGAATCGACGAATGTAAACTAAACAAATCGCCGCCGCCGCCGCATTGGTGGCGATATATTATGGCAAAATCTCTTCAAAGCTATCATATTTAACAGAATTACATACTCTAAAAGTGAATTTTTATCAAATTAACCACAAAAGCGAAGTGATATTAACGCCGCCACTAAATCGGCGGCGATATTAATATTGTCGAATCGACGAATGTAAGCAAAACAAATCGCCGCCACCACCAATTTGGCGGCGATATTGGAAAATAGCGGTGCTCACCGGGAACAGGCCCAGAGGGATTTCCCAAATCTATAAATAACTTATAGGTTAGCTAACGCCACCATGCTTTGGACCCATACATATCCCGTGACTGATTTTCCAACACCGGCGTTAGCTAACCCGAACCCCGCCCTTAACACCAGAGCCGATAAATTATTCTTCACGCATACGGCCCCTGGTCTGGTCAGCAATTTGGTTCTCAGTCAAGTCAAACCAATGACTTATAAAATTGATACCAATGACTTATAAAATTGATACTTGTCGCTTCCTAGCCTGGCACTTGGCATTACTAGGATAGGGCAAAGGACTGATTAGCTCAGTGTCAGGATAATGTGACTGAGTGGAATATCGGGTCATGGTGCCACTGGCCTGATTTCCCGGTGGGGCAGCATTATAAAGTCGCCATCAGTGCGCACTGTCACAAGTCGGTACCCGTCCTTATATGACCTTAGATGTTGCCAGGACGTAAAACTCCAACAACCAACTGTTATGGAATTTGCTTGAAACCTGCGATGAAAGGTGACGAACTCGGGTCGCGAACAAATCCAGTTTAGAGAACCAGGTGGGCAAAACGTCATCTCCACTTGGGGCGGAGGAGGGTGGTGGGGTGGTGGGTGGGGGGGTGGCCACACGAATTAACACCACACCACCATCAGTCCCCCCCCCCCACCTCTCACTGCCCTCCAGTGCCGATCCGCAGCTCCTTCACAGCGCCGTCAGGGGGCGCCTCGGGACCAGCCTTCTGCACAATTTAACCGCCCGCCCTTCCGCCCGCCCGCCCTTCCGCCCGCCCTTCCGCCCGCCCGCCCTTCCGCCCGCCCGCCCGCCCGCCCGCCCGCCCGCCCGCCCGCCCGCCCGCCCGCCCGCCCGCCCGCCCGCCCGCCCGCCCGCCCGCCCGCCCGCCCGCCCGCCCGCCCGACAGGCGGCGGGTGAATGGAGAGGAGAAGGGACAAGGCGACGTCGGCGCAGGGATGAAAGATCTCCGCCGTTTCGCGGATTTCCACCACTGTTCATGTTTATCGATTAACGTTAAACAAAGTGCTAAGGAAAACCGGATTGTATATATGACAATTGGGTAGTTTGAATCCCGTTCTTGTAATGACCTTAGATGTTGTTAGAACCTAAAACCCAACGAAGAATGAGTTAGATATGGAAGATATATAATATAGGCACAACAAAGATAGTTGAAAGCTGACTTCCGCACTTTGTCCGCGATTCCCTGACAGTGCCAACATATAAGTCTGTGGGGATCATCTGCTTTTTGCGGACATTCACCGTCGGTGTAAATAATGTTGGCTTGATTTGCACGTTTTTTGCTGGAGACCACTTTCATCCCTCCCTGTCAGGGTTCGGTGTATGTCGCTGCGGGCCGGCTCAGGGAGCTAAGCGACCGGGCCGGGGGCCGGGCCGGGGCGGGGGGGGGGGCGGGGCCGGGGCCGGGGCCAGGGCCAGGGCCGGGGCTGGGACGGGTGAAGGGGTGGAGTAAGGGACGGGGCAGGGGATGGGCAGCGCAGGGGCAAGGCGCCCCCCCCCCTCCCCCTCCCGGCGCGCCGCGTTTGGGTCACGTGGTGCGGATGACGTCTCGTGGCTAATAATACTTGCCGGCTCCCGGGGTACGCGGCGGCAAAGGTCATGGCTGGGGACAGCAGGTGGGGAGTGTCAATGGCCGACACCGCGCTCCGTGGTCGGAGCAAAGGTCATCCCGGTAGCAATCAGCACTGGGGGTGGGGTGGGGGGGGGGGGGGGGGAGTATGTCTCTTGGTTGCCACCCACGTCTTCCCACTCATCATTTCCCTCCCGTCGTTTCCTCTCTCTTTCTTCCCTCCCGCGTTTCCCCTCCCTGTCCTCCCTCCCGTCGTTTCCCCTCCCTGTCTTCCCTCCCGTCGTTTCCTCTCCCTCTCCCTCCCCCCCCCCCCGCCCCCACCTTGCTATTGACAACGTGAAGGTGCCTCATGCTATATCTCTGAGTAGCTGCACAGACGGTGTACTAGCACTAATACCAGCCACAGTGATCGGGCCCCCCCCCCCCCTCCCCTCACAAGGCGGTATACTGGCACTACTACCAGCCACCGTGACAGGGCCACACCCCCACCCCCTCACCAGGCAGTGTACTAGTAATAATACCAGCCACAGTGATCGGGCCACATGCCCCCCCCCCCCCCCCTCACCATATGGTGTACTAGCACTAATACCAGCCACCGTGATCAGGCCACCCCCCCCCCCCTCACCAGGTGGTGTACTAGCACTAATACAAGCCACAATGATCGGGCCCCCCCCTCAACAGACTGTGTACTAGCACTAATACCAGCCACAGTGATTGAGCCCCCCCCCCCCCCCCCTCCCCTCACCAGACTGTGTACTAGCACTAATACCAGCCACAGTGATCGGGCTACACCCCCCCGCCCCTCACCAGACGGTGTACTAGCACTAATACCAGCCACAGTGATCGGTCACACCCCCCCTCACACGACTGTGTAATAGTACTAATACCAGCCACAGTGATCGGGCCACCCCCTCCCCCCCCCACCCCTCACCAGACTGTGTACTAGCACTAATACCCAGCCACAGTGATCGGGCCACACACACACCCTCCCCCCCCCCCCCCCCCCCCACCCTCACCAGGCGTTGTACTAGCAATAATAACCACCCTCAGTGATCGGGCCCCCCCCCCCCTCACCAGACTGTGTGCTAGCAATAATACCAGCCACAGTGATCGGGCCACCCCCCACTCACCAGACTGTGTACTAGCAATAATACCAGCCACAGTGATCGGGCTACCCCCCACGCCCCTCACCAGACTGTGTAATAGTACTAATACCAGTCACAGTGATTGGGCCACATACCCCGCCCCTTACCAGACTGTGTACTAGCAATAATGCCAGCCACAGTGATCGGGCTAGACCCCCCGCCCCCCCCCCCCCCCCCCACTCCACCCAGGCGTTGTACAAGCGCTAATACCAGCCACAGTGATCGGGCGACCCCCCCCCCCCCCCCCCTCACCAGTCGTTGTACTATCACTAATACCAGCCACAGTGATCGGGCCACCCCCCCCCCCCCCCCCCTCACCAGACTGTGTAATAGTAGTAATACCAGCCACAGTGATCGGGCCCCCCCCCCCCCCCCTCACCAGACTGTGTACTAGCACTAATACCAGCCACAGTGATCGGGCCACCCCCCCCCCCCCCCCCCCCCATCACCAGGCGTTGTACTAGCACTAATACCAGCCACAGTGATCGGGCCACACCCCCCCCCCCCCTCACCAGGTGGTGTACTAGCACTAATACCAGCCACAGTGATCGGGTCATCCCCTCCCCCCCCCTCACCAGGCTGTATAATAGTTCTAATATCAGCCACAGTGATCGGGCTACAACACCCCCCCCCCCCCCCCCCCCCTCACCAGGCGTTGTACAAGCGCTAATACCAGCCACAGTGATCAGGCGACCCCCCCCCCCCCCTCACCAGTCGTTGTACTATCACTAATACCAGCCACAGTGATCGGGCCCCCCCCCCCGCCTCACCAGACTGTGTAATAGTAGTAATACCAGCCACAGTGATCGGGCCCCCCCCCCACCCCCACTCACCAGACTGTGTACTAGCACTAATACCAGCCACAGTGATCGGGCCCCCCCCCCCCCCCCTCACCAGTTGGTGTACTAGCACTAATACCAGCCACAGTGATCGGGTCACCCCCCCCGCCCCCCCCTCACCAGGCTGTATAATAGTTCTAATATCAGCCACAGTGATCGGCCCCCCCCCCCCCCCCCCTTCACCAGGCGTTGTACAAGCACTAATACCAGCCACAGTGATCGGGCCAAATACACACACACACACCCTTCACCAGTCGTATACTAGCACTAATACCAGCCACAGTGATCGGGCCACACCCCTCTCCTCACCAGATGGTCCAACCCCCCTACCTCCTCACCACACCCTCCTCCCTCACCACCCCCACCCCCTCCACATACTCCTCCCACACCACGCACACCTGTACACTATCTGCTAGCCCTTACCACGTGACCTGCCGACTCGCCCCGACATCCTGACAGCTACACAAGCAGTAATGCGCGTATGGTGTACCTGTAGTGTGGCCGTCATGTAACTGTGAGGTAACCGTCATGTAACTGTGAGGTAACCATCATGTAACTGTGAGGTAACCGTCATGTAACTACTGTCAGGTAACCATCATGTAACTGTCAGGTAACCGTCATGTAACTGTCAGGTAACCGTCATGTAACTGTCAGGTAACCATCATCTAACTGTCAGGTAACCGTCATGTAACTATCAGGTAACCGTCATGTAACGGTCAGGTAACCATCATCTAACTGTCAGGTAACCATCATGTAACTGTGAGGTAACCATCATGTAACTACTGTCAGGTAACCATCATGTAACTGTCAGGTAACCGTCATGTAACTGTCAGGTAGCCGTCATGTAACTGTCAGGTAACCGTCATGTAACTGTCAGGTAACCGTCATGTAACTGTCAGGTAACCGTCATGTAACTGTCAGGTAACCGTCATGTAACTGTCAGGTAACCGTCATGTAACTGTCAGGTAACCATCATGTAACTGTCAGGTAACCGTCATGTAACTGTCAGGTAACCGTCATGTAACTGTCAGGTAACCGTCATGTAACTGTCATGTAACCGTCATGTAACTGTCAGGTAGCCATCATGTAACTGTCGGGTAACCATCATGTAACTGTCAGGTAACCGTCATGTAACTGTCAGGTAACCGTCATGTAACTGTCAGGTAACCATCATGTAACTGTCAGGTAACCGTCATGTAACTGTCAGGTAACTGTCAGGTAACTGTCAGGTAACCGTCATGTAACTGTCAGGTAACCGTCATGTAACTGTCAGGTAACCATCATGTAACTGTCAGGTAACCGTCATGTAACTGTCAGGTAGCCGTCATGTAACTGTCAGGTAACCGTCATGTAACTGTCAGGTAACCGTCATGTAACTGTCAGGTAACCGTCATGTAACTGTCGGGTAACCATCATGTAACTGTCAGGTAACCGTCATGTAACTGTGAGGTAACCGTCATGTAACTGTCAGGTAACCGTCATGTAACTGTCAGGTAACCATCATGTAACTGTCAAAATGGCCACGTAACTTGATCAACACACTCCAGAAGTCAACTCCCGACCACATGTGACAGATTTCAGCGGTGCCCATACAGTGCTGCAGATTTGCAGCCTTCAGCGCACCAACGTGACTGAAAACTCCCCAAAAACAACAACATCCGCTACATCACGTAACCCGACTTCAGTATCAGGATAATGTGACTGAGTGAGATATCGGGTCATGGTGCTGTCGACACGGTCTTCCGGTGGGCCAGCACTATAAAGTCGCAATGAGTTGTAAAGTCCACTGCTCGAATCTTTGGTTGTGTAGGCAGGCTATAGTGAAATCAATACAGGCAAAAAGAGAAAGGAAGAGTATAAAGAGTGAAAGAAGAGAGAGAGAGCCAATCCCTCAGGTTTATTATTTATATGGTACATGGATCCAGTATAGTGTATCACCCCCCCCCCCCCCCATTCTCCCAATGAGAAACAAGCATTTCTAGCTCCACCAATGAGAAACAAGCATTTCCGGTCCCCATGGTTACAGTGATCTGCCCACCACTGTTATGTATTGTACCCGGCTGGGGCGCTGGGCACCAGCGAGCGCTGCGAGGTACCAGGGTAGCGGCGGTTGAGATAAATAAAGCATTGAGTAACTAGACGTCGACACGTGCAGTTGTGTTACACTCATTCCATCACATGGTGTCAGAGGCGGAACCTTTGTCGGGCATGTCGTTACCGGGGTTGAAGCCTCCCGGGCCGTTGAGCTTGGAGGACAACTTGTCTGCGAATTGGAAGACGTGGATTCACGCTTTCAATATATACGCTACGGCGGCAGGAGTACAGAGCCGAAGTGAAAAGGTTCAATGTTGCGTGTTCCTGCACGTGGCCGGTGCGGACGCACAAAAAGTGCATCAGGCGATGAGATTCGCTGCGGGAGAAGTTGACAAACTTCGGCCGTTGAAGGAAGCATTCAGAGAATACTGCGAGGGTAAAACCAACATTACCGTCACTCGGTACAAGTTTAATACCTTCAACCAAGGCCAGGAAAGCATGGACACATACGTGCGGGAGCTGAGACATCGCGTAGGTCAGTGTCAGTACGGCGAGTTGGAAGAATCGTTGTTATGTGACAGACTGGTCAGTGGCATAAAGTGCGACAAACTAAGAGATCGTTTGCTCCAGACGCCTAAGCTGACTTTGACGGGATGTGAGGAGATGTGTCGCATGAGCGAGCATCATACTAAACAGCTCTCCAGTGGTATCGTCGAGTGCGCATTGGATGCGATACGGCAGCGCGAGCCGGGCCGACCGGCGGCACGGGCGGCGGCAGCACAGCGGCCGAGAGACGGACGGCCGGCGGCAGGTGCCAGCCGTGAGTACCGGGGCAAAGCCGGTGTCGCTCAAGTCAAGTGCAGCTGGTGTGGATATGCGCATCGGCGGGACCGTGAGGCCTGTCCCGCTAAAGGCAAAGCATGCGACGTGTGTAGTAAAATTGGCCATTTCGCAAAAGTGTGTCGGAGTAAAGCGACAGCAGTAAATGAGATCGCGCTTGACGATGATGAAGGCTGGGATGACGACCAGGCTGAGACCGAAGCCGATTTGTTTGTTGGAGCGGTATCAACAGATCGGGAGGGCGACGCCGAGTTATGGTACGCGACCATACCTGTGGATGGGTTTGAAGTTCATTTCAAACTTGACACAGGGTCACAGGCCAACATCATTCCAGTAGGAATATTCAAGCAGATGAAATCGGCGACGATGTCGAAATCGCAATGCCGGTTGGTGACGTATTCAGGCCAGCGGATAAAGCCACTCGGTGAGACGAATCTTCAAGTACGTGGCCAGTGGCTACGTTTCCAGATCACCGACACGGGATGTCCGATTCTGGGAAAGGACGCGTGCGTACGAATGCGCATACTGTCCCGCATTGACAGTGTGCAGAAGGAGGCGGCCGGCGACAAGTGTGACAGTGCCCACAGGCAAGCTACAGACATGGTAACTACATTTCATGATGTATTTAGTGGGTTGGGCACTATTAAAGTGGAGGCAAAAATTCATGTAGATGACACGGTGCCGCCAGTAGTGGATCCTCCCAGACGAGTGCCTCATGCCATTGAGGATAAAGTACGAAGTGAACTTGATAGAATGCTTGAGCTAGGTGTGATTGTTGAGGAGACCGAGCCAACCCCATGGGTAAATTCGATCACAATAGTAAAGAAGAATGATAAAATCCGCATTTGCTTAGATCCAACCAAACTTAATAAGGCGATCAAGCGGGGACCATATCCGACTAGGACTATTGAGGAGGTGGTCGCAAAGCTGGAAGGAGCTAAATATTTTTCGGTGGTAGACGCGAAAAGTGGATACTGGCAGATTCAGCTAGACACTGACAGTTCAAAGTTGTGTACCTTCAACACGCCGTGGGGCCGGTTTCGGTATACTAGGTTGCCGTTCGGCATCAAAACCGCCGGCGACATATTCATCTATGAAATGAACAGAATCCTGCATGACTTAAAGGGCGTCAATGTAATAACTGATGATATTCTTGTGTATGGTAACTCACTGCATGAACACAATGAAAATTTGAAAGCAGTTCTAGAGCGAGCAAGACAAGTCAATTTGCGCTTAAACCCAGCTAAATCGAGTATATGCAAGCGCAGGGTTGAATATGTAGGTCATGTAATTTCTGAACACGGTATTACACCTAACAAAGAAAGAATACAAGCCATTACTGACATGCCCACACCCACAAATAAGCAATCAGTGCAACGGTTTCTCGGAATGATAGCATACGTTGCAAAATTTCTTCCCAATTTGGCGGAGATCACTAAACCATTACGCGTACTAACTAACAAAGAAACCGCTTGGCATTGGGAAGCCGAGCAAGTAAAGGCATTTGAAAAGTTAAAAGTAATGATAACACGGGCTCCCATTCTCCGTTTCTATGATGTTCACAAAGTAATCACTCTACAAGTAGATGCGTCCAAGTCGGGACTCGGCGCAGCTTTGATGCAGGAAGGGCATCCGATTGCCATGGCTTCTAAGGCTCTGGATGCTACACAAAGTAGCTATGCTGTCATTGAGAAGGAGCTTTTGGCCATATGCTTTGGATGCACTAAATTTCACAATTACATTTTTGGAAAAAAAGTACGCATCGAAACGGATCATAAGCCCTTGGTATCAATTGTAGATAAGCCTCTCCATCAATTGTCTGCCCGTATGCAACGCATGCGTATGCGTCTGCAAAACTATGATCTAGAGTTGGTACATATCAAAGGTTGTAATATGTTCGTTGCAGATGCCCTCTCCCGCGACCACAGCACCAAAACCGGACCCGGCGACCTGTTTGACAATGAGATAAGCGTGGCGGCGATAGGGGTGGTGCAAGGGTGTATGCAGCAGATCAGATCTGAAACGGGACGAGACAGTGAGTTGATTACGGTGGCCAACATGGTTGACAATGGGTGGCCGGAAGACAAACATAAGGTGCCGGCTGAAGCACTACCATACCACACATTCCGGCACGAAATTACAAGGCAAGGGGATGTGTTGTTAAAAGGTAATAGAATAATCGTACCGAAGCAAGTGCGTAAATCAGTGCTTAACAAGCTACACGAGACGCATCAGGGTATCATGAAAAGTAAAACATTAGCGAGAGAGCATGTGTTTTGGCCAGGGATGCAAACTCAGTTGGAAGATTTAATTCAGAGGTGTGGCTTATGCCAGCAGCATAGAAACAAACAACACAAGGAACCATTGCAACCCCATGACATACCATGCATTCCATACAACAAAGTAGGAGCTGATTTATTTCAGTTAGGGGACCAGCATTACTTAATATTGGTTGACTATTTTTCCAAATATCCGGAAGTAATAGAGTTGCAGAGTACTACGAGCAAGGCAGTTATAGGCATGATGAAACAGGTGTTTGGCAGACACGGTATTCCAGCGGTAGTAGTTTCCGATAACGGGCCACAGTTTGCAAGCGTAGAGTATAAGGAATTTGCAGCTGAATATGATTTTCAGGTTGTATTTTCCAGCCCGCACTATCCACAAAGTAATGGTCAAGCGGAGCGACACATCCAAACAGTCAAAACGATGATGAAAAAGGCCAGAAAAGAATCGAAGGATTATAATCTGGCGTTGCTTAACTTCCGGAACACTCCGGTGATAGGATTGGATGCCTCGCCGGCTCAGTTGTTAATGAGTCGGAAACTCAGATCGAAACTACCAATATTAAGTAAACATTTAAAACCTAAGGCAGTAACAATACGACACAAGCAAATACAAAAAATACAATCTACCCAAAAGGGATTCTATGATCGACACGCAGGCCGGCCATACAGACAGCTACAAGCAGGGGAGCAGGTACAATACCTCACGCACAAGGGAGACTGGGCACCCGGGGTTATCGTGAGAGAGAAGGGAAAAGACTCAGGGAGCTATGGGATATTGAATAACAAAGGACTCACAGTAAAAAGGAATAGGAAACACATTTTCCCGACACGTGGCAACGCGCGTCCCATTCGCCAGGGCATCAAGACGCCGGTGCCACAGTCTGATAGCGGTAATGTAACGACCGGAGCACAGGCCACGCCTTATCGCACTCGGCGCGGCCGAGCGATTAGGCCGGTCGAAAGGCTAGGATATCGCTAGTAGAATTAAAGCTTGACACGCTTATCAGCAAGCTGTCGGCTTTAACACCAATTAAAAGTCTGTGAAACGTATGGTAAGATTAGGTTAACTCTGTAGTGAGGCAAGTCTCAGTAGTATACGGAACAAGTCCAGATAAGGCCAGTGCCGAACTCGGAACTTGGGGTGAAGTTCTATTCTGAGAAACTACATCTGTTGTTTCACAAAATTGTTTGACAGCATGTGCATGCAGCAACGTACAAATATACCCGACTGCATGATAAATGCTGCCCACTGACTATCCTGTGCAAGTTATACACTCGCACTTACATGTTTTATAGCATCGTTGTTTTGTTTGTGTATCGGTATACTTAACTTCGTTTTAGTTCTCAAAGGGGAGATAGTAGTCGGTATGTTGAGATCGGTAGTTGGTATGTTGAGATCTGACGCTATGGACAAAAGCGGTTCTGAGAACTGCGCGTCAACCAGTCCAAGGGCGAGTATGTCAACTACACAGGACTAGGACTGAACTCTGACGCACGGGGTTGAATCCCAGCTGTGCGAGGCGGACTCATTGGGTGAATGTAACCATATTAAAACCGTGCATGCCATTTGTGTTTATTCCAGTTCATCTTATATTGTATCCAAAAAGGGAGATGTTATGTATTGTACCCGGCTGGGGCGCTGGGCACCAGCGAGCGCTGCGAGGTACCAGGGTAGCGGCGGTTGAGATAAATAAAGCATTGAGTAACTAGACGTCGACACGTGCAGTTGTGTTACACTCATTCCATCACAACCACCACCACCAAGTGGCGTGGCTCCCCTGGCCATCACCTGCCTTGAGCTGAGTGTGTGGTGATCCATGACTAGCAGAGGGGGGAGGGGGTAGTGGGTAGAGCTCCAAGTGCCCCTTACACACTATCTTTAAGCCGTGTTCACACCGGGAAAGTAAATCGATTCGTAGAAATCGACTTGTATATTTCGGGTTACATTTCGCGTGTGAACGGGCATCTGAGTCGAATTAGGGCTGAATCGATTCCTGTGATCCGGATAGTGTAAACCACTTGTCGAGGTAGTTTTTGTGAGTCGATTTCTGTGAATCGATTTATTTTGCCCATGTGGACGCACTGAGGCGGATTAAGGACGTCACACGCATGTATCACTGTACAAGTTGTTTCCCCCATTACAAGGACACTTCTGCCGTACAAGTTGTTCCCTTATAAAACCACGTGATGGGGGGACACAATAGCAGTTCTCCTTCCACGTTCCGTTACCATACAACAAACCTCTCGCAGTTACCACACAAACTACCCCTTTTCCCACACAAGCTGATCCCACCACCACACAAGGTGCCCTCTCGGCACACAGCCCCTGTCCGTGTTACACATGATCATACAATCTCTGCAGAATGTTAGAATCTCACTGCGCACACTCAGCAGAGAACAGCGAACTGAAAGCAACATGGCGCCGACAGCAGCCGTCTGCTTCACGTTAGCGGTCCGGTCTCCATTGGTGCAGTGTAAATTCCGTTGTATCTGTGCGGGAGGTCATGGGTTTGATTTAGTTACCACCGAGTCAAACCAAAGACTTAACAAATTGATACTTGTCACTACCTGGCCTGGTGCTTGTCATGACTAGGATAGGGCAAGGAGCAATGAAATGAGGGGAGCCAAGTGTCTGCAGTTGAGTATAATCAGCGGATGCTAAAAAAGAATGCTAGAATGTCACTGCGCACGCTCAGCAGGGAACAGCTACCTCAAAGCAAATGGCGCCGACAGGGGGCGGAGGCGTCTGCTTTGTGAACTCATATTATAACCGCGTCAGCAGGACCAAGGCGTAATTTTGATTGTGAGGTGTCGTTATTGTGTGGGGCCCCATGTGACCAGCAGCACCCCGCCATACCAGCCTACACATTAGCACCCCACCATACCAGCCTACACAGCAGCACCCCACCATACCACTCTACCCAGAAGCACCCCACCATACCAGCCTACACAGCAGCACCCCACCATACCAGCCTACACAGCAGCACCCCACCATACCAGCCTACACAGCAGCACCCCACCATACCAGTCTACACAGAAGCACCCCACCATACCAGCCTACACAGCAGCACCCCGCCATACCAGCCTACACAGGAGCACCCCACCATACCAGCCTACACAGCAGCACCCCGCCATACCAGCCTACACAGCAGCACCCCGCCATACCAGCCTACACAGCAGCACCCCACCATACCAGCCTACACAGGAGCACCCCACCATACCAGCCTACACAGCAGCACCCCACCATACCAGCCTACATAGAAGCACCCCACCATACCAGCCTACACAGCAACACCCCACCATACCAGCCTACACAGCAGCACCCGACCATACCAGCCTACACAGCAGCACCCCGCCATACCAGCCTACACAGCAGCACCCCGCCATACCAGCCTACACAGCAGCACCCCGCCATACCAGCCTACACAGGAGCACCCCACCATACCAGCCTACACAGCAGCACCCCACCATACCAGCCCACACAGCAGCACCCCACCATGCCAGCCTACACAGCAGCACCCCGCCATACCAGCCTACACAGCAGCACCCTGCCATACCAGCCTATACAGCAGCATCCCACCATACCAGCCTACGCAGCAGCACCCTGCCATACCAGCCTACACAGAAGCACCCCACCATACCAGCCTACACAGCAGCACCCCACCATACCAGCCTACACAGCAGCACCCCGCCATACCAGCCTACACAGCAGCACCCCACCATACCAGCCTACACAGCAGCACCCCACCATACCAGCCTACACAGCAGCACCCCACCATACCAGCCTACACAGCAGCACCCCGCCATACCAGCCTACACAGCAGCACCCCACCATACCAGCCTACACAGCAGCACCCTGCCATACCAGCCTACACAGCAGCCCCCTCCATACCAGCCTACGCAGCAGCACCCCACCATACCAGCCTACACAGCAGCACCCCACCATACCAGCCTACACAGCAGCACCCTGCCATAGCAGCCGACACAGCAGCACCCCACCATACCAGCCTACACAGTAGCACCCCATCATACCAGCCTACACAGCAGCACCCCGCCATACCAGCCTACACAGCAGCATCCCACCATACCAGCCTACACAGCAGCACCCCACCATACCAGCCTACACATCAGCACCCCACCATACCAGCCTACACAGCAGCACCCCGCCATACCAGCCTACACAGGAGCACCCCACCATACCAGCCTACACAGCAGCACCCCGCCATACCAGCCTACACAGCAGCACCCCGCCATACCAGTCTGCACAGCAGCACCCCACCATACCAGCCTGCACAGAAGCACCCCACCATACCAGCCTACACAGCAGCACCCCGCCATACCAGCCTACACAGCAGCACCCCGCCATACCAGCCTACAGAGCAGCACCCCACCATACCAGCCTACATAGCAGCACCCCACCATACCAGCCTACACAGCAGCACCCCACCATACCAGTCTACACAGCAGCACCCCACCATACCAGCCTACACAGCAGCATCCCGCCATACCAGCCTATGCAGCAGCACCCCACATACCAGCCTACACAGCAGCACGCTGCTGGTAAGACCCCGCCATACCATCCTAC
This sequence comes from Branchipolynoe longqiensis, assembly GCA_030323885.1. Classification (NCBI taxonomy): domain Eukaryota; kingdom Metazoa; phylum Annelida; class Polychaeta; order Phyllodocida; family Polynoidae; genus Branchipolynoe; species Branchipolynoe longqiensis. The sequence goes on from CM059189.1 coordinate 49,067,601, forward strand.
ATAGCAGCACCCCGCCATACCAGCCTGCACAGCAGCACCCCGCCCTACCAGCCTACACAGCAGCACCCCACCATACCAGCCTACACAGCAGTACCCCGCCCTACCAGCCTACAGAGCAGCACACCACCATACCAGCCTACACAGCAGCACCCCCCATACCAGCCTACACAGCAGCACCCCACCATACCAGCCTACACATCAGCACCCCACCATACCAGCCTACACAGCAGCACCCCCGCCATACCAGCCTACACAGGAGCACCCCACCATACCAGCCGACACAGCAGCACCCCACCATACCAGCCTACACAGCAGCACCCCGCCATACCGGTCTACACATCAGCACCCCACCATACCAGCCTGCACAAAAGCACCCCACCATACCAGCCTGCACAAAAGCACCCCACCATACCAGCCTACACAGCAGCACCCCGCCATACCAGCCTACACAGCAGCACACCACCATACCAGCCTCCACAGCAGCACACCACCATACCAGCCTACACAGCAGCACCCCACCATACCAGCCTACACAGCTGCACCCCGCCATACCAGCCTCCATAGCAGCACCCTGCTGGTAACATCCCTACACAGCAGCACCCCATCATACCAGCCTACACAGCAGCACCCCGCCATACCATACCAGCTCATGTTTGTTCCAGTGGTGCCCACCTGCAGGTTCTGATAATCCTACTGGTATTGCGTTGAAAGCTGAAGCCCGAGTGGTGGTAGCCACGAGCTTGCTAGAGGGGTCTTGGGCATGGCTCCCCAAACATTTGTTTAAAGCTAGCTCTAAAGTGGGTTATTTGAGGGCATTTCTAACGGGTTATAAGCCGATATTTTAACATACGTATAACGTGATATTTATTTGTATTTAATCAAAGGTATAGGAATTCGTACAACTGTTCAGAAATGCGTCCAATTTTGGGGTCGATCTGTGACTCGTGAGGTGACTGATCAGAACCTTCCATTTCCATGATTCTCATGGAATTTCGTGAGAGTTGGCAACACTGTTGTTCGCAAACTGTTGGGTGTCAGAGTGAAGCATGAAGCTCATATTGCGTATTGCCGCACGCTAATCCTAAGACGTAAAACCCTGTTCATTCACGCATCCTGTAAATTGAAACGTGTCAACCAGGCCATTTTGTTTGGGAACGCCCTGCTTGTGGCGTCATAACACGTCCCTTCCCTATCTGATTTTTTTAAGCTGCATAATTTGATGGAGCGTCAAATTTTCAAAACCAAAACAATTATCTAGATTTGAATCTACATATCTAACTTAGATACTGATAGGCTTATTAAGGATTTGTTGCCACATAGAACGGCATACTGAGTCAATTAAATAAAACTTGTTACTGCTGAAGGCAATGGCGTCAGAGTTTTGGTGTGCATGCCAAAACTAACTTTACATGTTTGCACTTCAAATATCTCAAAAGTTAGGCATTTAAAATACTTGTTGCTAGGTTTGTTGAAATGATATCACTGTTAGGTGAATGTCCTTTGTTTCTACGCACATGTGCTGGTTATGTCAATGTCCACCAAGTGTGCTCGTCCACGTGACCAGATGTGAACATGGCTTGGTGCCGCTGGGGGTGGTGGGGTGGGGGCTAATTGTGTGGCTTCCTGCGTTTAATTTTAAAGGAGAATCTCGGTAATGGAACAACAACATGCTCTTCACCTGATGCTGCATCGCCTCCCATTGTCTGCCTGCCCACACCTGCCTTCCCACACCTGTCCACACCTGCCTGTCCACACCTGCCTGCCCACACCTGCCTGTCCACACCTGCCTTCCCACACCTGCCCGCCCACACCTGCCCACCCACATCTGCCTGCCCACACCTGCCTTTCCATACCTGCCTTTCCACACCTGCCTGCCCACACCTGCCCTCCCACACCTGCCTGCCCACACCTGCCCTCCCACACCTGCCTGTCCACATCTGCCTTCCCACACCTGCCTGTCCACACCTGCCTTCCCACATCTGTCTTCCCACACCTGCCTGTCCACACCTGCCTTTCCACACCTGCCTTTCCACACCTGTCTTCCCACACCTGCCCACCCACACCTGATTTTCCACACCTGCCCTCCCACACCTGCCTTCTGACAGCCCCTGCCTGTACACACATTCCTTCCCACACCTGCCCGCCCACGCCTGCCTTTCCACACCTGCCTTTCCACACCTGTCTTCCCACACCTGCCAGCCCACACCTGCCTGCCCACACCTTCCCTCCCACACCTGCCTTTCCACACCTGCCCTCCCACACCTGTCTTTCCACACCTGCCTGCCCACACCTGCCTGCCCACACCTGCCTTTCCACACCTGCCTTTCCACACCTGCCTGCCCACACCTGCCTGCCCACACCTGCCCTCCCACACCTGCCCTCCCACACCTGCCCTTCCATACCTGCATACCTGCCTTTCCACACCTGCCTTTCCACACCTGCCCTTCCACACCTGCCCTTCCACACCTGCCTTTCCACACCTGCCTTTCCACACCTGCCTTTCCACACCTGCCTGCCCACACCTGCCTTTCCACACCTGCCCTTCCACACCTGCCTTTCCACACCTGCCTTTCCACACCTGCCCACCCACACCTTCGCTGTCGATTCTTTGTCAGCCTCAGTCCTCGGCATGGATTAACAAACTCTGTCCCTAAATTGGCAAAAAGTACGGACCTTTGAAAGATGTCCTATTATTGAAAAGAAAAGAAGAGAGAGTGTTCACTTGGCAAAAGAATTGTCGGTGATTTTCGTGCACTGGTAAAACGCCATGAAGCATGTTGATGAGGCCACCTACCCCCACCTCCCCACACCCCAACCGCATCCGCACCCCACCTCCTGGTTTTATTTAGTTTTATGCATGGTTTTGTTTTGACAGGCTCCTATTTTGAGCCCGCTAAAGAAAGGCATCCTCATCAGAATGTCCGCTCCTGTGTCTTCATCCCATGCTGCAGACTGTGGTTTCTTCACCCAGACAAATAGTCTGTAAAGAATGCCACAGAATAGGTCAAATAATTAAGTTAAGAAACTGAATTCTGTGTACCTGTTATGGTATGATTTACAGATGCCAGTATCTGAGGGAGTGTTAGCACACAGGTGCCTATGCATGTGGTCTGTGTATGTGAGTGTGTGCATGTGTGCAGGACCTGGCAAATCCAGGTGGGAGGTGGTGTGTATGTGTGTTAGTGTGTGTGTGGTGAGCCCTCACTGCCCCACCTGGTGGCAGTTTGCTGAACTAAAGGTGATGCAATATGTCCATGGTCCGTTCACCGACCCAGAGTCCGAGTGTAAAGCCATCTGGGAAAAAATCAGAAATGAAGTCTGCTTCCGTTCAGACAGAGAAGGCTTCAAGTTCCACACACAAAACAATTGAAAGCAATATTCAATAAATTTCAAATCTAATAACACTGAACACTACAATAGTTTCTTCACAATAGATGAATTAAAGCATGCTTTAAATAGGTCGCACAACACTGCAATAGGTCCAGATAAAATACACTATCAATTTTTAAGACACCTCCCACCACCAGCAGTTGAACTGCTTCTGCACCTTTTTAATAATATCTGGCGCATGGGAAACATCCCAACCTCCTGGCAAGAGGACATCATTATTCCCATCCCCAAACCAGGGAAAGGCGAAAGCGAGCCCGGGAACTACCACCCGATAGCACTTACAAGTTGCACAGAAAACCGTTTTAGATTTTCCAAATAAAAAACCGTTTGCATGCGCTTATGTCTTTTACAGACTTTGCATCATGACCCTAATTTAACAATTGGAAATGATCCCATCAAAGTTGTCAAAGAGACCAAGTTTTTAGGAGTCATCTTTGACAACAAATTGTCTTTTATCCCTCATATTAAGTATTTAAATACCAGATGCCTTAAGGCACTGGACATTTTAAAAGTTCTAGCCCACACGCAGTGTGGAGCAGACAACACTGTCCTGCTCCAATTATATAGAATATTAATACGTTCGAAATTGGACTATGGCTGTATTGTTTATGGTTCAGCCAGAAAATCATACATATCACAGTTAGACATTAGACACCATCAAGGCCTTCGGCTGGCCCTGGGTGCTTTTAGAACCTCGCCCGTCCAGAGCCTCTATGTCGAAGGGCGAGAGCCCTCCCTTAAGAGTAGAAGGCTCAAACTGTCTATGCAATATGTGATAAAATTAAAATGAAATATTTTAAATGCTGCATCTAAGTACATTTTTATGCCACCATATTAATGCCTCTATGAAGCAAGGCCAACATACATAAAGCCGTTAGAGTGCATCGAAACCTCAGCAAGTTATAAATTCATCATTTGCACTGACTCTTTTTCCTGCTGTCAGGCTTTAAACAATAGGAAACTGGACCCCCCAATACTACTTAAAGTACCCATTAAACTAAAGTGTCTTGCAATAGCAAAATTTGACATTCACCTATGTTGGGTGCCCAGTCATGTGGGTATCCCAGGAAATGAGAGAGCAGATCAAGTGGCCACTCGAGCCCTGACTGCTCCTTTGAAACATTGTCATATTCCCCACTCTGATCTGAAACCTACCATTCAAAAATACATCTGGAACCTATGGCAGATCGAATCGGATGAACACCCAAACAACAAACTCCATAGAATTACCCCCCCCCCCTCCATGAACGGACTGCCGCAGAGTCGCCTGAAGGGTGACATGACCACGTGGCTAACACATGTTTTTCAGCTCAAGGGGGACCCTCCCCCTAAATGTATTGGATGTCAGTCCCCACTGACATTAAAACACACTTTATTAAACTTTGTGGATTTCATGGCCCTGCACCAACAATTTTACGCTGCAAACAGCATGCATGACCTTTTTACTAAAGTAACACAAGAAAACATTTTAGCCTTTTTGAGGGCAGCTGGTTTGTACCAACTCATATAGCTTTTTAAACAAATTTCATTAGTGAATAATACTATCATTTAGAATTTTATTTAGCTTGACCAGAAACTATATGATTGTGAGTTTACAAAATTCATGAGTGTCTATTGACACAAAATTGATTGTCTGCTTTTACATGTAAAAGCGATGGTTGGAACAAAAACAAACAGTTCTCGCCATGAATATGGCCTAT